>VXBT01012259.1:207843-292034 GCA_013400235.1 Oriolus oriolus | reverse complement strand
GCACGGAAGACGTGGAGCTACTGGAAAAGGTCTAGCGAAGGGTCACAAAGGTGATTAGGGGACTGGAGCATCTCTCTTGCGAGGAGAGACTGCTGGAGCCAGGCCTGTTTAGTCTAGAGAAGAGAGGACTGAGAGGGGATCTCATCAATACCTAGAAATATCTCAAAGGTGGGTGTCAAGAGGATGGTGCCAGGCTCTTTTCGGCTTTGGTCAGTGACAGGACGAGTAGCAGTGCTCATAAACTAAAACACGAGAAGTTTCACCTCAACGTGAGGAAGAACTTCTTTATGCTGAGGATGGCAGAGCACTGAACAGGCTGCCCAGGGGGCTCGTGGGGTCTTCCTCTCTGGAGACATTCAAAACCTACCTGGACACGTTCCTGTGTAATCTGCTGTAGGTGACCCTGCCTTGACAGAGGTTTGGACTGGGTGATCTCCAGAAGTCCCTTCTAACCCTAACAATTCTGTGATTCTTTTTGCCTCCCCTCTCCACAGGTACAGCTGCGGACCGACAGTGTATGACCATGCACACCTTGGACATGCCTGGTGAGTCGTGGATTGTAGCATGGGGGCATCCAGGCAGATGAACAGTGCTGGACATGCGCACGCCAGTGGTGCCGGGGGATCCAGGCGGACAGATGGTGCCGGACATCCCCAGGCTGCAGTGTGTGTCCGGGTGACAGAGCTGACTGGTGACATGAGGCCCAGCCCCTCGCCTCCTGTGCTGTGCAAAGGGCAAAAGTCTGTTTGTTATGTATTTTTTCATCTTGGGCTGGGGTAGTACGTAAAGGGGCTGTTGGTTCTGGTTCTGGGCTGAGGCAGAGACAGAGTGCGTGTCTGTGTCTTGGGAAGAAGCATTGGGAATGTGTGCAGTTTGTTTGGGTAGGGTGAGTTGTTTCAAATCGTATCAGCATGACATGACCTCTCATGCGGAGGAGTTGTGATCCTGGAGCAGGGCCTCTCGGCTGTGTGAAAAGATAGTTTCACCTCAGATTTAGTTCGGACACTGTGTTGGCACTAAGGAAAAGCCATGCAGGGTTGGCTGATAGAAAGGTACTTTCAAGGTTTACAGATGAACACATCGTACCTTAAACCTCAGAAAACCTAGGTAGCTTAAAGGCCTTTTTGCATGTGGCTTACTATGTTTAAAAATAAAAAGCCAATCCGAAACAGCACAGGTTTTTCTCTGTAGTTCATTAGGATTGTTACAACAATAAGCTAGCTTCATTGTAAGTAATTTTGAAAAAGTACTCTAAATACACCAGAGGAGGTTGCTGCCACTTGCTTCAAAACAATGCACCTGATGAATAGACATGCAGGGTGTCTGCTGTTCCTGTGAAACTGAGGGGAGTTGCAGCAGCTCGACCTGCTCTTAAGGTTCTGTCTCCTCATTCTTAAAAAGCAAGTTGTGTTGTGCTCTTTGGAAGAGCAGGGGTTTATCAGATAATTGCCATCTGTATGAAGATCAGATACTGTGCATTTCAGTAACTGAATAATTCCTTTTCAGTGTAAGGGATTTCCCAGCTTCTTGTCCTGTCTCAACTTCATTCAGAAACTTGTGTTGAATCTTGCTCATGTTGCACTGAGCCATCACAGTACTGCACAACTGCTGCTTTGTTCTGTAAAAAGGAAGACTTAAAATACCAGTTATGTAAAAGTACTGTTGTCAGTGCTAATGTTAATGCTGCTGTACTGTTGTGTATATGTGGCAGTGTCTTTTTCCTCCTTGCTTTTGTCAAGTCTCAGCAGAAAACTGACCTAGTTTTTTACAGGTGATCTAAAAATCAAGAAAATGATATCTTGGACTTTTTGTTTGTACTTAGTGCCTTCAAGGGAACTTTTTTTATTTTAAAGTCATAGTAATTTGTGTAGTTAAAGCTACAATTGTTGTGATACAGGCTCTATTACAGTTTACCTTGAAATAATTATGATTTAAAATCACCACTTGAAAGTGACTGTGTAAAAAGATTGTTATAAGTTTCTTGTCTTTATCCCTCAGTCGAGGTTCTCTAGTATGGTAGGGCCTGTCTTCCCTGACATGGTGTAACAGGGCAGGGAATTGCAGAGGTGCTTCTGTCCTGAGGGGTATAGTTGATCTGGACTGCAATGTTTATAGAGGTGGAGAATTTCACCCTTTGGTCTTGCAGCTCTCTGTGGCTTTTAAATGTCTGTTTTTTCAGTGATTCTCTTGCCTTCAGACTCTTTTGATTAAAAGAGGGGGTAGAAAGGCCTTGTTCACTCTTGGCTGTTTTTTAACCCATCTTTTCTTACCCCATGTCTAAACTAGCAGTTTCAAGCTTTCCCTTTGTGGAGGTTTGCCATGTCTGCGTCACCTGGGTTTGACCTCTTCACTTGCCGATTTAAGAAAGAATGGTTAGTGCTGAATATTGCCTTTGGTGTATCATGCAGATACACCAGGTATAACTTGCTCTTTTAGCACCTCTTTAAGCACCTTCAAGTGTTGTTCCACAAGGTGTTTGCAGTGAAGACCTTTTGCTCTCTTTACTCATCAGTTAAACCTTCCAGCGTGGGAGGAGTTGGCTGTTCCTTTCCAGTATCTCTGGTCTTACACATGTCAGTGTTGACATCCTGTCACTCAGCTGATTTGTTCAGGATGCTGTAGCTATTTATTTATTTACTTTTTAAAATGGTATATTTTTTTTCCCACTAGCTAGGTTCAACCATAGAACAGCTGAAATGTGTGCTGCTGATGGGGGCCAGGAGATGCACTGGGAAATAGCATAAAGTCAAATGGAGTGGTGGCTGTTGCTTTTTTGCTGCTCTTGTTAAATAACATCGTTTTGTTGTACTCCTGCCACACTAGTCTTCTCACTAGAATTCCCTTTTTTCCCCTCTGTCTTACATTTGACTTATGTCAAGCACAACAAATGCAGCAAGTAATAATGCAGAAATGGATCATGGAAATGAGTTTGAGATCCTTGAGGAGAATTTGGAAGTAATGGCATTATTTTTCTCCTGTCCTCTTTCCACTCCACAAGGAGTTCTTATTTCTCTAAATAATTTAACATTCTCTAGTATGCTGTGCTTCCAGTCTTAAAAACAGATGCTCTGTCTGCGTCCATATGACATCCAACACCCATTCTATATAGAAAAAAGTAAGGCAGGCAAATAATACTATTTTTTTCCCCAGTTCTGAATCTGACCTTGATTGTACTGGTTTGAGCTGCAGCCTGGTTGGCATCCAGGTTCCTGGCTGAATGCTTGGAAATAAGAGTAAAACCAAGCGCAAGAGATTTCTCTTGTGCGTGCTCTGCCACCCCCTGATTTTGACTGTCTGTTTGTTTTGGCTTTTTTTTTTTCAGTCCTGAAGTGGTAAAGACCTTGCTTTCTGAGGTGTCAGGAATCTGCTCTGGCTCTTGCAGAGTTTCTTTCATTAATTCAGTGGGAAGATGAGAGAAGAGGGAACAGTGTGAAATTTGTGTCTGCTCTGGGAACAGTGACTGCAGGGCTGTTAAATCTAATATCAAGCTTTTGATGCTGGTGTTGTTCTCTGAACAGGATCCAAAGACCAATTTAATATTCTTATGGAATTGTGTCACCGCATTAGGTGAACCTTACTCCCAGTGAGCTGCTATTCATTAAAAACTATCTCCCTGGCAGCAAGGCTTTCAAAAAGTCTTTTTTCAATATGGGCATGGCGCAAACAACAACAAAATGTCTTTTTCTTCATCAAGACATTGCACATCCATGAATCAGCACCTTAGTGCCACCTGGCACCTGCAGGGAAGGGTGCAAATCCATTTCTGGAAGTTGCTTACACTTGTTTGTTTTGATGGCCATGGGAGTTGCAGCTTGTGTGATGCTGTGGGTGAAATGGGAACCTGTGGGTCTGTGAATCATCTTGCTGGCTTTGGAGAAAACACAGCCCAGAAAGGCTGAGGATTCTCATCACCTTTCAGGGCAGACCCAGAGTTTTTAGTAACCATCTAGTGTCCCACGTAGTAATTTGGTTTAACTCAGTCAAAGTGTGTTTTGAGAGTTACAGATGGAGAGTCTGTGAGCAGAAGGAGCTGCAGCAGCCCTATACAGCTTGTCAATCTGTCAGCATCAAATACTCTGCTTTGTGACAAAAACCGTGAATAATTTTCAGAATAACTTTTATTCTCAAGTGTAAATAACACAAAATAACCTACAGAGCATCTACTCTGCTATCAGAAAAGGTCTGTGGTGGTGTGTGAAAGAAATAGTTTATTGGTGGCTGGTATCTGTTGTTACTCAACCCTAAGAAAATTTCATTTGAATCCTGCTTTATTTCTTCCTGTTCTTCTGCCCCATGACTTTTGAAAACCTGTTAGAATATTCTAAGCCCAAGGGATGTATTTCAAGAATATATGATCTCTATGTCTTATTTTGTCCTGCTGGCTTTGAAAGAGTCTCCTGGCTTGTGTAGCTTGTGATGCCCTTTGGTGCTTGAATAAAGAGATGCAACAGAGGAAAACACTCAGAAAATTTGATGTAATGTGTCACTAATGCCAGAAGAGGGTAGGGCAGTTCAAGAGAAATTTACTTGACTTTTGTGCAGGTAGCAACTGGTTTTGGGAAAACACCTTATACACTGAAGATCTTTTCATTGCAAATGTTGGGATATTTAGGTTGTCCCTGTGCTGTTGGTTATTTTTGTTTAGGTTTATTCTTACTACTGCATGTTCAAAAGCTTATGTTTCTTTCTCTTCCAGCTCCTATGTTAGGTTTGATATAATTCGAAGGATAATGACAAGGTTTTTTGGAATTGAAGTTATCATGGTGATGGGGATCACAGATATAGATGACAAGATAATAAAAAGAGCCAATGAGGTAGGTGTTTGCTGCAGTCTTTTACTAACCTTTTGGTATTTTCTGAGCTGCTTACATAGGAAAATTAACCTAGGTTTGGGGTTCTTTTGTTGAGTTATGCTTGTTTTAATTAGTAGATTTAATTAGAGATTTCTGGTCACCTAGTGTGGCTGTAATGGGTCTGGGAGTGAGGAGGGCTGAGTGTCAAGAGCTGTGTGGGGGTAAATGGGTGCAGAGGTGTGTGATGGGGAGAGGTAAAGAGAGGGGCTACCTTACAGCACTCACAGCTGGGATCCTGCTGCCCTCTCCCCCTGCCTGGGAGGCTAGCAGGGAACAAAAGCCCTGTGTGAATCCTCAGCACAGTGAAATTATCCCAAAACTTAACAGCCAGAAGGGTTCTGACTGAGTTCTGGAGAAGTGGTGTGTGCTGTGGTCATGAAGGGCAGTACAGTAGGTGCAGCTCTGCCACATGAGGCTGAGGGCAGTTCCTGGAAGGTGCCGAGCACCATCTAGCTGCAATGTCAGCACCTTGGAAGGCTTTGTCAGGCCTGTCTGAGTTTGTCACCTACAGGAAAGTTAGCAGTTTGTGTAGGGGTAGGTCTTGATAAGACTGGGGCTGTAAGTGGTTCTTGGATGAATTTTAATCTGACCTTTTTTTACCAGATGAGCTTGATGAATGATTATTGCAATTTTTTTTTTTTAAATTGTTTTAAGAGCACCTTTTGAACCCTGAAGCAGTAAGAGTGTATTCTGTGTTTTATTCTGTATTTTGAGTCGTTTGTTTTATTTGTTTTTAGAATCTGTAATTCATGTCTTCAGGATCATAAGTGAATGTGTTGGACTGAATTGCAGTTGCAAGCTTTAAGATAGTTTCTTGGAGCCAGAGAATTTGACAGCTGTCCCTTTTACTTAATCTTTATGTAAACAGTTACTTTTGCAGTTAAATATCGGGCACTGCATTCAAATGAATACTAGCACACCACTCATGTAGAAATACGTCTGTTCCCTTAGTCCATTTACTTCCAGTTTTCTAAGGCAGTAAACAATTTAAAAACAAACAACCCCCCCTCCAAAATTCGGGCATTTAAAATCTATGCTTGCATCCTAAAACTTTTTCTTGTGGTCAGAACATCTTAGAGATTTTATGTTTGAGGAGGGGGAAATGACATACTCTTAAAAGATGTGTTGATTTGCTATATTCTTTGGTTCTATGAAGTCATCTTTTCATGGCTTTTTTCAGGTGACTTTTTGAAATGTTTGCTCAACCATTTTGTTTGGATTGCCAAGGCCCCTACCTCAGTAGTCTGCTTTTGTTGTTGGAACCTGTGCACCTGAGGAATTACAGTGGTGGAATCAATATGCCTAAGCATGTTCTGGTGGGGTTCACCTGGGGGAAACCTGAAAGTTGGGTATCTAGTTTATGATGAATGTGCTGCATGCCCTCGGTGGTCCTTTGAGAGGGAAGTGAGTCTCTTTGTGTTGAACATCCATCTGGATGGGAGGAAATACCCCATCTTCTTTCTGTAGGCACATTTGTTTCCATCTTGATCAGAGAAGCAGCTGAGCTGTCTAAGGAGGTGAATGCAATCACTGGTCTGTAGGCAGAAGCATGTCTTTGTTTTTCGGTGTTGAGCATCGTCCTCATTTCGTTACTGCATGAACGTGTGGACTGTCTTCACCAGAGCTCCTGCTTTGTTCAGGAGTTTGTACAAACAGTGGTACCCACCTGCGCTCTGAAAATCAGAACCCATAAAGATGCTCCAGTAATGGATTGGAAGTGATGAAATGGGATTTATGTTGTTAATGATTCAGTTACCTGCAAGCTGGAGAGACTGACAGCAAGTTGTCTTAACCCCAGTAGTTTATTCTCAGAGGAGATGTAAAAGCATGCATTTGAAACACTTTGATACCGTGCTGTTGCTTGCTAGGGCAGGTTTTGCTGCCATGCATCTTTCAATCCATTTGAGAACAAGTACCTTATCATGTGTAAGTTTCCTTTCCTTTTGGGGTTGCATTTTCTCATCCCCTCTGCAAGAGGAACCTGTTCCTGTCCCGTGAATGAGAAATGTAGAGAAGGTGCTTGAGAAACATTGAATTTGGCAAAGCGTGGAATTGACTTTCAATATTGAGATCTATGAGTACCCATGATCTGCTGAAATAGCTTATTTTTCTTAATCACTGAAAATTAATATCTTGTCTCGTCCTGCAAGTCTCTGATCTGTCTTTCTGACGTGTAGGTGGTATTGGTGTTTCCTGTCAGTAAGGTGAATGGATTTTATGTCCTCTGTATGGTAGTATATTTTGTCACTGGAAATGAAAGACCCTCTCAAGAGGAAAATAATAAGAGAGGGAAGGAGCCTATTATTTTATTCTTTGGTTGCTTTTTCTTAAAAGATATGTATTAATGCTTTGGAAATTGAGATGCATAAATGGAATACTACTTCTAAGTTACTTATAACTTACATCTTCTCTCTGTCAATGTTAGATTAATAAGCCTTTCTGACTCTTTACCTTGGGGGCTCTCTAAGTCTTCCAATTAGCTATTAGCTGTCTGAGAAAAGATTGCCATATTTTATATTATTACTCTGATTTATGATTTGCTCATCTGCTTCTCTTTCTTTCAGTTGAATATATCGCCAGTAGCTCTTGCTCGTATTTATGAAGAAGACTTTAAACAAGATATGGCTGCCTTAAAGGTATAAATACTCAAGATTCTAAATGTGGGAGTATTTCTAAGCAATTATTTTGGTATGGAATCTGGTTTTGAGAGTTTGATCTGAAAAAATAAATTTGTTACTTGGAAACTGAGTGCTGATTTACTTTTTCATTCTTCTGGAATGATATTGCTCACCTTTTGAGCAAGGAGATGTGGGGAGGGGCAATCCTGGGCTTTGGAATGAACAAGTTAAATTTCTTTAGGAACTATTATTTTCCACATTCAGTAGAACTTTGATTCACAGATACTGCGTATTTACTATAATGCAGAAATAGCTTGATTGAAAGTATAGGAAACATGGAGTCTTCTTTCACTGATTTCATGTGACTTTGCTTTGTCTCCCTGTCAGAAGCAGGGAGTAAGCCACTGGGAAAAATTCGGGGGTTTTTTGCCACCCCTCAAATAATTTTTCTCGGTGTGTATTATCTTAAATACTGCTTATGAACTTTTTATGATACCTGCAGCTTTTTTTTTAAAGATAAAATTTAGGAGAATGTTCTTTTTAGTTTGTTTCCTAGAGTGAAGGAACTCATCAGCACTGTGTTTCATACAGACTAATGAGATGTTACTCTTTCTTTAAGGTCCTTCCTCCCACGGTATACATGAGGGTGACTGACAATATTCCTCAGATAATTTCCTTTATAAAAACAATAATTTCCAGTGGACAAGCTTATGCAACCTCACAAGGTAAGACTTTGAGCAAGGTAACTCCTTGTTCAGCACATTATAGGAAGTCACTGCTCTTAGTAAACCTGTTCTGGAACCAGATGAGATACCCTGTGCCAGGCTTTCTTCTGTTGCTTAACAGGGTGTGAGTGAAGTGATTGTGATGACATGAGCGGGCAGAAACAACTATTATTCCATTTCTAAGTTCAGTGTAGCTCATTACTTAATATAAATGTTTACTGTAATAAGCTGCTGTCTAAATTCCTTGGGGAAATCCTGGCCTGGTTTCTACAGGAAAGCTGGGGGAACCTCCTAAGAGGAGCTGTGTATCTCGTGTGCTGTAAAAGATGTGCCTGCGAAGCACAGTGTGGGGATTTTTTTTTAGCAGAGCTGGTGGTTGTAGAAGGATTCAAGTGCATTGTAACTGAGCTAGATGTAGCTTGAGTTGCAGTAGGGGAGGGGATTGCTGATTGTGCATGGGCAAGGAAGGACCTGGGAGATCTCCAGAATTCAAAGTTGTGCTATAGGCAGAGTGAGCATGTGCACAGAGGTTACTGAAAAGCTGGGTAACGTGGAAACATCTGCTACTACTTTTGCAGTATTTCTGAAATTCTAAATCAGAATTTTAAGTGGGAGTGGAATAGCACTTTGTTTTGCTTTCAGAGAAATGTTATCTCCTCATCAATGTGTGCCCCATCTTTGCTGTACAACTAAACATTTCTTTTGTATTAGGCAATGTTTATTTTGATGTTAAGTCCTGGGGAAAAAGATACGGAGTATTAACTACTATTAATCCTGATACCCAAGACGAAGGAGGTAAGTTTGTGGCACCAACTTGTTTGTGTTAATGTGTTGTTTGAATGCATGATGCATCCATGTGCAAACTTTCATTCAGCAGTTTGAAACAGTTTTCTAACCTGGTGTGTGTAGCTAACTTTCTGGTTAATTAAGATTACATTGCTTTCATAGGTATTTGTTGTCAGTGCAGGAGGAAACTTGGTCTCTCTTCTTCCTTTCATCCTTCCCTCTATACCTTTGTTCTGGTACCTTAGAACAATTAGGATTCTTGAGCAATTTTAATTAAATACTTGGCAGTGGTACATAGAAGCTTCACAGTGAGGTGGTGTTCTTGCTGTTTCACTAGCCAGCCGTGAGGACTCAAGGGCAAATACAAGGAAACCTCACCTGCCATGTTACTGTTGGGGCAGTTGCACTCCTCTGAAGCTGCCTGGATGAATTGCTTCTTTCATTACTTGTCACTGGGCTAAGCAGCCTCTGTGTGAGGGTGAGCAATCTCTTCATAGGCTGTGCTAGAGCAGGCCTATACCCTGGGCTGTGGGGTTTTTGCTGCAGTTCCTGCTTTGCAGGATTGCTGAGCCTCTCTGTACTTTCTGTAAGGGACTGATCAGGTCTCTGCGTCAGAGAATTTGGTGCAGGTGTCCTTCATCCTTTCGTAAACTGAAGTTCAGTATTTCATCATTAAAAAAAATCTATAATTATTGAAAATGCCTGGCAGGCTGATGCTCAGGTGCAGCCAGGACTTCTCACAGTTCTGCTCTGGAGTTGTTTCAGCATTACAGCTCACAGAGGGAATGCATTTTGTCAACAGTTGTTTAGAGGTAATTACTGACTGCAGAGAGCCAACAGCCTCCTGGGCTGCACAGGGAAGAGCATTGCCAGCAGGTCAGTGGAGGTGATCTTTCTCTGCTCAGCAGTGGCGAGACATGCCTGGAGTGCAAGTCTGGTGCTGGGCTCCCCAGAACAGCAGTGGCATGGACATAGTGAGAAAGGCCAGCAAAGGGCCATAAATATTATGGAGGTACTAGAGTATCTTTCATGTGAGGAAATGCAGAGAGAGCTTGGACCACTAAACCTAGAGAAGAGAAGGCTCAAGGGAATCCTACGCATGTCTAGTCATGCTGATGGAGGGAGTAGAGCTGATGGAGCCAGGCTTTTCTCAGTGGTGCTTGATGATGGGACAAGAGGTGCTGATCACAGCCTGAAACACGGGAAATTCCATTTAAAGCTAAGAAAAATCCTTTTTGCTGTGAGGATGGCTAACATAAACCATGTTGCTCAGAGAGAGAGGCTGTGGAGTCTCCATCCTTGGTGATAATCAAAGCACAACTGCACACCATCCTGGGCAGCCTGCTGTAGCTGAGCCTGTTCTGAGCAGGGGGTTGGATTAGGCTGTCTCCAGACGTGCCTTCCAGCCTCAGCTGTGACTGATTATGTGTTTTATCCTGCTTCCCCTCTAGTCACAACTAAATGTGTTTGTAAATATTTTGACACTTGTTTTGCTTACAGCTGAGTAGTTGAAGAGTGCTCTTTTGTAGCAGTATACTCCAAAAAGGGCAAAAGAGGGTTGGAGTCAGGAGATGTTGGTCAGTCAGAACTTGGCAATCTAGAGAGAGAGCCCAGGTGAAGATTCAGTGGCTAAAACTAGGGTTGTATTTCTGTCTCTTTAGTTCTTAGGAATTTTGAATTGTATGATTCTAAATGTGAGGTCATGTATTTGTCAGAAAAAAAGTACAGAGTCCAGAACCCTGTTCTGTGGCTCCTGCCAGGAAGTGCTGTGTATTTGACTAGGGGTTAGGAGTCAGCAGAGATGAACAATCCTGTAGTATTGTGACGAAAAGGACTGCATCCTTGGCAATGCAGTGAAGGAAGGAACAAATAGAGCTGGGAGGAGACCTTTGTAGAAAACTCGTTGGTGAAAAATCACTACTGTCCATGAACAGTTTTGATTCTTACCTCTGTGCGCTTTGTTTTATACAATCTAAACCACAAAGTACTTTGTCCCAGAGAAAAAATTGTGGGGTGTTTGTTTGGTTGTGGGTTTTGGTTTGGTGTTATTACCTTTTCTGCTGCAGTACTGTCAGTTTGTCCTGGGGAAACTGACTGATATGTAACTAAATGGATGAAAAATCAGGGAAACCAGGGAAGGATAAAAGGACTGATAGGATAGGATGTATTAAGGAATCTTGAGTCCATCTTTGTGCCTTGTCGAAATCTATTTCAAAGCACTATTTTTTTCAAACGCTTGATTGATCATCTGGAAGCTCTGTGTAAGGGGGAAGGGAGGGAAGTTGTAGTGAAAAGAAGTTGGTTGAAGGAGATTAAAATCAGATCAGTTCACTAAACACACGTTTCCTCTTGCTTTCATTTGGTCATTTTTTTTTCTTTGAGACATATCCCATTAACAAATCACTTATTCTTGCCAGCTGATTCTGATAAACGACATGGTAAAGATTTTGCCTTGTGGAAGGCTGCCAAGCCTCAAGAGCTATCTTGGAATTCTCCCTGGGGAAAAGGAAGACCTGGATGGCACATTGAGTGTTCCACAATATCAAGGTCAGATTTCTTGGATTTTAGTAAATCTAATGCTGTTTTTTGGGTTCACAGTACAATGGTAGCAGCAGTATTGAAAATGTTTTCTGATCAGTAGATAGCACTGGTTTTAATGTGACCATTTTATGCAGCTTGGGATGTGGCCCAGGTGAACTCTGCTTCACCTTACTGTCACAGCTGTCTCTATGTTGTGCCACCTTCTCTCGAGTCAGACTTGGCACTTAGGATGTGGCGTGCAGGATCACACAGTTGATTAGCAGTCTTTTAACTTGAACTGAGTAACCAAAGGTTTGGTGAAACTTATGGTACTTGCTTCCCTTCCACTTCTAGCAGTCTCCATCAGACCTAGTTCAGAATGTAGGCTGTGTCAGGAGGACAGGGTATGGGATTCCAGCTTGATCTCTGTGATCTTGGTGGCCTTATCTTAACAGCAGCTGTGGACGTTCATGCTAATAATCTAAGTGTTATTCAGCTTTCTTGCTGAGTAGTGTTTTGCTTGCAATTGGTTTGATGTAATTTGCTCTTAATTTAAAGTTTTATTTTCACTACTGGAGAAAAAGTCTTCTCTCCTGGAAGATTGATAGTGGTACTTAGTTTTGCATTAGTCTCAGATCTTTTTTTGGGAGCTAATAACAAATAGTTTATATCTGACCTTGTTTAGCTTAAATTTTCAGCTAAAGCTGAAAGGAGGTGGAACCAGCTGCTTTAGGTTTCTGTTTCATGTACTTTTTTGGTGCACCTAGGATTGTTAGTCATTTCTACCTGCGTGTGAAAAGTGTTTATAAGGGTGATTTTCTGTCTGTAAATAGTTTCAGCAGAGTGAGGCAGCTCTTAAAGCAATCAAAGTGCACAGAATCATGCTTTGTTTGATGTACAACCTGTGACAGAAGTGCACGGATAAGAAATGCTAGTTACGCAATGGCCTGTCTGCTAATGCAGTGCTGTTTGTAGTCTGCATTTCTTTCTGTAAAAATGTATTTTACTGAGGCTGGATGAGGCTCCTGCCATGTAAATAAAAGCTGACCCATGGAGAGCATAAGTGTAGTAATGTTGGACTGTGAAAAATGGAGGGCTTACTTTGGTAAGTGACCTAAAACAATTTGCTGTCCCAGTCAGCTGTCGAAGGCCCATTTTTAAGCAATACTTACTTAGCTGTCTGTTTTGCTAAGTATCTAAGTTAGATGAATTAATTTTGAAAAGTCTGAGAAGGTGAATAAGGAGTCTTTGGTCTCTAGAGCAGCCCTGGAGGAGGGAATCCCCTGCTTTCACCCCGTCAGGTCTGATCTTCTCTCTGTAGTTTCCCTTGTGGTGAGGTAGGCGGCTCCTCCTGTCCCTGAGCATTTAGCAGATCCATCTGTCACCTCTCTCCAGCTCTTAGTGGTTTTGTTGGAGGAAACAGCAAGTGCTCCTCTGTAGGTGGCACAAGGGAAGGTGAGGGTCAGTCCTGGGCAGATTTGTGCTTTAGCTGGTTTTGAAGCAGGCAGGAGCAGAGAAGGATGAACTTGGGAGATGGTGACAGCCCATCTTTCTTCCCTCCTCTCTTCTCCTCCTTGCCTTTTCCTCCTGTTCCCCAACAGCTTCTGCAATGCCATCATGTGGCACAGTGTTAGAAGGGTGTTTTGTCTCAAATAGGGACCAAAGTATTAATGTTTAGCTAGCTACCAGGAGCACCTTGCTAAGGTGACATGCGGGAGGCCTGTGTGTGTGTCTGTAGCCCTTGCATCTTCCCCTGCTTGAGCAGTACTGGTTTCTGAGCAGTTAAGGTTGACTTACATCCCTGTGAGGCTGCAGGTGTAATCTTTGTTTAACAGATAGGCAAAATAAAGTTGCTAACCTGCCCAGCTTGACCTGACTGCACACACTATTGTCTGAATTCTTACGGAACAGGTACAAGATAAGGAAGAGTAATACCAAATTTACAGAAATGTTTGCTGCTTCAAAGTTGTTAGGTTTGCAGATAAAGGCACTTGTCTGATACTGAAACCGTAGCAGAACAGGGAAAGGAGACGTCCTGCTTGCCATCCTTTAAACTGAGATAGAAAAATAATTGCTTCTCCTAAGGAGAAGTAATTTGGAACAGATATGGGTCCTGTCCATACAAGTTCTGCTGCAGTTTTGGTATCCAAGATATGTGTAAAGTCTTGTTTTAAAAGTGCAGTTACCTTGTTTTAAAACTGCAGTTACTAAACCATACACTTAAATTTATGTTGTTTCATCTTATTCTTTTCTGTATTTCTTTCTACAAAAAGCTTTTGTGGTGTTCTACTTACCGATCAGGAAAATATTGTTACAGTGCAGTGTTTGGAAAGCAGCTGGACATCCATACCGGTGGAATAGATCTTGCATTTCCTCATCACGAAAATGAAATTGCCCAGTGTGAGGTGTATCATCAGTGTGAGCAATGGGGGAATTACTTTTTGCATTCTGGTAAGTAAAATACTGATCACTTGAGAGGCCTGTACAAATACAACAGTTTGGGTTTTTTAGGTTTGGCATTTTATGCTATGAAAACATGTAACACTGCCTGGCATTATGCAGAGCTGCTCCTTTCTGCCTCTGCACAAAAGTGCTTCGTTCAGTGAAGTTTGTGCCGTACAGCGCTTTGAACTCCATCACTGGCTGACGGTTCTAGTGCTGTACCCATTGATGGAAACCTTGACATTTGTTCTTCCTGTTGCAGTCGTGGTGGTTTTGCATGGACAGCTGAAGTCAATAGAAAGTCAGAATCAAATGCAGCCTCTCTTTTGCTGATCAGTATTTTGGGCAGGATGTCTCTGTGAACTCTTGGAGCTGCTTCTCTGATTAGAAGAGCTGCAGAGTTAAGCCTGTGGTACACACTAGGAATTACATGAGCTTTCATTTTTATATGTTTGTACTGTATGGGATGAATATTGAATTTTAGTTTCAGTTCCCAGTGTAGAGCCTGTTGTAAATCAATAGCAATTGTCCAGAGGGTGGTGCGTCCTCCAGGGTGTGCTTTGTTCCCAAGGCACTGCAGAATCCTCTGCACTTCCACTGAGTTGCACTGGTTACTGCCAAGTGGAGCCTTCTGTTGAAAACCAGGGAATCTGGCTTTTCAAACTTGGAACTGAAACTGTAGGGGAAATATTTTTTGATACTAGCTAAATAAAAAGGAGTCAATTACAAAAAAAAGAACTTAATTCCAAGGACAATTTGTAAACTGAGGTTCTGTAGGAGCTGACAGATTACATTCATTAAGTCAAAAAGTCTTGCTGAAGGATGGTGGTGTGAATTATTTAGGGCAAATGAATCAGCTTCAGAAACAATTTATTCTGCTAACAGACTTCAGAATTTTAGCAGCTCAGAATTGGAGGAGCAATCCCCATTAGAGGAAGAAAATCCCTGCACTGGGGATAAATCTTATGAGGACTTTATTTTTAGACTACTTGTACTCTGGGAAGGGTGCCAAACTGAAGTTATGAAAATCCTTGTATTTTGTATTCCTGAATGAAATCATTCTAAGTACTGAAACTCTTGGAAGAGGAATATTAATTCAAACTCAGATGTTACCGGTACCTTTTTAGGAAAATGCAATCCAACTATTTTAAGCTTGGCTGCCTGAAGTTAAGTCAGTCAGTATTTAGGCACCTTTGCAAAAGAGAAAAAGTAATCCTACTCAGGCTCTTCCCTTCTCCCAGGAGAATTTTGGCTGTGGGTTTTACTTGAGTCAAAAGAGCTGCAGGTGTCCAGCTATGTCTGACAGGCTGAATATGCTTATTGTGTGTCCCAAGTTTAACGATGCAGTGGTGAAAGTAGCCTCACCTGCTAGCAGGCAGGACAGACAATGAAAGAAAGATTTTTTTATCATGGATAGCTGCTGTAGCTGGTTCTGCATCCATAGATCTTTTGATTCATTCCTACTCTCCATAGAGTGTGTTGTGCAAAATTAAATTTCAAGGTGGTCGGGGTAGGACTGGAGGTAGCCTTCTCATGGTGAGTCCCTGCTGCTTTGAATCATTGTCAGAAACAGCTGAGAAGTGAACCCATGAGCTTTTCAGGTCCAGTTATCAGGTCTGAGCTTGTTGCTTTCATATCCAGATGAGTGTAATGGGGATTTTATCTACTTGTGGAAGCAAGGGGATTTCAGGCAAGGCTGCAAAGCAGCACTGTGCAGTGAGTAGCACAGAATGCAGACAGCTGCATGGGCTGCTGAGCAAGAAATGCCACTTCTGTCACCACTCATAAAAGCAGGAGCACGATCATACATTGTCCTTCTGGAGCACTCTGAGGCATTGGTAATTCTGGGCTGCCAAATGTGAAAGAATGCAGTGCTGGGTAGGGTATTAGAGAGCAAGAGAAGTTTATGCTTAAAAATCTGCCTCAAAGTATGATTAAGTGCTGGATGCTGCAGGCCACGGAAGTGCCTAAAAATCCCATGTTAGTTGTGGGTGGTTGGTAACTTACAGAATTACCCTTTTATTAGGAGAAGCCTGTCAGGGCTTTTAACATTTCTCAAATTATGCTGGGTAGTCTTTCAGTGGCAGCATGTTTGGCATCTCTCCGGTGCTGTGAATAATTGGTGTTTTCCATCAGTGCTGCTGCTGTGGCTCACATGGATGAGACCTGGAAGCAGGCAACCTCAGGCTATACCTCTCCTGTCTTTCTTCGACAGAGCTTTTAGTCCTAAAGCCAAGCTCTACATACTCTCTTAAATGCAGTGCTACTACCTTTTTCGTGTGCTACAGCCCTGCAAAGCAGTGGTCCATGTGACTGTTGGGAGTTCTAGCACTGCTCAGAGATCACATTTTAAAATAAACTAATTCAAATTAGGCATCGTAGCTGCATCCCTCCCTTGGCCTGCTTTTTCTCAGTCTCACAAGTCTGGAGAAGTTGAGAATGTGCAGAAAATTCATTTTGCATTTAAGATATTTTAAACCAGTGCTATAAAACTTTGGGGTAAAAAAAATAATGTTAACAGCCACCAGCAAGTAATAAGTACAGAAGATTGAGTTTTAAGGATTTTTTAATGCAAGATCACTGGAAAATATTTCTTAAAGTACTTCTGAGAAGTCAAGAGTAACAGGTTGGGTACTTGTCCTGTGAAGACTGAAACTATTTGCTTGCTTGTTTTTACCAGTTTATTGTCAATTCTGAACAGGGAGACTCATGGTGGTGGGGGGGTTTTTTGTTTTTTTTTAAATGGTTTAAATGTCTATATTTTAAAATTCATTCAGTGGAAGTTTTGAGGATGGAGAGGTGTGCAGGACTGTAGGCAAAGCTATTGAAAAATGTTACCCATTGCATTGAAATGGTTGGCATGTATCCATCATAGCATATGCTGCCTCCAACATTTCCAGTGTCTGAGTGCAGTCTTTCTCATTTACTCCATATTCAGAAGCACACTTGTTTATCCTGATTAATTTCTTTTTCTTTTTTTTTACCACAGGGCATTTGCATGTTAAAGGAAGTCAAGAAAAAATGTCAAAGTCATTAAAAAACTACATAACGATTAAGGTAATTTCTTTGTTTGCATGGAAGCAATGTATGTTTGTAATATGTAAATATTAATCACAGCCCTCTTTTGAGAAAACTTAGGAGTGTGTGCTTGTGCTGCAGTCTTTCTCTAGTACTGATGTATCTGTTGCCGTGGATCTGGATGTAGGATACCTGCTCAGATTCAGGGTTTGCTTATAACGATGGATCTTGTTGAGCTGAGAGTGTTTGTAGGAGCAGAGTTTGTGCCCAGTACCAGAATCCTGTGCTGTAGGTTTGTGGTTGGACTCGACAGTCTCAGGAGTCCTTTCCAACCTGAATGATTCTGTTCTGCAGCGATGAGTTCTCATATGTCTATTCTTAATAATGCTTTGAAAAAGCGTGGACTTGGAAAAGAGTGGATGTTTTTCCTTGTCCTTCTTTAGGTGAAATGGGACACAGTGTCAGTGTTTTATCAGGAAGCTGCTGGGCAATCCTGAGCCATGCTATTGCAGTGGTCTCTCCCAGTACCCTTTATTTTTATATGGTGACCTTGCTGATGCTCAGAGAGCTTTGCCTTTTGATACCCACGAGCCACATGACTATGTTTCACTGTGTCCCCAAGTCTTTGGTGTGGCACAGAGCAGGGTTTCTCTGCCAGGGGTGTGTGGTACAGCAGTGCATGGTGCTGGGGTGGCTCCCGTGATGGCTGACACCTACTGCTGGAATAGGGTGATTTCCTTCCTTTAGGCAAAGCTCGGGAAGCTGCTTTGGCACATATATTCCCCTTTGCCTTCTTGGAAGAATTAATTAAAATCCCTCTAAAAAGAAGTTCGGTATGAGCTGCTTTATTTTTAAGTCTTCTGATGCTGTCTGGGTACAGTTAAGCCCTGTTTCGCTGGAGCTCACAATTTTCACAGAAATCTCACGAATCTCAGCAGATGTTGTGGACAGGGTGGAGAAATGACCACAGATGCAGTGCATGGAGTTAAAAGCAACACAGAAAAATGTTCCCCTCCATGGTCCCCCATGATGGCACAGCTTGTGTTGAGGAAACAAGGATTTCAGGCCAGTCTCTCTTTCCTTGCGGATCTCTGCTTTTCATGTCTGCTCTTTCACACGGCTGACAAGTATTAATCCTTCCCAGGAAGTGATTTTCAGTCCAGTGAAACAATTTTTCTCCTGTACAGCTGCCTTGCACCTTGAAAGTTAAGCCCTACATGGAAGGTTTTATGCCTGTGCCAAAAGAGGGGTGGTCTGTCCAGGATCTTCCCTTGGTCCGGCCAGTGGCCGCCTGCATCCCAGGCTGTCACCTGGGCACAGCACCTCTGCATGCTCTGCATCCAGCTGCCCTGTTCTTCCTCTCCCTTGTACCCTACTCCAGTTTTTTCTTTCTTTTTTTTAATAGCTGTTAATTCTGACCCCAGAAGTCAAAGAGATTGTGATAACACAGTGCCAAGCAACCTTTCAAAGAGCTGTGATACTTCGTCTGTCCTCTGTTTTTAAGGAGAGTTGTTTTTTCTAGTTTGGATGGTCCTTTCCCAAATTTGAATTTATTTCTGTACTGTACTCATATTGTTCTACCTCTGTATATTAGTGTAAAGCTTCTGGGCACGTTGGGTACACTCAGTTATATCCAGTTTTATTTAAAAAACCCACAATAAACAAACAAACACCTACCAAAACAATCAGTATCACTATTTCTTGATTTTGAATGCCTCAATTATTTCTATTTTCACTTGAGAGACAGCACATTGCTGATGCTTTTTTCAGTGTTCAGGCTGGTTTAGTCTTGTAGCAGAAGCCTTATTTCAAAATGTGAGATTTAAGCAAATGACACTTTCCATATTTTCTCACTCGTACTGAGTTCTTACTGTTTTTGATTTTTGTGGCACTTCAGTGATCATCACCAGTTTGCAAATTAAAAAAAAAATGCAGCAGAAGTGCAATAGTAAATAGTTCTTTATATTATTAATATAAATTATTTGTACTAGTAATAATACTAATAGTTTTCTGTTTATTGGAATAAATAATTTGTAAAGGTAGATAACTATTAGAGTGGAGTTCATTAGGATTCATGATTAACACAGATGATTCTTTTTATACTGCTAGGATTTATCTTTGTTCACTCCCTGTATTTCTTCATGTTCTAGTCCTGCAGAAAAAGTACACTTACTTTCTTTTCCAAGAAATCTTTTTTTTTTTCCGTGAAGTTTGCAAAACTCAGGAGCTTTCCTTTCTGTAAGATTGTATCCCAATCTTAGTCTGATCATTTCATTTTGGGTTTTTTTTGCAAAGGTCTTTATACAGAGTATTTTTGATTGTACTTGCAAAGTAATTTTCACTGTCTTATATTGGACATTGTGTGTATATTTATGTCTTGTATATATGTGTGCACATCTATCTTACATGGAATTGAATTTTATTTAGTTTAGGTTTTAAAGCAGTGTTAGAGTTTAAAGATTTTATGCCCACCTTAAACTGCAAAGATGTGTTATTTGTCATGTTAGTTTGAAATGCAAGGGGGTGGAAGAACTCCTGAAGAAATTGACATCATGCTAAAGCTGTCTTTTTGTGCGTGGAGTTTAGGATTTCCTGAAGAAATGTTCATCAGATCAATTCAGAATGTTCTGTTTGCGTGGCAGATACAGCTCAGGTAAGGAAGAGCCCCTTACCTGTTGAGGTGTGCATGGCTTTCCACACACACTTCAGGCAGATCGAGCTCTCCCCGCGGGGCCGTGCAGTTCCCGGAATCCAGTGGGTGGAAAGGTTTTGGTGGGGCTCTGTGGGGCTGCTCTTTGCCTCACATTTAGAAAATCGTCTTTACTGAGCACAGTGCATAACCATTCATCTAAATACTTTCTTGAGCTGCAGTTAGTTGCGACTCTCAGTTAATTGCACTTTTAATTAATGAATTACCTCTGTCTCTGATTTGCACCTGTTGTAGCTACTTGTATTGCAGTCACGATCAGCTGGTTTTGGACACATATCTAGATGGAGCTTTGGCTTATATTCCTGTAGGGTATGATGAGGGCTGGCTAGTAATTTTTTATCTCCCTGCTGTGTTACCATTTTTGTCCTGTGGAGTTCCTGAGCGGTCAGGCAGTTCTGTGGTGCAGTGCAGCTCGCTCACACCAGCACATAATAACCTAATGATCATCTTAGTCTGGCAGATCATCTCTCTGCTGGTAGGGAGAGGTGTGGGAGATTTTGTCACCTTCCCTGTCTACGCCGTAATGTTTCCAGCAGGTAGATGCTACTGTGAGCTGGAAGAGGTTTTCATATGTCTGGTGTTCTTACCAGTTTATTGGGGCCTGCCAAAAGCAGATGGTAGTTCCTCAACCAATGCTGGGTCATCTGGCTTGTTGGCTGTCCTGGCATGGCAAGAGAATGGTGGAGCATGGGGCAGCAGCTGCTGTGGTGTTTCAGTGGGCCTCTAGCTGCCTTAGATAAAGCACCTGTAGCAGTGTGACTGCGAGAGCTGGTGTGGTCAAGGCTCTGGGGCATTGCTCGTGCCTGTCAGTGTGCTGCCAGCCTTTGTAGACGTGCAGTCATTGGACTGAGAAGTCTTTCTGCTTGTTAATACCTCTAGCTGCCTTGCAGGAGCCACCCATGTGATCTTCCTGGTGGATCCTCCCTCTCCTAGGACAGCTGAGGGCATCAGGAATGGAATATCCCTGCCATATTTCAAAGCATGGGATGGTAAAGAGAGGTGGTTATTAACTTCTGACCTCCACTGTGATAGAGAGGAGTGCATCCAATTGGAAGGTCTGCTGCAGAACAGCATCCCGTTTGGGGCAGGCAGTGAGTTGGTGGTATGCTTGGCTGTTTTGGGATGATGCTGCAGGGCAGTGGTACACTTGGCTGATTTCCTCTTTTAGGAGATGAAATACCTTGTGTATACTTAAGTGGCTCCCTGCCTGGGGGCACTTGGGAGTTGTGAACAAACGTGTGTTTAAAACAGAAGAAGTGAAAAGACTAACATCTACTACACTATCCTGTGTATGTTTGTCATGTAAACAAGAGCTAAATGTCTGGTGGTTTCTAAGCTTGCCTCAGGACAAGGAGTGGCACTAGAACCCTGCAGTGGAGGGCCACCTGCAGGCTTTCTTCACTCCCTGTCAGCTGGCTGCATTTGAACCTCTGCTTTTTGCATTACTTCTGGGATAAATGCCTTCCTGAGGTAAAAGAAGAGTGCTACCTGTGTGGATGTGGGTGGCTTTGATGAAAGGATATGGTGGTGTTGTATCAGAGTACAGTGCCAGTAAGCCAGTTGGCAGGTGGGGATTGCTCAGAAATCTGCTCTTGCCATCTCCACCTTATGAGGCTGTGTGCATTATTAGCTTCCCAGTAAGGAGCCAGAGTTGGTCTCTGCTGAGCCAAGTATTTACCATGCTGCCTGTCAGCTTGTGTCCCTGCTATCAATTCACTTTGGTCTAAACATAAGTTTACTGCACTCCTTCTCATCTTGCTGTCTGCTCATGGTTTTATTAGAAGTGAGATCCCAAGCACCTCCTGTTTGTTTCTTAAAAGGTTTTTATAGCCTAGACCCATGGGTGATGGCTCCTGCCATCCCTGCCTGCTAAAGAAAGCCTTTTGTAAAATCCAGGTTTTGGGGGTCAGGTGATACTACACCCGCTGGATTGAGCCTGTAAAAGATCTTGGTAGGCATGTGGATGAGGGCAGCACCTGACAGTTGGGGGTGGCTCATGCTTGATACTGTGGTTTCTTGGGCTTGGAATGGGCCTTTCTTGTTGTCTGGGCTACCCTCTGTCTGTGTGTGTGCTAACAGACACAGATAGAGACAAATGTGACTCCAGACTGCCCCAGCCTTGGAGGGGCAAGGGTTGAAGGGGTGCGTGCAGGGAGGCCCATGTGTTTCATGGGAGAGGAGTCCCCTCCTGTGATGATCATTGTCAGAGGGAGGATAAAGCTGGATGCCTTGCTTGTGGGGAAGAGGAGAAAATTCAGAGAGAAGAGCCTTTGGTCATCCTTCCATAATGTGTTTTGGAATGGGGTCTCTGCTTCATTGCCCTCTCTGCCTGCTCACGGTGGTGGGGCAGAGCTCCTCGGGGTGAAGCTGAGCTCTGGGGGCAGTGGTGATTATCTGGGCCTTTTACTTTGGTTGGTGCTCTGGCTGTTCCCTTCTTGGCCTGAATCACCACCCTGTGGCACACGTGGCGCTGTTGGGAAAATGGTTCCTAGGTACCCAAGGCAGCAGCGTGGTGACCTTCCACCAGTGTGCCAGCTGCTTCTGGGTGCAGCTTGAAAGGAGAGGTGCCATCTCTGAGGCCGTGTGGGACCCTGCTGTGAGGCAGCACTTCTCCTCTTGTGTCTCACCAGCAGTGGCTTAACTTTTATGTAGTGAAGGAGCAGGGTGTGTGAGCCCTGCCACAGGCAATGGGGTTCTGTCTCCAGAATGCTCTCCTGGTCACCAGAAATGCCCTGGTGATTTTGTGAGCCTGAGTGAACTGCGATGTTTTGACCCCTCTGGTGTCTAATTAGTTGTTGGTGCTAATAAATGTGCTGTAATTTGGTGATGCATTGGTGATTCCCTTGGTGGCCAAGGAGGGAAGGAGCAGGGAGCACAGTGAAGGTTTATAGGGCCGGGCTTGCCTGCACTGTGGGTTTGCAGTGCCAGCAGGCAGTGGTTTAGGAGTATGCCCTGAACTGGGGATGAAGAATGGCTTGAATCAAAGTAGGCTTCATGAGGATAAACTTTTGTCAAGTATTCCGTGCAGAATTCTTGTAACCAGGTTAATCAATTGAGTAATCCTGGTATGTATAAATGATCACTCTCAGTGTCTCACTGTGTCATAGAGGTCTGTGCATTGGTCTTCTTAAAAACTGAGTAAAGCTTAATTTTGAAACCAGTGTTAATGAGGCAGTAATGCAGATTTTTAATTACACACAAGTGAAAAATCTGACAAATACGGGTCCAGACTTATGCCTTTGTTACACTGGGGTAAATCCTGTGGAAAGTCTGTTTAAACAGTTAGGCTTCCTTGGGATTTAGGTTAATGGAACTGAGATCAGGTCTCACATCTGGCTGCTTTTGCCCTCTTAGATCTGCCCTCTTGGTAAGACTCTAAAGAGTCCGTCTGGGCAGCGTTGGGTAATTTCCACAACAAAGCAGATGGATGTAACCTGAGCAGGACCAGAGGTGAGATTTCTGTGCAAACTGTGGGTGATGCTCCGTGCTGAGGAGATTAGGAATATGCTGGAAGCTGTAGTTTGGATGTACCTTATTGCAGAGGTCGGGTGTACGGCAGGGAGGCAATACTGCACTGGCTGTGAATGGCTCCAGTGATACTGGGGAAGGAACGCATTCAAACTTAGGCCTGTCCTAGGTGGACACAACTTCCACTGAAGTCAGGTGAGCTCTCTTGTGTGGGGTCCAAGAGCTCTTCTACAGAAAGTTGCACATTACTGTACAAATCTTAAAAAGCCTCTCACTGATAGCAATTCCCAGTAAAAGTGTCAGAGAGCTAGTCTGGCACCTGCACTTTGGAGGGTGCAGGCAAGGCGACAGGAGCCTGCTGAGCTCCTGCCAGCAGGAGTGGACACTGGAAGTTCCCAAAGTGGAATTGCCTGCCAAAGCTGAAGTCTCCCTGAATGCAGTGGGGATGTCTGATGTTTCTGCAGCTCGTGGAAGAGGAGCACTGTAGGGTTCCTGTACAGCACATCTCATTGTAAGGCAGAGCTCAGCTTTGCATGCAAGGGATCGTTTACCTTGAGGTTTTATCTTTCTTTCCAGTGGCCGTAAGAGTCTTTGATGTGTGTGAGTTGAGTGTGATGAATCCCATCCTAGACATGCCCTTATGAGTTTAAGCAATTTAAATCTTCTCTAAAAATAGCTTTCTCAAAGTGATATGGTCAGTTTAGCTTTGATGTTGTGAGGGAATTGTTCAGGAGCTAGTCCACAAATTGTCGGTTCATCTAGATTGTAGATGCTGGTGAAGCAGCCCTTTAAACAGAGTCAGTGATGAGGGTTAGGCCTCTTTGGAGGTCTCCAAATACAGATTGTGTCTACCTAAATTAGAATAGGCACAAAATTAGAGTAGGTGTTGCCATCTTAAATCTGGGGGAACACTTAGAAGTATATTAAATCCAATTAAATGGACTGATAATTTTGCAGAGATTCAATAATGGGAAAAAACTAAAGTCAAATAGTGATTGCTTTAGTAAACTTCCAGATTCAACTTTTCGAATCAGTTTGATACCTTTTCCAGTAGGTTATACTTCATCAGATGTAGTGATTGTCTTTTGTATTGATTTAATTCACCTGGTGTGCATGAAGAATGGAGCTTTTAATTAAATGTGCAATTAATTGTAAGAAGTTTGCTATACAAATAATAACAAACTTCTGTTCTGTCTCCTAATACTGTTCCTATGTATGACAGACAACGCTGTCTCCATCATAATGCCTTAATTTCTTTTTTTTTAGCAGTAGAATTTAGTGAGGAGAGCATGGAAGATGCAAAGAACCTTCTTCAGGCGATCTCCTCATTTATAAGAGATGCAAATGCTTATATAAAAGGACAGCTGGTGTGTGACCCTGTTAGAGAAGACATATTGTGGGAAAGGTAAGTGCATCTCCTGTATCTTAAAAGATTGTGATTATGTGAGCAGTAGTTCGCTGACTGACTCAGAGGTTCTGTCTGAGAAGCAGCACAAGAAGGACTAAGCAGCAGTCCCCCCTCCCAGCCCAAAAACCAAGGGCAGGGGGTTTTTTAAATTCTCCTTCTAGCCAGCTGTTTTTGCTCATAGTCTGCTACACTCAGTTCATTGTGTTTTTAAAATCTGTGTTACTTTTCCAGTGTGCCTGTCCTAACACAGGCATCTTTGCCCCTTGTGAGCGATGCAGGAGGCAAAGCTAGGCAGTCGTGAGGCTCCCCAGTTTGTGAGTAGAGCTGGGCATTAGTGACTGGAGAAGAACAAAGATGAGTGAAGAGTGACACACCTCGGGCACGTGAATCCAGCTGGCTGGCACTGTGGTGTGCAGCAGAGGAGAGGAGGGGCTGCTGAGGGATTGGTCACGGGCAGGGATGTCACAGGGAAGGAAGACTTTACAGTTGTGACCCTGACGATGGTGAGGAGAATCCTTTGGAGTTCATTGTGAAAACGAGATTATCGTCAGGACTGAGATATGCTGTGTGTTGGGTGCAAAGCTGAGAGCAGGAGCACGGTGCTCTGGAGTTGGGGTAAGAGGGACACTGAGTGCCCTGAAGCAAGGTTAGTGCAGGCAGCTCCGGGCTCTAGAATCAGAGGGGAGACAGCCTGTGCTGTAGAGGTGAGAGGCTTGTGGCTGCGCTGGCTGAGGGCTGCAAGGGGCACTGAAGCATGTTCCAGGAAAGTGGAGTTGCATTAACTAGCTGTGGTGTTTGGCAAAAGCAAATCCTTCAGCAGGAGGCTGCGGGAGATCTGTTGGTGCAAGATAAAGCTGAGAGGCATGAGGAAGTTGAAATGGATAGTCAGTAGGGGATGTGTGGGAGGGCACAACTTGTGTATCCCTAGGTGTGAAAACAACCAAAATGAAACAAAGCTCTTAATTAGCAAAGTGTTAGATACTCAGTGGAGAGGGGAAGGCTTGCAGGGAGAAGTGTTGGGAGGAATGAATTAGACCAGCAACCATCCAGTATCTGAGGGGAGGTAGGCATTCCAGGCAAAAACTTTCAGGAACAGGCAAAACAAGGCTCAGGGGAGCCCCAGAGACGCTAGCATAGCTTGAGGTTCCCCAGCTAACCCTGCTCCTTGAAGTCTGTTAGGAAATTGCATCCTTGGGCCAGTGCTGTCGAGCCCTGGTTTGCCAGGCTGTCTATGGGACAGCAGCTGTTTGTAGCTCCCCATTTATCGCTGCTGCTCTCCTCATCTCCCTCTCCAAGTGGCTGCAGCTGGTGGCACTGGTTCTGTGGTGATCAGTGCCGGTTGCCCGCTGGCTTTTGGCACTGGTGCACGAATGGTCCCACTGGACCTTTTCATCTGGGCCACGATGAGTGGAATCCCTTGGGACTGGGACTGGGCTCTCCAGGGAAATGAGGAAGCAGTGCTTGGTTGTGAGTCAGATCCTGACAGCAGGATTCTTGGCCAGCCCCAGGACAGCTTTCTCACCTGGCGCTGGAGTGCTGCCTGTGATGTGCCTTTGGAAGAGAAGCGTGCTGTTAGCATGATAAATGGGCTGCTGGGAGAAAAAGCCAAACTCAGTAAGGTCGTTGATGTGCTTAATATCAGCCTCATTTTCCATCCCTTTTTAAATGATTTAAGGCAAACTTTGCTCTGTTGTTGGCCCCTCTGATTAACCATGTATATTTATTGAATGGATGTAACACTTAGGAGTTTGACATGCATCAAGTTTTTCCCTTCACAGCAGAAAGATGAGTGTAGCACTGCCTATCACAGGACAGCTGGGAAGGAGATGGCAGTGTCCTTTCAATGACTCCCTCTGGCTGAATGGCTGATGAATTCAGCATACTGCTGGCATCTTGTTTGTCTTATCTTAAATGTTACCTTTTCTTCCTGAAGGCTAGCCAACACAAAAGTAACCGTGAAGGCTGCGTTTGCAGATGACTTTGACACCTCCAGGGCTGTTGCAGCAATTATGGACCTCATTCACCATGGCAACAGACAGCTTAAGGCTGTTACTAAGGTAACCCATTAGGATACAGAGATCAGAAAATGACAGCTGTCCACTGTCCTACTGCTTAATGCAGACAGATTAGTTTATTGTTCACATAAGAAACCAGCAGAAACAAAGCTCCATAAATTGTTGACCTTAATGGAGCCCATTTGTCCTGACCCTATCACAGGAATTGTGCATGGCTATTGTTTTGTGCTTCGTTGTGTCCAGAGGATGTTTCTTTCCTGCTGCCTTATATTATTTATACCTAAGGTTTTTGAAAGGCCTGAAGCCGTTGTGACATGCTGCTAATTTTAGTGCTGGTTCTGTGTTCTTACCCTGCTTCTTTGCTTAATATCCACGCACAGAAATTAAGCTAAATTGGGAAGTGGTGGGGGGGTGGTTGCTGCAGAGGCTCTGGCTGGCAGACCCAGGTGCACTGGGCAGTCTTGGTGGCGGGTTCAGCGTTGGGGATTGAGTCAGCAGACTGTAACTAGCATCAGCATTCCTGCATGAGACTGTACCTTCAGATGGCTTTTGGCAAATTAAGACCCTGTTAAGATCTCTCATGCTGACATGAAGAAAACATCTGGTAAGGACAAGACTTGATCAATAAACGCTATCTGAAGCACTTTGGGGTTCTCCATTTAGCAACAGCTCCCTTTGTCAATCAAGGTGAGCACCTCAGCCTTGTTGCTGTGCTCCATGAGTGCTGGTGTGATCATGATCACCATGTTTGTGCAGAAAAAGTAATGTGTACATGGTAATAACTGGTTTCAAGAGAGAATTAGCCTGTTGGTTTAGAAATCCTGCCTCATTCTGGTCCTGTTTTGGCATTGGCTGTAAATTCTGTCCTTAGCCTTGTCTTTACAAAATGACTCTCTGAGCGAATCCCTGATCTGAAACACTTTGCAGCAGGGATCTGTAAAGGCATTACCACTCCTAGATACAAGTTACCCCCATTTTGTCCGTCACTGCTTGGGGTGGATTTCTGGTTGGGGTGGTGGAGCTTTTCTGGGTACAGCCCAGCTGTGCAAAGTGTTCCCTTTTTATGGCTGTGAGTGTAGTTTTTCTCCTTAAGAGCTGTGAGTAAATCCACCTAACTACTTGCTCCTCTCTTTAGCCTTCCTGCTAAACATTTCTCACCTCAGATGGCATGCTCCTATTCCTTTCTCCCAGTGGCCTGCTCCAGCTCCTCCCAGTTCAGATCTTCATCTACATTTTAGACTATGGCTTATCTCAGGCCCTAATGAAGATGTCAGATAAAATCCAGTACCAGCTGCAGATTTGCTTGTGCATGTCATCACTCTTATTTTTTAGGCTAGGGTTAGTCCCTTAAATTGCTCCCTAGTCTGTCATTTAATCCTTATTTTATTGCTGCTGCTGCTGATTGCTGGTGCTACCAGGGCATGACAAAATGCCATACGCTATCTCAAAGCAGTCTCCACGTGGATCAAATCAATAAGATACTCAAAGAATTATTTTTTTAAAATCTTTTATATTATAGGTGCCCATGAATCTGGGATTTTGTTCTTTTTATTTTGTTTCCATCCACACAGCCCTTTCATGCCCAGAAGTGCTATTTTTAGTTCTAATTTACTGCACACACGTAATGTGTGGCAGCTTCACGCATCTCTTCTCCTCGCTGCGCAGGCTGGTGATAAGCTCTTCCCTTCCCTCGTTTACTTAAATCCCTTCCCTTTGTGCTGTGAGGTGCTTTTATATCTCTGTAAGATTGCCTGTCTGGGCAGGTGTTCTGGTGGAGGTAGATCTATATAATTAGTAATAGTTTTCCCTTGTGCACTAGGCTACAGAGAGATGCTGGGTTCTGTAATATGTATTGACTGGACAATCTCTTTTGAGTGTTTTCTAAACAGGATGCTGGATCTCCTAGAAGCTCTGTTGTGTATGGAAGCATTATTTCCTATATAGAAGGCTTTTTCAATGCCCTTGGGATGTCCTTTGAAGAAAGACAGGTAATGAAATATCTCTTCTATGTGTTTCAGTACATAGCAGCAGCCCCAGTGTTATGTTTCATAGAATGCTTTCTGAAAGCATCAGATGTAACAAAGTTATTTATGGTTTTAGTAAACCTTTCTGCACCGCTTGCAGTTTCTCCTGTGATGTTTTAGGAGAGTGTCTGAGCAGGTGGAACAAAGTGTGGGCTTTTTAGTTCTTGGAGATAATCCCATGTGACTTCTGCACCAGTTGTGCTGTGGAAATGAAAGACTGAGGAATAAAACAAGAAAAAGTTAGCATTGGAGGCCTTTAAATTGTCCTGTTATGTGTCTGGCTTTCCCTCAGCTTTTCCTCTTCTTCCTGATGGTTGCATCCAGGCTGGCTTTGACAGCTGTGCGAATATTTCCAGTTGTGAGGGGTCCTACTCCTCTGCAGAAAGCCAGGAAAAGGGGCTGCTCTACCTTGAGCCATGGTGGGGTATGGGGAGGGGAGGACAATGAGCTGGGGATGGGGCCCTTACATAACTAGCTCTTGGAAAGATAAGAATGGGGAGAGAAAAAAAAGGAGAGAAAAGCTCAAAGCAAAGTATTGAACGAGAAAGAGAGTCATCAATATGGAGGTGATATCCTGAGGTATGGAAGGAGAACATTTGAAATGACACAAGGTGTTGGAGAATAGCAGGCTGTTCGTCGCTCCTCTCCTGCTCAAATAGGGAGCTGAATGCAAAGTAGTGGAAAACTTTCTGTAGAGAAACTGTTCTGCAAAAATTTATTTTGGGGAGGGGGAGAAGAGAATAAGAAAATGTAAATAACATTATTCATCCTTTGAAAATCAGGCAGTATGGCAATAAATGCATTTATTTAGTTTTACCTCCATGGATTTTCTCACAAAAGTTCTTTCAAAACAGTGGCTGGATGTGATTTGGCTGTGTGTTACTCCTCATAGCCTGTGGTTTGCATGTTATTTTTTAGTGGCATGCTAAGCGCTTACATTTTTTTGTTAGTTGGATGGCAAAGTCATTCCTCCAGATTCTGGGCAGTCTGTGTGCAGGTGTCTGCTGCACCTATATTTTTGCTGAAAAAAGTATCTGAATACTTTTCTCTGTTGTAGGCTGTGCTAGTCCCTTTCTCTGTGGCAGGAGGATCAGCAGGAGATGCTGGTCTGAGATAAGCAGGCAGAAAGGAGCAGCTGAGCGGACTCTTTTCTGTTCTTCTGCTCTTTCAGCTTCCAGTAAACAAATCTGTCAGAATCTTAATCAGAAGGGTCCATGGGCTACCACAATTTAATAAATAAAATGGTGTAGGGATTGTTCCCTGACCCCAAGACCAGCCACAACAGCCCAGCATCTAGCCTTTCTTGCCCCTTAGCCAGGTAGCCCAGGCATGCAGCTTGCCAGGAGCAGTCCCTGACCACAGTGGGTCCTGGCCTGTGTGCTGTGTGGGAGAGGGCTGTGCTAACAGTGCAGAGGATACAGGGAGCGGTGTTTGGGTCCCCTCATTTGGATGTTTATATGTAGCCTGTGGCTCTGTCTTGCTCCTGGGCTGGGATTCGTCTCAGCTGATCAGCCTTAACAGTCTCATGTAGCTGCCTGTGCTTCTGCAGTCATTGGTGGGGATAGCTCATCTCGGTCTGGTGGCTGTATACAATAAGACCTCCTGTCTCTTTCTCTGTGTTGGCAAGAGAAGATCTTATGCACAGGGAGGTGAGATGAATCCATCTGGAAAGGTGATGAGTGAAAACCATCGTGCCTGTTTTAGAGCTGGGAAGCTTTTGCTCTGCCAAAGAGTGCAGAGTGTTGAGTGTACTGCAGGTGTGGCTGGGGCCAGTCTGTGGAGTAAGCAAGGGCCAGAAATTTGAGATCAGCCCTGAGAGGCTACACAGTGTTTTATGTGGAAATCAGATTGGTTCATCTCCTAACGCTGCTCCTCCTTTTGAAGGCTCTCACTCTAGTAGGTGCCTGGTTTGAACTCTTGCAGTGGTGTTTGTAGAGGCATGTTTCTTGCTCCCATCATCATGTCTTTCCCTTCTGTATTTAGTATTTATCCTGCCACAGGTTACTATAAAGCATTTCTGGCACATAGATTTATTATCTTCTTCAATCTCATAAACTTTTTCTTTAGTGTGGTTACATGTTTTGAAAGCTTGGGGAATTTGCTGCATTTCACACTCTTATTTTACAGCTTCCCCATCACCTCCTCCTCCTGCCCCTCTTTGTTTGTCTGTGACCTCTGAAACTCTGCTCCCTTTCATTCCCATCCTGCTGTTTGCTGACTAAGCCCAGTCCCCTCTGGCTTCAATGACTCAGCTGCTCTTCCTCTCCCAGGTGTTGCTGCCAGGAGCTTTGCCCCCGGCCTTGGTGCGCTTTGTGCTCCCGCTCTTGTGTCGTAGCGATAAAACACCGCAGTGGTGCTCTCTCGTTTGCTGGAGGTTTGTCCTTTTCCTCCCCCTTGGGAGTTCGCCTCTAATGAGAAACAGGGGTGGTCTCTCTGCCAAGAGTGAGACCAGGAGCCTGGCTGTGCCAGTGCTGAGGAGTGGCCTTCCTCTTCAGGTGGCTCCCAAGCTCCTGTCCTAGCAGCTGTTGGAGCAGGGCTCTGTAGGAAGAGTGAGTCTGTTCCCTTCCTGAGGCATTGCCCAGCGAGACTCCTGCCAAGCCAGAGGAGGCCGAGGAAGCTTGGAGGTGGCTGAGGGGAGGAAGGGGCTCAGCTACAGCCAGCGAACACTCACAACACCCTGTGTGCAGTAGCTGCTGCTCCGTCAGGATTTTTTGAGTGGCTGAAGCTTTGGGTAAGGTGGATCAGATGAAAGTTTTGTGGATTTGGGAAGGTTTTCTGTAGATGAAAGGATAGGATAGACTAGTGACTTAAAGCCAAAATACTTACTTTTCTTGGTTTGTGTTTCCTGGAGGAGGTCTGGAGCTCAAAGACAGAGTAAAGGGCTGATGTATTCTCTGTCTTCGGATTTTTACAGCCAAGGAGCTGTCTGAACTGGTGGTTCGGCTTCCCTTGCTGTGTTGGGTTCCTGTTGCCAGGCCTTTCTTACATTAACTTGTCTGATCCCTTTTTAAGTTATGCATGCTTCTGGCATCTCGGAGGTTTCCTGTGGCGATGAGTTCCCCACTTTGGTTATGCAGTGTGTTGTGTTCGTGTGAGAGCACTCTGCTCCGAGGTAAATGCTTTCTTGTGCAGGAATATGCTGAACTACTTCCAAGTGTGACTCCACTGTAACTTTTTGTCCTGCATTAGTGAGATGGTGACATTTTAATCCTACCAATGCATGGAAGATGCACAACCAAGAGAGGTGATAAGGCCTCACATTGCTACGGAGATGGGGTTGTTTTTTTTAATATGATTCTCAGATGTTTGTAAAGCACCCTGTTTGATTTCCAGGTGGCTGTGGGAGGAGACAAGTCTGCAGTGCTCTCCAATGTCATTGAGGAGCTGGTGAGGTTCCGCACGAAGGTCCGTCACTACGCGCTGGCTCTGCCGGAAGCAGCAGACGCTGTGCCAGTGGAGGGTGCGGCGGGAGCCAAGGAACCCAAACAGGAGCAGAAGGAAAAGAGGAAGCAGCTGATGCAGGAGAGAAAACCCCTCTTGGAGGCTTGTGACAGTCTGCGTGGAGACCTTGCTGCTTTTGGAATCCACATAAAGGTAGAAGACAGTAACCCTCCTTGTGAGAGTCTCAGTCACTTTTTAAGACTACACTTAATTTTGTCCTTCATTCCCCTTCAGCAGCTTGTGGCGTTGTGCCCTGCTCCCTGTCTGACTGCAGTAGCAGGAGGTGGAAGTCAAGCCCTTGTCTGGCTGTACTGCTGCCTTCTCTTCTGCTCCCCCTCAGCCTAGTGGTTCCATGCAAGCCAGTGAAAATCCCATGATATTCAGAAATCCCTAAGTTGCCCAAGTTCAGTCCAGAAGGAAGGGTATGAGTAATGTGTGCGGTCTTAAAAAAGATTGCAAAGGAACTGGAAAGTAAACTGAGATGACTTGTGAAAATAATGCCTTCCTTCTACCCTCCCCACCAAAAATAAGTCTTCATGAGAAAGCCTCTTCCATCTTCAGCAGCTTCATTCCCAACTGCTCCTGAGCCACAGGGACTTTGCCCGATTCCTGTACCGCTCCTCTCTCCATCCTGCTTTCTACTTTCAGCCTACACCTAATGCCAGTGTTCTTTTCTGTGATCTCAGTGGCATCTCTGGCTCGAGAGAAGACCCTCTATGGCATTACTGCCTCCTCCTGGTTCCAAGAAGCTGCATTACTTCTTTGAAGTGCTGCTTCTTCCAGTTCCTCTTGGTCACTGCCCTTCTCGGCTCTGCGAGGCGAGGGTCAGTGTTGCTCCTTGGGTGCAGAACAATCCTCCACATTCTCTCCCTCCATCCAGTTCATGCTGCTCATTTTTCCCTTGCTTGGGAACTGGTCCTGGCAAGTCTGGTTCCATGGTTTTACCAGTGGGAGGATGGAAAGCACAGTGGCATCAGGGAGTGACAGCACACATCCGCTGCAGCTGCTGAGCACGAGGGCTGTCACTTGTCAGCACTGCTGTTGAAGCAGAGTGTGGTCGGCTCTCCCCTGTCTTGGATGACAGTGAGCACGCCAACACAAACTGGGGTGAGGGCCAGAGCGTGGTGCTGGTGCTGAGCTGCAGCTGTGAAAGGAAAAGGAACCTGGAACATCTGCTTCCTTTAACTTGTTTGTAAATCCCCACTAAACTCATCTGTCAAGCAAGTTTGCAAATCCAAACAACTGTGCTGAGACAAAGTCTTGGAGAAGCAGCCTGCCTTTTTATCTATTGGAAAAATGCTGCAGCCCCACCTCCATCCTTTCACAGATTTGTTTTGGTTTGTTTTTAAAGGGATTTACATTTGAAAACCCCACAAATTAGTCTGAGCCAGGATTCAAACCATTCCATTTATTTAAAAAAAATTTTAATAACCTGAAGCTCAGCGTAATCTGTCCTAGAATAGATTGCTCCAGAAGACAAAGCACACATGCACTTCTGAGCACACACAGCAAACATCCAAAGCTGAACTCCTGCTTTTTTGCTGATACTGTGAAAGTATCCAAAAGTGTGCTGTGAAGTTTGCTCACACCTTGCTTTTGCAGATCCCAAAGAGTCCTGGAAACTGAGTGATGCAGCTCTGCTATTCCTCACACAGGCTCACCAAAGCACATGTGCAACAAGACGTGGCCTACACAAAGCAGGGCTCTCCCCACCCTCTTGCTCATCATGAGTCTGCCTAGCTGGGTCAGCTCAATGTCCCAGTAAAACAGCACCTAACAGGGGTCCTGCTTGCCTAAAGTGCTTGAGGAAGTTACTTGAATTTCTCATTTCTATCCAGCCTGTCATTTCCACAAAACTTTTGAGCTTCACACTGTGCATGCATTAGTGCCTCTGCCAGCAGCTGCCCTCTGTCATGCAAGGCTCAAGCAAGCCAGAAACTTCTCAAGTCCATGTGCAGAAGGAAGAGCAGCGGGACAGATGAAGCAGACAAGCCTCAGCTCCACCCAGTGCAGACTAGGAACTCCCCTGGTTTGAGGCAGGGCAGGGAGGGGGTGGCTCAAGTCAAAGCTTAATTTCCTTAAAAATCAGCTTTGTAGAAAGGGTAATTTCTCTTTCAGGTTCTAGCTTGTGATTTCCCTACTCTGGTTTCTTCTGTCAGGTTGCTCAATGCAAAGGATGTTGGCTGAAGTTACATATCTTGCAACAGACTGACTGAAAAAATCCATGTGTCTTTTCTTGGCATTGTAGCATGCTTGGAAGCTATGATACTAAGTGAAATGTAGTAATTGGGTATTTAGGCATCAGAAAGTTTTCATTTTAATGGTAAACATATTTCAGCATTTCCAGCCGCTGTCATGAGTCAGCACTCGTGGAATGTTATTATATGTCAATGTTCAGATTACCTTTTATTTTCAATCACTGCAGTCAAAACAGCTGGTTCTAAGTAAAATGTTCAATTTAGCTGTAATATTGCCTTTCAAAAGTATGACAGTATCGCATTACAGATATTAAAATCAACAGGCTTCTGTCCCAAGTTCAGAAGGTCAAACATGTTCAGCAATATATTCGTACGTATTGAGTGTGTGTTTTCATGGACATGAGCCATTTGAGACTTGAAAATACAACTGCATGAGTTGAGCAGAAGCCACTCGTGTGAGAGGCTACACCCCTCTGCAGCATCCCATGCTGAAGAGGTGACATTTCTACTGTATATTTCTTCCCTCTGAGCTGCAAAAATTTGTCTAGTTTTGTTTTACAGCTCTGAGCATTATTAGTAGCAGTGGCATTCCAGTGAGATTGTATTGCCACCTCTTTTGCCCAACTGGATGAATAGTTTTGCTGTGTGAATCTTGGTTAAAACCTGTGATCCATACTGGTGGGACTCACCTGCTTACTTTTTCTTACAGGACAGAGCTGCTGTTTCAACCTGGGAAATTGTGGAAGGAGGGCAGACAGACAAGCAGACTGAGAAAAAAAGCTGATCCTTCATCCTTGGACGTGTTTTTTATTTCAGCTACTTTGGCAACTGTTGTAAATACTAATTCTTTCAAAATAAAATCTGTTGAACAGAATGGGTAAAAATCATAGTGTGTAATTTGAGCAAAAGTGTTGGCACTTCTGCTTGGTAAATAAATAATGGCCTTGCAGCACAGGTGGTGGAAACATCCAGAATACAAGGCACCACAGGAGCAGCTGCACTGACTTACACAGACAAGGTCTGTTCTACTGCAGGAACTGTCCCAGCCCTGTGTTGCTGACCTGACACAGAATTTAAACATAGTGAAGGCAGAGGCAAGAACTTAGGCCTGTCTTTAAGGTGAAAACACTTAATTTTATACCTGTTGGTTTAAGAATTCTGTTCCTCTCAGACATAAGAGTGGGGGATACTTTCAGCCTTGAAGATTTCCTTACTGCAGTGGTGCTGCTTTGGTTCTGTGAAACCTTTACCTGTAACATGATGGTATCCAGTTACCCATAAGGCTTGGTATCTTCTGTTTGCTTCTGCACAGAATACATGGAGATGGCTCTAGTACTGGGAGTGCAGCATGCTCAGGAGCTCTCCCGAAGTGGGAGGACAAAATTACTATGTTTAGTTTTCACCTGTTCAGTTACCTTTCTGCTGGCCATGGCTGCTGTGGCTGTGGGCAGAGGTGCAAAAGCCTCTCTTACACCCGAGGTGCCCTGTGTTCCAGGGCCTGAGTTGATATGGGGCTGGTATGTACCTGGTACCTGCACTTCCTTTAAATCAATTTATGAAACCATAGAAACCGAGAACATGGGTTCATCGACGAGGCACTTGTGTGTTTTCAAAGTATCTGTTCAAAAGGATAAAGGCTTTCTTTTATACTGTTGAGAATAAAATGTGTAGCTATTTTTCTGCTCCCTTTCTCCATTATCCATACTTCCAGAGAAGAGTGGGGCATCTCTTCATCAGCACTGGGGCAGGTGCTTATTTGACACAGCTGGTACTGCACATGTGCTTGTGGCAGCGTTGTTCCAGCAAAGCAGAGTGGACGGGGAGCAGGCAGCTCAGCTGCTGTGTGAAATGGGATCAGCACACACCAAACAGAGTCCAGTCACTTCGCTATTATTTTTATTTCCTACCAAAAGAAACTGCTACATTTCCAGAATGTTTAAAAATTGTAACAATTTGTATACATTAGTGAATAACAAGAGTTACACCTTCTGTGTAGCTTTAAAACCAACACGGCAGGTTGAAATCTGTACTGAGCTCTGTTAATTGATTGACTTCGCCTACAAATGTCATTTAGATTATAATACCAGTGATGTTCTAATTACAAGAAAAAAATCACTTATTTTAAAGGAAAGGCAGTAGCTATTTTAAAATCAGTTTCAACTTTCTGATTTCATTTAAAAGTAGTCAGGTTTCTCAAATGTGTTTAAGGGGGGGAAATAATAGCTTAGGTTTCCCCGAAGTTGTAGGCAGTTTACAAAATTGCTTAAATTAAACACTAAAACCGCATCTCTTAAGAGTAGTCTGTGAACCCTCATAGAGCAACACAAGCAAACACTTAAAAACCTATTTTAAAAATAGGTAACTGGTTTAAAAAGAAAAACAAAAATGCATCAGGGTGAGGTAGTAGTCACAGTGCATCCAGAAATACCAACTCTAAGGGCTGAAGGGCAATACTTGGGGTAGCCTTGCTGATTCCAGGTGCTTTTTGCAGGCAGCTATTGCAGGGAGTGAGAACACAGTCTGACTGGTCTGTGAGACACCACGTTCCAGCTGAGAGCGCTGCAAGAGTGGCTGTGCTGAGCAGGTAACATCTGCTGCAGTAACCGGACGCGTTACGTGCTTGTTCCGGCGCTTTAATGAGGAGGGACACTTGGAGCTGGATTGGAGGTTCAAGGGCAGTACCCACTTAAATTTACTTTGCATGAACTTGCCCCCCTCTCCGCTCTGGTTCAATCCCTGCAAGCTTTGACTAGATGTCAAAAAATTTAAGGAATGGTCCTGTGCAGAACCCCACAAAAGTTCTGCTTTACACCTGACACTTGCCTGCTCTGCCAGCTCACCAGATCAGCGTGGCCCTGACAGTGTCTGTCTGTCCTGCAGAGATCAAGCAAAAGCCTCTATGCTTTTTGCTCTAAAACCTCCTGCTCTTTTTGCAGCACCAAGTACTGCACCTGAAGCTCAAACACCGACAACCCTTTTTCTGATCCTCCCTTTGACTTGCAGCGTGCGCTGCCTGCACACCGCTATGAAGGTGCAGGTATGTGCCATGGGCTGCCTTTTGTTCCTTCAACTTGTACTCCCGCTGGCTCATCGCTTTCCACCGAGGGATCTGTGTGCTGGTCTGCTCTGAGCTCCAACCCAGCAGGCACCTGGAGTTTTAAAAGCACTTCACTCTTGCACGATCGCTGAGAGCTGAACCAGTTCTGCTGGGTATCACCAAGTTTCCTGCCCCGCCCAGTACCTCTCCAAATGATAATTTCACAAGTTCATCACATCCAGTTCCAGATGAATCAAGACCAGAAAAAGAAACAGAAATTTATTTCTTTTTCAGGTAAGCCTAATTATTGTTTAATGAATTTTACTGCTAAGGTACCTATAGTATATCTTCATTCTGCCAAGGGGGAACCTTTTAAAAAAATAACACAAGACATTACAGGAAGGGGTGCCTTGTCCTAGTGAATGCTGCCTCTGGGACTGGGAATGGGAAAAGGCAACTAATTACATTCAAAATCTACAGCCAACTCTCATGCATTCCCTTTCCAAAGAGGCTTACTTTTTGCTTCTTACTATACTAGCATGGCGAAAAATGAAGTGCAATAGCTAATTCTAGACAGAGGGTCTAAGAATGACAAGTGACAACCTTGGTGCAATCCAAGAAATTCAGTTGAGCTGGTGGAAGAATTTTATCTAAATATCAAGTGCATTTTTTTTTGCTCTTCACACTTTAGTTATTGCTCAATAACTATCAAAAAGAACAGGAATACTTTCAGTTTAGTTTTATTATATTATAACAGATCTGCAACTACAGCTTATTTCAGCCAAAACATTTTTGTATTCCAAACTCTTAAAAAATATCTACATTAATCATATTTTTCTATTCTTAAAAATAAAAAATATCTACCTAACATACCAATGCTGCTACAGCACTTGAAAGGGTGCATTATGTAAATTCTATGGTACATGTAATTACTCTTGCAGTCATTGTTCTTCCTTTTCTTCTTCTCTGCTGCTTTGGCTTCAGGTTTCAAAAAGTTTGCTAAAAGCTGTTCCAACTTCTGAAACCATGTCAGAGGCTGTCATTGAACGTCCGAATTTTTGAAAGGCTTGGTGGTTAGACTGCCTTGTGAGAGAGCAAGCTCCAAATGCAGCCACTAGAAAGGGATTTTGGCTGAAAGGAAAAAACCAAAAAACAACATTATAAAGAGAATCCAAACACTTGTGTGCAAATTACAAGGTGGTGGACATCATCTTTGTACTCGTAAATGTTAGTCAGCATTGCCAGGAAGGCCTCTTAGGCAAACATCTTCTCAGACTCTTGCACTGCAGAGAATCTTTGTCTGAATTTTTTTTAACAAATACTTCCCTACCCAGAGCACAGCATGTGACTGAGTGAGAAACACCACCAGGGCCAAAGCATGCAGAAGGACAACAGGCTTAAAAAGTGGGTAAGGTGTTCCATTTCTAGTTCTACTGACATGAAGCTTCACGCTTTCCTTCAGAGGAAGACGGAAGTCTCACCTGACAGCCTTTCAACCCCCTCTCCTCTCCACTACCTGGGTAACTCTAGTTTTGTCTTGCAGGGGTGGGGAAAGGTCACAGGGATGCTGACAAGAGATGATTTTCAACAGGGCCATAATGACTGCTCCAGGGCCTTCATTAGATCAGCTTAAAAGGGGTACAGTGGCAGGTGAAGACCACAACACAAATTAAGGCACACTGCTGAAATGCCTCCTACACACTTACAAACTGCCCAAGAGAGTGGACCCAGACCTCTAATGCTGAACCTCCCTCAGAGAAGCCAGCACAGTCCAGAGCCACCTCCACCTGCCACCTGCAGAGCACTTTTCACAGGCCGGGCCGTGGGAGTCACTTCTGCTGCCTTAAAAGAGGAAACAGCTGCAGAACAGCTCAGCAGCCAGCGCTGCGCTCCAGGTTCTGGCTGATCAAAAACCTCAGCCTCAGCTGAGCATTGCTGCCTGCAAGACACTAAGGACCTCCTGACTCCTCTGCCAAGTGAGAGTTTTGGGAAGGATCCCAATGTAAAACACAGGCAAAGCAGGACATGAATTTACAATTAGGTGTTAACCTAAGCAGAATTTCCATGTACTCATCAAGGTGCAGGAGTATTCAAGCTACCTTGAGACTTCATCTTGGATGCCCAAATACTGCTCTGAAACAAGAGCTGTGCACAGGCTCCTGGGCTCAAGGCAGCTAAAGCACCATATTCCAAAGACATCAGCATCCTCTCTACTGAAGTGAGGAATCCTACCTACTGTACCAGTAGCACCCCTGAAAGCCAGTGCAGTCTCAGTGTTTGAAAATCCCTCTGTACAGACCCACTGTGAAATGCCAGAGCCAGGCACTGGCAGGACTGGCTGGACTGCCTGCAGTGCAGTCTCCAAGCTGATGCCCTGACTCACTGAACCCCAAAAGCTCCTCCTTTCGTGCAACACACGAGCTAGGCAGGATTGGTACAGCAGGTGCCTGTGAAGGGTCACCTTAACACCACTGCAGGAAACACAATGCATTGCTGATGCCAATTATACTTTTCCTTCATCTATAAAATAAAGGAGTTTCTGAGGAAGCTGTTTAGAAATGCCCCAGGAGCTGAAGTCAGGAGAGCCTGGAGAATACGTGCTGCGTTTGCTAATCTCTCCAACAATTTAATGCTGCTGTGCTGTACCCCATGCAAAATTGAAGTCACTCTTTCAATGACTTAAAACAGAATTCCTTCTTTAGTGGCAGCTGCAACTTCAGATGCCCAGAATGACAAAGGAAACCAAGATTGTGTATGTTAGATTTCAGAATTCTGAGGTCTGGTTTAACTGGTTCCTCATTCCCCCGGGGTACCTCATGCAGTACCCTTGTGGTAAAGCAAGCACAGGCTGGACAACTCCCATGGACATCTGATACTGTGCACTTGCATGCAGCATCCCAAAGACTACAGAAGGTCTCTCACTCCTCCAGCTTCCATAACTCATTACTTACTGAGAAGAGGGACTGTAACTCCCTCACTGCTTATGCTCCTTTCAACTTTATTTAAAGCTGCTGCTTTCACAGAAAGCCTACATGACTATCCAGACCAGCTAGTGTGGCAGGAATTCACATAGTTTAACTAAAAAGCCAACAGCCATCTGCGTGGCTGCTTTATGTACAACCGAAGTGGACTGTCCTTTGGCCTTAGAAGAATTAGTCTCTCTGAAATTGTATTTTATTTGCAAGTTTCAACATACCTGCCTCACTGAATTACTCTGGCACAATGCAGGAGGATTCACCAAAACAGAAGTAACAAAGCCAAACAACATGTCTTTCAAATATAGAGATGCTATTGCCAATGACTGCCACTTGCTTATCCTTCACACTTTCTGTCTACAGTCAATTGTTTTGAAAACACGTACCTTGTACATAAATCTCCTTGCGAACAGATCCAGAGGCTCTTCTTCTGCCCCAGACTTGGGAGATGTTAGATTACTGAAGGGTTTGTCTTATTAAAATTGTTGCTACTATGTACACTGCTCTAGAACACCCTTACACTTTTTAAAAAGTACATGGATTCCTTCTTACCAAAACCTCCAATTTCATTTGGAAATCTACATAGCAGGTCTATGACAGATGCCACAGGTGAACACAGACTCACAGCAATTAAGTTATTAATCAATATTCATACCCATTTGTTTTTTCAGCTCCAGCAAAAAATGCCCAGTGTGCCAAGACTCCAAGAGAACCAGAAAGGAGGTCCCCCTGTCCACCACATCTCCGGCTGCTTCCTTCGTGACTGCACACAAGTACTACAAACAGACAAACCAAAAACAGTCAGGTACTTTTCCCCCTGCATTTACAATGACAGCACTGCAGCTGCAAGGGTTACCCTCTGAGGCACACAGCAACTAATAGGTGAGAGACTTAACACAGGCAGCAGAATACGCTGAAATACGCTATTCTTAAAAAAAAATAAATTGCATGAACATTTAAAAAAATACTTTTCTCGTTACCTTTTAATCCTTTGCAAATAACATTGCACAATGTGCACACTTTCTCCACTTCACTCAGCCTGCACAGGTGAGTTTAGTTATCCATGTGGCACAATGAGCCATCACCCCAGACTGGACCAGGTCCCTCACAAAGCCATTGCACCAACACAGCTCTCCAGCGTCTCTGAGTTTGCAAATGTAAACCAAGGTGTTTACAAAAAGCAAATGCAAAATAGAACTAAAATCTTGAATGTTCTACCATGTCCGTCATGAAAACATTTTATTGAAACAGCCTTTTCCTTAGGCTTTGTAAAAACCACATGCAAGACAGATTTCTTTCTTTCTGCCAATCAACAGTGTCTCACCATCCGCGTATGTTTCTGTCAGCGCTGTCACTGTGGATAGGCTGCGTCAGGGTATCAGATGTTACATTTCTATTCTGAATATACAAAGGACCTTGGTCAAACTGATCTCTTTGTGCAGCTTTAACTATGAAGAACACGCAAATGGTCTCACTACATCTAGTTTTCCTAAGTAAATGTTAGAACTTTCCTTTGTTCTCCACTCTCAACAGCCCAAGTAGGAAGCCTGGAGGACATGTAAGGCACACAAAAAAACCCCAGCATCAACTCTGCTACCCTTCTCCAAACTCTCTTGTGGGTATGTACCTACCCTTAGCTTCTTTTCTTGCTTGGCTCTGAAAAACACCCCAGGACAAATTTATTTTCCTCTCCTAGGAGAATGGAAGAGCTGGCAGAATCATGACTGGCCAAGTGGTGATCCTCAGCATCTCTAGTCAGCTACTGCAGGATTCCGAACTGTGCTCACATCACTTCTGTGCTGCTGAGCACGCCAAATATACAAGCAAAGGATAAAGCAAGACCAGGCATTGCTTGGACAACAGCTCTTACCTCAAGCCTGGGCTGGGTTTCTCCAAAGTTGTATAAACAGAGCAGCCCAGGTGTTTCAGAGGGAGTACTTTCCATATTTTTAACGTTTATAAAAATTTTTATCTTTCAAACTAATGGAAAAAAACTTGCACAGAACTGAAGGCCTTGCAGACACATCTTCCTAAATATCAAGTGGTAAAAAACTACAACATTCCAACAAACCCCTTCCAGTTCATTACGTGCAACAGCAAAGAATTGCACTTCACTTCCATTTCTTACTGATTCTTCCAGCAGTAACTGCGGGGCTCGCGGGGCCAGGCAGTTGTGCGTGTTTGCTGCCACTGAGAGGGCAAAGATTCATTAGTCACCACGAGCACAGCTCACACCACTGCAGCCTTGCCAGCAGTTCATTTTCCCAATCGCTCTTCTCCCCTTCCCCCTCCCCCTCTCAAATTAAGATTCTGGATGTGTTTCTCAGTGAGCAGTAGCTAATGTCAAATTTCACAAGTGTAATGCCCTTCTGAGTTAGCTATCTGAAGAAGGTATGCCCTTTTAGGTGGAGTGATTTATTCTTATTTTTATTTTAAATGCAGTGCTTTGGAGAAATTACCTCTAATTCTACTACTTTGAAGATGCTATCTCACAGGATTTTCACTTTGAGGGCTTGAACTCCTGGCAGGAGGCAGGATGGAAATCCTCTGTTCAAAAGCTTTGGGGCCTTCTGACTGACAGCTGAGCACAAGCCCCTGCTTATTAGCTGTATGTCACCATCTGCCACTATTCTGTAGCCCCACAACCTTCCAGTCATTTTTGAGCTGTACAGGAAAGCAAGATCTCCTCAAACTAGGCCAATTATAATACTCTGCTAAATAATAATAATAAAAAAAAGCGGTCTTTTGTTTGTGGTTTTAAAAAGTAAGTCTCAAATATGTGCAGACTACCTCACAGGCAACAACAAAAGCAGACCTTTGTACTCTGCACACAGATGCTGGAAAACAAATCCATGGAATGCCTTCAAAGAAACAGAACTAGAGGAAATTCACTTGAATGAGGAGGGAAAGATATAACACTCACACAATCCTTGTGCAGAGGCTTGGCTGATCAAAGAACATCTCAAAATAAAAGGATGATGAACATGACAACAGGCAGTGGGAAAAGGATTTAAAAACACCTCTGAATTACAGTCATTATTAAAAGCTTTTAAAATACAGGAAGGAATCCCACAGTGGCATCAAGACAAACCAGCACACTGCCAAATCAACACAGGATGCTTTTCCCAGCTTTCTCCCAGAACAACAAAATAAAACTGCTGTCTTCACGCTCCCCCAGTGCAACATCCCCCACTGAATGTCTGAGCCCTGCTGTGAGGACAGCTCCAGCAGTTCTTTAAGGACCATGGGGGTGATGCCTTCACGTTGCACCGAGCAGTCACAACCAGTGGCAACGTTACAGGACCTCGATGAGCTGGACATGGCTGAAGAGTCAGCTATGATCCCGAGGAGGTGGGCAGCTCTGTGCCCTGGAAACATGCACAGCGCTCTGTCTGCACGAGCATGAAGCTGGTTTTGATCTGTTGTTCAGTGAGGCTCTAGCATGTTCAACTAGGGGTGGGCACGTACATCAGCAAACCTAGAAAATACGGTTCTTGGAAGAGCTGAGGAGACCAAGATGACTGGATGCAGGACAACAATGGAACTACAAAGACTGAAATCACCACAATGTGTCAGTTTTGAAAAGGCAGCAGCCAGGGCCACTTAAGGTCAGTTAGTCTGACACCAGCCCTGATCAAAGCAGTGGAGAGGTTCAGTTATAGTTCAACTGACAGAGTGTAAGAGACAGAAACACACAACTACTGCTGGTCAAGCTGGCTGTTAGGGCACGGTGTCCAGCTCTGTTTTCTAATGGGTCTGGGCAACCAAATCTGATCTCATTATTCCTCAAAGTGATGAATCAAAAAAACCCCACCTCAGTATAAAGTAGCAGAGAGTTTTTAATGAAAACTGATTCATGCCAAGTAACTCTCAGGGGAAAAAAAAAAATACCCAACTCCCCAGCACTTATCCATGTACCACATACACTATCAGAAGGAAAGGCTAGATGAAATGAAAATGTCATCACTGAAGGAGTGCCTGCAAGGAGATCTGCTAGAGTCAGAAAAACCAGAGTTCTATTCAACAGTTTCAACAGTCTCAGCAAGTAAACATCACATAAATATTGCCAGAGCTTTAGGCAGCAAATACAACACGTCCCTCACATATAATCACACGGATTTCTTGTACCTAAATCCACGGAAATAATTTGTACTGAAATAAGTGCAACAGAAACAAAAGGCTGTCATACTGACAGAATATTGGAAAGTAGAAATTCAAGAGTTTTAGGCTCCAAACAATTCAAAACTCTGCCCCAGACTTTCTGGGTAGCTATGGCCAAGTCATTTACCAGCACTACGTTTAATATATTTCAGGCCATAAAATACTTTCAAGAAGTGCTGAAAAGGGAGTGATGGTAAGACATACATTAATATTTGTGAAAGCAAGCAGAACATGGTGTCACACTTAGCTGTATCATTGCCAAGTTTTAAGCTGAAAAACTTCCAGCCCAAATTTTGCTGCTGCCAAAAGCTCAGAAGAACGACCTATTTATGGATATTGAGTACTTAATTAAAAAAACCAAAACACAACAGTCTGTTATGTAATTGAAAATAGCTGTCCTCTCTTTGAAGGAAAAAATCAGAATGCAGTAGTATTGCTGACCTCAAGCACTACAAGTTAACTGGGAAGCAGAGATTTTGAAATGGCTGTATGCAGGCAGCACCATTTACAGTGCCAGCTCCTAGACACACCACAGTTAGAAAACCAAAGTAGTAGAAAAGTTAGTGTGTGTCTGCTTGTTCCTGATTCACCATATTCACCCAGTAGTAAAAAAAATACATGAATCTCTGGGGTGGCTTTTACTTTTGTATTTAGAGTACAGCATGTGACACATGGGATAGTTTAGTTTTTCTGATGATGGTCAAGGAGGCTGAAGAGCCTATGTAAAATATCACATTTACTGAGACTGCAGACTGGAGATTTCAATTTAACTCCTGAATCTCAGACATCCTGAACAAATTCCTTGCACTTGTTTTCCTCTTACAGAGGAGGAGTGTTACACTCACCCTAATGTGGTCAGGAATCCATGTATAAAACATGACCATTCTAACTTCTGATACGACCCACCGGGATCGGATCAGCTAACAACAGCCACCCCACACAACAAACACACTCTAGTTTAATTAAAAGGCTTAATATTTCCATTTTCTATGCAAAGAATGTAACTATCGAGGATCCTTTTGCTTCATCAAATACAAGATTTAGATCATTATCAGATTTTTAGTAAAATCTCTTACTAATATACATCTCTGACCTAGCATATATTTATACCAGTAAGAAATTTATCTTTTTCCTTTTGCAAGTCAGTTCACAAAAGCCCATAGCTGGAGATCATGGACTCCCAGAAACATGTCCCAGAGTGCATACAGACAGGGAAACCAAGTTCAATGACTCTGGCTGGAGAAACAACTCAACTGGTGTGGAAAACGTAAGTTGGCTTTTATATAAAGGGTGCTTATACTTTTTTATTCCCTAATCACACTTTTAAAACTTAGATAAGTCCTTGAGTGCGAGATAGAGCAGGCAACTTAAGTTAGCTGAAAATGACCTGAATTTTACTTTGGTTTTGTTGGACAGGCACAGGAGCCAGGGGCCAGGTGAACAGTGCCAGGGAGAAGCTGGCTGGGCTGCATGAGCCATAGACACCAGGGTGGCACCAGGGACAGGAACCATCCATCGCCTCCCCATTCTGCAGAAGCAGGACTGGTGACAAAGGTGCTGCCTCTCAGCTAAAAATCTCGGTGAAATTTGCTCAGCAGCTCTGAGTGAGCCAGGCAGTGACAAGCACTGAACAGCTTCCTTTCCAGCTGTGTAGGGAGATGAATGGCTGGAATTAGAAACAGTGCTTGGGCACTTACGGCAAGAGTTGGATTTTTACCCCACAGTCAGTAATCAGTATTCTGCCTCACATGCTTCCTTGCTTCTCTTGACCATAGCTGCAGCTGAGCAACTGGAGAGAAACCAAATTTGGCTACTGGTTTCAGGCAAAAGTAGTGGGATGATTCCCACAAAAGCCTGCCTTTTGGAAGGGAGGAAGGTCAAACACAGAAAAGCCCATTATAATGCTTAAAAATCCAAATCCTCTAATTCAAGGACCTAACCAAATTTTAAACATGTTAGGAACTAAGGCCGGTATAACCACACTTTATTATTGACCAGTTCTCCAAAGAATAATAAAAAGATAATCTTAGAGAGCTGTGCCATAGTGAATAAAAGCTGACTTACCTTTTACCCACAGGCTGAGTACTCATTCCTACCCTGGTCAGTGATGGCACTGATATCACCTACCAAGAGCATGGTGAAGCTCATCTTTGCAGAGCAGGGAATCAACAACTGCAGACCAAGCTATAATGTGAAATTGCAAAAGGAAAGAGAAAAAGAGTATATAAAACTTAATTTAAAATCTTGGTGATTACGTTTACAGGCCAGTCGGCAGCTCGCTACTGAAATGGAGACAAATTTTAGAAAAACCTCCTTCCTAGTGGAGGACTGCTACTGCTTTCACAGAGGCCAGAATGTGACTGAGGCCATAAGGAATCACCTGCATCAGCTAGTCTGATCTGTGAAAACAAACCTCAGAGGTATCCAGACACTTCCAAGTTTGTCAGTCTAGCAAAGTTTCAGGTATGTTGCTGTACCAGTTGATTTCTTTGTCTATTAATAAAATCTTACTTTGAATTTATTAAACTTCAGCTTCCAATCAGAATTTACTGAGCCTCTCTATGTAGATTACAAAGCTTTTTGTTGAGAGTAGTTCTTCACCAACTCCTTATGCCAAATCACCCGGTAACGCTTTCTGTCTTCAGGTAACAGAAGTAAACTGTTTACTGCATTTCTTACAGACTCATGAATAAAAGTACTGCGAAAAAAACCACTACAATCACGCTAAGCTATAAAGCATTCACAAACCCAATCTTCCCTACTGCAAAATTTGGCATCTTCAAAAAGCCTTCCTTCCACAACAACTAAGCACAAAACACTGAAGTTACATGGTTAGGTTTGCAGTTTCTCAGTTTCTGGTTTTCCTGGAGAGCACTGAGACTTACTTTTTTTTTTCCCCTAGAAAGCACACGTGCAGTATATTCCCAAAGGAGAAAGTTTAAAAGTAATATATTCAAACTGCAGTAACAGTATGCTGAACACAAGAGGTCAAGCAGGAAATGCCTAGTAGGTATGGCTTAAGCACTACAAATGGATGATGATATGATAAATAAAATGCAAGAGGAGTACACAGATCTTTTCATAATGTTCGACTGTGCTCAGAGGACACTGGCCTGATCCAATAATCTGGATTTCCCTCACACTGGAATCATGATGTATGTAGTCTTAGCTGAAAAAAAATGACATCAGATCAAAAGAAGAGACAGATGAAAAATAAGAGCAAAAAACCTGGGAAAGCATCCAAGGTCAGTGACATGACAACATATTCCATGTCGTGGCACAGAGCACACAGTAGAATCTCCTTTCTCAACACAATTTTGCATTTGAGAAGCTTTTAAAAAAACAACCAGCAGACTAGACCCAAAGAACACTATTGTTAAAAGGAACCTGAAGTCTGTAGTTTCTGCAAAATTCTCAGGAACCTTCTTAAAAGTAATGCAAACTCTAAAAACAGTTTTTGTAGCAGACATTATAACCTGCTTTCTTAGCTCAGCAATGCCACCTGTAATGTCTGTAATCCAACAAAGCATCAGTGATAGCACCAATATAAGAACAAGAAAGCAGCCTATAGCTGGACATCAACCAACTGCTATAAAAGGCACAGAACTGTTTTTATTTCAAAACAAAAGCCACTTCACAAATAGAAAAAAATATCAGAACACAACGGAGACAAAGAACAAGGTGGGGGAAAAAAATAGAACCAATAAAAAACCCCAAAAGCACACAAGACGTACATGAAATTGTGCCACATACAAACATTCAAAGTTGAAACTGGAAAGAGCTTCAGTTGTTTCCTGTTTTTTTTTCATCCTGCATGACAAGAGACACTGGAGACAGTGTCCTGTTTCTCCAGCAGTTGTGGGGATACACTTATCTCAAGAGTTAACAGTTCAAAAGGAGAACAGAGATATACCAGATAATGTATTCAATCTAAAGCGCTCACCCAGTCTTCCCAACGTTCATTTAAAAAGCAACAATCCTGTATAAAAAGAACATTGTTGACATAAAAGCAAAGAAAGAAGACAACTACAGTGCTCTAAAGCTCTCTAGCTGGCATAAACTCAAGACATTTTATCCTCCAGCTGAGTTCATCCACCCTTAAGCCTGGCCTGACTGTCCAAGGTTACAAATCAAGGCTGCTATGGGTGCAGTGCGACAGAAGACTTCCTGCAGGGAAACCTGGGTACTGTAAGAGGAAGGTCCTTTACCCCATAGCTGTAAGTATATTGCTTCCAGGTCCCAGCTGTTGCACAATCTGCTACAGTATCTGCGCTAATGGGGTATGTGAAAGGTGGCTCTGCACAAACCAGTTGTATTTATTACATCTGTTTTCTGTTATAAAAGACTTCCACGGCTCCCAAAAAAATTGACTGAAAAATTGACTGTATATACAAAACAGTTCTGAAGCAGCACAAACATTTATCAGAGATTAGCATTTCAAGTAATTAAAAGCAGAGCTGCTGCTTGTTATGTATGTGAAGTAAGACCATGCAGTCAAAATGTGTTGAAGGCACCCGTGAATAATTTTATACTGATCACAGCAAATGATCAGTATAAAAAGCACCAGACAAGCAGCTAATTTTATTAAGTATGCTTTAAACCATATTGGTATGTGACTGTTGTAATGGCAATCATGAGTTAATGTTTTAATTTGTCAGGGCTGCTGTACAAGTCATATACGTACATGCTAATCTGCAGCCCCATGATGGACAGCATCAGGGAACTGAGCAGGTCATGAGCCTCAAGACATCTTCACTTTTCACACACACCAATACATGGTGAACTAACAATATTGTTTTGCATCAGTTTAGCTATGACAGCTGCACTTATATAAACCATCTCAGCAAAGAACTTTCAAACAGTTCACAAAGATTAAATAATTAATTTCTCAATACCCGTGTAATGTAAAACATAATGTCACTTATATGAGAAATGAAATCAGCAACTTTTTTCAGCAAATAAATTTAGTTGCACTCTTAAAATACAAATTTACAGAAATCATCTAAAGGTGATCTGCAAAGGCAGCAATCCCTCCAGTCTTCAGGGGAATACAGCCTATTGCTATACACTCCACTGGACTACGACTGAAAGCAAACAGAACAGAACAATCACATTGCTAAAAGCAGAAGGCTTCACTTACCTTTCTCTCCATCAGAAATAAGATCTCTTTCTCCCTTTTGCACAACAGTCAAATTCCCCATGGCTTGGCTGAGTCTTAATACACATCCATGATGATCACTACTGTCTACGGGGTCTCTAAGCTACAACACAAGAATTCCATACACAGTACATATTTTGCTACTAGAACAACATATTCTAACACATGCTACTTACATATGCATGGGGGGGAAAAAAGAAAGGCAACATCATCAGTCTTTCCATATATTTTTTTCTATACCCACTGCAACATTAAAACATGCACGAGGATGGGTCTTCTTTAAAAAAGAGCTCTGTTTAAGAATATGCATTGTTGTGGCAATTATCCCATGGAATAAAAACCCAGAGAATGCTTCGCTCACACAATGTTTAAGCCAGTAATAAGTTACTTATTTTCAAGGACAAGAAGACTGAACTCGCACATACTTAGATACCAAAAAGGCAAACGGCTCACCATGGCTTCATACAGTCTACTGAACTCCATATAGTTTGGAGTGAGAATAGCTCGCTGGTAGCCTTGAATAAGAGAAGGCTGCTGGGAAATGAGCCACAGTCCATCCTGCAAAACACAGTAAGAAGAGCATTTACTGAATAGATTCTTAAATGTTAAGCCACTGACTGAAATCAAGAAAATACTTACTGCATCAATAATGATAGGAATTCCTTTCACTTTCGATTTCTCTATAATACCCTGCAAAAAATGCAGATACTTTTAAGATGCTTGCCAATTTAGATCTTGCAAGATCCAAAGCAAATTCATACAACAAATCTGACCATTCAAGTTGTTTTTACAAAGTGACAGAAAAATTGTTATATTCTGCAAACTAATGTAAAACATTTTCATATCAGCAGGTAATTTTACGTCACAATGTTTTCTCCCTGGTTTAAGCGTCCACAGAGTTGGTATGTGTATTGGGTGCTCTTGGCAAGGTTTTGGGAGGGGGAAGAGGGGCTACTAGGGCTTCTCTGAGAAGTTGCTGGAAGTTTCCCTCATGTCCAATAGAGCCAATTTCAGCCATCTCAAAGACAGTCCTGCCACAAGGCCAAGCCCAGCAGCGACAGTGGTAGCATCTCTGGGATAATGGATTTTAAAAGGGGTAAAAGTTACCATGCTGAAGGAATTGCAGCCAGAGAAGAGAGGAGTGAGAATATGTGAAAGCTACAGCTCTGCAGACACGCAGGTCAGTGAAGGAGGGAGAGGAGGTGTTCCAGGCTCTGGAGCAGAGATTCCCCTGCAGTCCGTGGGGCAGTTCACAGAGAGGCAGCTGTGCCCCTGCAGCCCATGGAAATCCACAGGGGAGCAGAGATCCACCTGCAGCCTGTGGAGGGCCCCACACCAGAGAAGGTGGATGCCCAAAGGAGGCTGTGACCCCATGGGAAACCTGCACTGAAACAGGCTCCTGGCAGGACCTGTGGACCCATGGAGAGAGGAGCCCACGCTGGAGCAGTCTGTTTCTGAAGGACTGCCCCCCATGGGAAGGACCCATGTTGGAGCAGTTTGTGAAGAACTGCAGTCCACGGGAAGTCCACTGGAGAAGTTTGTGGAGGCCTGTCCCTCGTCGGAGGGACCCCATGGTGGAACAGGGGAAGAACGTGGAGTCCTTCCCCTGAGGAAGAAAAGAGCAGCAGAGACAACATGTGATGAACTGACCAGAGTCCCCACTTCCCAACTCCCCCTGCACCATTGAGAGCGGGGAAATGCACAATTTTGGAGTTAAAATAAGCCTGGGAAGAAGAGAGGGGTGGAGGGAAGGTGTTTTTAGCATTTGGTTTTATTTTTCATTATCCTACTCTGATTTCATTTGTAATAAAACTCAATTAAGCTCCCCAAGCTGAGTCTGTTGCACATACTTCAATATAACAGTAACTGGTGAATGATCTCTCCTGTCCTTATCTTGGCCCACAAGCCTTTGTTATATTTTCCCTCCCCTGTCCACCTGAGGAGGGGAGTGACAGAGAAGCTTTGGTGGGCACCCGGCATTCAGCCAGGGTCAACCCACCACAACATGCAAACAAACAAGCAATCTCACCCACTCTGCCTCTGCTGCAGGAGGCATGTAATGCCAACACAAGTCACACATAGTAAACATACATCTTCGATTAAAAACCCCAGAAAAATCCCAGGAGCACTGCCTTGATAGAAGTCTACCAATAACTGTAATACTAACTTCAGCTGCTTTGCTGCTGACAGTCCCACTGCAGTATTAGTTTATGTGCAAACTGAGACAAGCAGTATGTATGATGTCATTTCACCCATGGTCCTGGAGGTTTTACGCTTTGAAAGCAAAACCAAGGTGGCCCAGACAACAGACCATTTGTAAAAATGTTTTTTTTCAGCAAGTAGTATCTCCAAGCAGACTGCCTGCCCTTGTTCTCTCTCCTAACCCAGCAGCAGCAATGACTGATCCTCAAGCTTTTTAATGAGCAGTGGCCGACAGTCAAGTTTTTTTCAGTGTTGGTTATTACCTAGTCATCTTTGAAGCTGCAGGGTTCATCTTTTTCCTGTATAAGATAACAGATCATGGTATCCATCCAAAAGTCTAATTACTTTTGAATGTTATTAAGCTCTTCAGATTAGCTATCATATGGCACTGAGCTTCACAGGTTTGCAAGACATGATGTAAAGAATAAGGAAGCAATTTTCAGTTAATGTTCAGGGTATTGAAATCTCTCTTTTCTTGTATAGTGGTCAAAATAACCACCACCCACCTTGCTCCCTGTAAATTATTACATATAACATATACATATGCTCACAAACATTACTACCTGATTCTGATTTTTCCAATTCCAGTGGAAAATATTTCCCTTCTGTTTTCTTCGGGCACTGTTTGCAGTTTGGAAGCATGAGACTGAAACACTATCCACTGCTCCAAGCCTGAGGACTTGTCTCAACACACAGCTGCAGCTGGTACTAGAGATCAGAAACCTTTCCTACATACACTTGCACAACTTGGGCTGTGTGTCAGACTGCTCGGCGCCCACCTCCTTTGAGATCCCTAGGGAACACCAGAGTCTTCTCTTATACTCAGCTACTTGAATAATTTTGAAGCAATCGCAAGTTTTACACAACTCATACTGTTCAGCTACTACTAAATTATTCAAATTTATTAGTAAGTATACTTAACAGCTGTGTGAGGATGAAGTCTTAAAACGTACCTAGAACTAACCATGGCATTCTGAAAACCAGAGCACCTTACTTTCAAAGCTTTTAAGAAATGTATGAGGGAGTAATTTCTTAATTTATTCATGTTAATCTGCACAGACGTGCGTGGCTCAGTTTTCCTTCACAGAAGCTGCACTGCTTTGCCCTTGCTGTGTTAAGTTCATTAACAATTACATTTAACTCAACTCAGTTTGTTACTATAAAATAAGGCTGTGGATCTAGCAAGCAGGTTTTGTGTTTTGCTGTTTTTGTATTTTCCTTGTGTAAACGAATGTTATAGATCCGACAGCCCAATTATTTTCGAACCATACTAAACAATTCTGATTAGATACCACAGGGCACTGAGACACAGACCTCAGCAAGATCATCCTCCCCCAGTCTTTGAAGATACAAATACCTTTTACTGCAACCTGGTTTTCTAACTGGTTATAATTAGAATATTTTGTACATTGGCAGCTTCGCCAAACTGCTTCAGTACACTCAAAATGATTACTGCTCCACTTCCCACTAATATGAATCACCAGTTTATTCTGGTATGTCACCTTCAGTAAGCCAGTCCTTCATGACACTTCATTTCCTAAAACTAAAAAAGATTTCCCCAACAGAGTCAGTAAGGAAGTCTGAAGGAAGACATCAGATCTCAGGAGTTCTTATCCATCCAAACTATTCTCTTAAATGCATTATGAGAAATCTCTGGAAGGAACTTTGCCAAAGTTCTGTTCCCCAAACAGCTAAGGTTTGGCAGATGCTGTTACTGTTTGGCCCCTTTTCGTGTTTCCTCATAACTGTCATCTTGGCTACTGGAACCTCTTGCTCTGTCTTAAATAAGCAATGCTGAAGATCCCTTGTATACCAAAAGAATGTATGTATAAGGTAAAAAACAGTGGAAGTTACAAAGTATGACAGTGTATCCACAGGTAAATAGCATCTGGAAGGCCAGATCACTGGTACACTCCAGAGAAATAAGGCATTTTTTCCTAATCATGTTTTGAGTTCCTGCCTCTCTAGCACATCCTCCACAATCCTGAAACATTTGACCTCTACTCTAAAAAGAAATTTCACCTTGCTAAGTAAAACCTACTGGGCAAGCAACTTTTATTGTGCACTAAGTCTCTGAGGTATCAGTTTCTAATCTAACATACTGAATGATCTTTGCTTGTTCTTCCTCTCCTTATAAAACAAATAACCAGGAGATACAAAGTCCTTTGTCTTATTTAGAAAGCTCATTTTTGATTAAAAAACACTGCCAAACAATAAAAACAAACAAACAAACAAAAAATCCCGATACCAATCATTTTCCTTTCCTCTTCTTTCCTTAAACCCAGACAGAAACTGCTTGGAGATAGACAGGGAACCTCAGAGAGGAAGTCCTGAGGAGGGAAGGGGTGATTTCAAAATTGTAATAAACCAGTAAAGATCAGGGAACTCTTGTAGGACAGCCCCACGTTTGAAGGACACAACATTCATGGGAGAACCCCCATTTCCTACTGACTGTGGACAGGACCACTGGAGAGCAGTTAATCCCGTGCAGCTTAGACACCATATTCAGGGCGGGATGAATAGCCACCAGGCATACCTGTCTCTCCTCAGCTATCACAGGGGCTGCAGAGACACTTTACTGTTTTATTTTTAGGCACCAAGAATTAGGTGAGATGAAGCCCACTTTTAAACACTCTATTTCTGCAGATACTGTATTAAAAAAACCCTTAAATATTTGCATTAAGAGGAGTTCATGGCAGTAATGGCAACATCTTCTATGCAGAGTACTTTGTTCCTGGAAGCAAAAATCAACTTTCAACTGTATTTGTACCTTGGCACTTGGCATGGATTTCTCTGGTTAATACCTGTAGATACAGAAGAACCTTTACTGTTAATTGCCCAATTAATACATCGCAGACTAACTCTGCTTTCAAACCAAAACCTATTTAACAGTTCCTGATAAGAATTCTACATATGAGCAGAAACCGTCTGCTGTTTTATCCAGTGTAACAATTATTTCTATGGGAAAGGATTTAGAAGCGAACACTGACAATTAAAAATATTAAGAAATGTCACTAAGACAAAAGCTGAAATCCAAACACCAATGACAAGCGAACAGCAACACATAGAGGTATCAAGGATAAGATCAAGACATCACTCCTTCCCTTCAAACGGCATTTTGAATATTAAGATTTTGAAGATTCTAGCTCCAGGATACCCCAGTGGACAATCTTTCTGTGCACAGAATGTATTACACTACAACAGTGGTGGTTCAGCTTGGAGCAAGGCTGGAGCACTTCCTTCAGTTGACTCCTAAGCTATCAAGGACATCCAAAACTGAAGCACTGGACTCACAAGGCAACCTCGGCACGAGTCACAAAGCAGAGGAGACTATGATGAGAAGAAGAGGATGATACATTATCGTCACCCAACCTTATGACCTACAAGCCACACTGTGTAGCTAAGTTACCAAAGACTGAAATTCGGATCCTTCCTCTGCAATTCACAGCCAGGGCCAAAATTCAGTCTCTTACCTTTCATATTGAGAGTCTTAACAACGGGATTTGGGCAATCTCTTGCTAGAGATACTCTTCTTTGTATCAGCTGGCTAAATACTTGGTAGTCCTCTGAAACAGTGATTCAGCATTTGCATGAGAAAAGGCAAAGAGGTGTCACCCTCCTCTTACTAAAACCAGCGATGATTAACTGTATTGCAAGACTGCAGTACTCGTGCTAGAACAAATCTGTAACAGGAGTTTCCTCGCCTAATAACAAGACCAAATCCGAAGCTTCTATCCTCATTAAGCCAAAGAGGAAATCACCTGGGATTCACATATCCCATGAAGATGCTCCATGGGACAAACTCTCTCACAGTTATTATCATCCATTAGCAGCACCAAATACTCGACATTTAGGAATGCCCAAAATAGTATTTCAGCGACTGCAGTTTTTGGTGGTGGCGGCTGAGGTAAAGAAAGCCAGAGAGGGTAAAATTAACCTGAATCTACTCCTACTCTTCTCCTGAAATACACAATTTCCTGAAAAACGTTTTTCTTTGACTGGTTATTCAGGACTTCTACGCAAGCAACCTACTCAGCGAGAAAAAGAATTTGTGTCACAGTAAAAATCATTGGTCTATCTGAGGAAACGTAACTCTTTACTGTACAAAAATTTACAAAGTTAGGACAAAAAATTTATGTGATTTTATTTTTTTTTATTATCATGGCAACTATTCCCTTAAATGCAATGCATTCATTGTAGTAGAAATCTGTTTTCTGTCGCAACTTCCACATGGGAATTTTAACACAGATTCCCAAACCCAAATTCCAATCTTTAAAAGAAACCCAAAAGACAAAACCAAAACACAAAAAAAGCAAAACCACCAAAACAAAACCAAAACACACCAAACACCACACTTCCCCCCAAAAAAACCCAAACCCACAAAACTTCCAGCACATGGACACCTGTACAACACACACACACACACACAAAGGCAAAAATATTCAGGCTGGAAAGGACTGAAGGAGGGAGAAGCCTGAAGGAACAAACAGGACAAGATACTGCTGAAAGAGGGCACAGTGATGCACAAAAGCACGATATGATTTAACCATTTGATAGCTTGCAGCAGTGCTGTGAAACACAAGATTCACCTGCACTGTGCTAACACGGACAGCCAGGACTCCTACACACTTCCACAAGTACTATGGAAAAGGGAATGGGGTTGAGATGAGCCACTGGTTGTAAGAAACAGCCATGCGGGGAATAGCGGGGAACATGTGAAGGAGGAATAAATTGCTATGGAGCTCCTAAGTACAACCAAAGGACCCCTCATCAGCCATGGAAGTCTTCACAGAGCAGCCACCCTGAGGCACCAGGGGCAGAGAAGAGGCGCTGCTCTCACAGCGAGTACCCACAGCCTCTCGGAAAGAAACTCTGCACTCTGGACTTCTCCACCCCAGTCCACAAGCCAGCAATAACACTCATCCTATTTATGCTGCCCACATGCAACAGCATAAAAGCTGGTTCTCCACAGATCCATGGAAAAGACAATTATGTAGGGTTGCCCACACCTAAGTTAGATATACTTTTCAGCTTTTTTAATTAGATGTGGATTAGCAGCAGAATGCCTGCAGTGACTTCTAATACATTAGCAGTTTTATCACTGCTTATGTTTTTCTTGATGAGCTGGGTTCAGCTACACAAAACTTTGGCATTTGATGTTTGCAAAGGGAAGAATCAGGAAATTAGAGCCAGTCATTTTAATATACGATTGAATTTTACTGAAATGAATAGAAAAACGGAATAGCAGAATATATAAAGCACCATCTATCCCACAACAGTAATTAATTTTCGCACTGTCATTTTTCTACCTAGCAAAGGAAAGATTGCTTTATTTGATATCAGCAACAAACACTGCACTTCCTCACTCCCTTCAGGAGTCGTGTCTTGACCCACCCTGGGGAAAATTCTTACTCATGTTCTCAAAAAGAAATTCAAGCCTTAACATGCCATAATAATGGACAGTATTGACCACAATGACATCCAAACACTTTAGGAAGCAGAATAACCTTGCTTCAGCCCACTGGAAGTGCAGTCCACTGCAACTTGCAAATGCCAAGTATGTAATTACACACACTGGTTTGGTAAAGACATGCAAATGTGCATAACCTGGCACTGGGAGTGGCAGCCTCTTTCACAAAGAACCCTCTCCTGAAAGCTAGGATCAGAAATTGCTGTTGAAACGCCACCCATAATTGCTTATATTTTCTGCATGGATGCTGCTATCATCCAGCAATCCTGAATCCATGGTTTTGTCTGAAACAGAGAGATAAAAGAAAAAAATAGCCAAAATTTTCCTGTAAATGCTGCAGCTCAAAGCATTTCCACACATCCTCCTCCCCAAGGTGACCGGGAGGAACAAATAAGTTCCACCCCAACACGCTGCAAATTGATTCCTACAAACAGGCACTGAAAGCCCTAGGAAGCATTTCTGCCTTGCTTGCTTCAGGTCTGGATAAATGCAGAGTTAGCAGGGACTCAGCTGCAATAGAGGTCAGTATGCAGCTCTCTGGTGGAGATGCCTGGAAAATGGGCTTGGCAAGCAGGAGTTTGTAATCTTGCACAGCCAGAAGCAGGCAAACATCCCAGGCACAGGCTGTGCTCAAGGCTACAGTCGTAGCTAGCAGAGGGGAGAAGCTTCCCTTAATATATTCTATTTGATGCAAGAAGTTTGAAAAACATGAAGAACGGAGTTCTACTGTTTGAGATTCTTCCCACTAGAGCCATATTTTCGTAACTGGTTTTAGGCTTTTTATTGACTCACTGGTGAAAATGTGCAGTTATCTCTGAAACATGCTTTTATGAGTTCCTACAAACTGATCCAAGGACTCATCCTCCTTTCAAAATTCAGCAAAGACAATCCAAATCTCTCTTTGTGGACAAGATATATGTAAATCACCTTTAACTAGCCTAACTGCCTTTTACTTTATGTATTTCTGTATGCATAACTACCACTAATTCATTAATTGCTCCACCAAGCCCCTCAAACCTCATGCAAGCAATGACCACCACTTGTGAGTGAAGATCACATAATAGAGACGAATATCCCTCTTCTGGAACAAATAGGTTCTTCACCTCATGGTTTATGCTCCATTCAGTTTAAGTTGGTCTTTTGTCTTTTAACTGTAGTACCATATGCTAGGCTCTGTTTTCCAAAACAGATTTTCAGGTGCACAGCAAAATACTTCGCGTAAGCCAGGCAGAGGGTGATAAGGACTCTAAAGAATACCCTGCTACACCATCAGGCTCATTAGGTGCTTTGGGAGATGTTAGAAGCTGTTGCAATTAGCAAAGCTGAGGACACTGTAGATGGCAGCTAATCAAACCTGTTCTATTCCACAAAAAAAAAAAAAATCATTTGTATATTCCTTCTTTGAATTCAAATTAGATCACTTGCCTTAAGCATGGCATGTTAGCATGCAGCTAACAGTTTAATATCAGCTTCAATCACATGCTGAATTCTTAAAGAAGTGACATAAACCAAAGTAATGCCTGAACACAATAAGAAATAGCAAAGTCTCTGAAATACTGTCCTAGTTATGAAAAAACCCAGAGCACTCCTTTTTGCCCATGCTCCCCCAAAATCATGGTCAACCAGAGACCATTTGGGAAGCTACATTTATACAAACATTTCAGCCCTAAACACATGGAAATCCACTTTTAAGTATTAGTCCTGTGTGCTGCAATCCAAAGTCTAAATATCTAAATCAGAATAAATAAAAGCAGTAATTTTTCTCACGCTCTCATTCACTGAATGTTTGCACTCACAATGCAAACTCTACAAGGCTTCCAATTTCTAGCTGATTACATTAACTAGATTTGGCTTAAGATATTCATGGTCATCTGTTGGCACTTTGTCTTAAATAAACATAAACTTAAAATGAACTTGTCATGCTTAAAACTTAATGAACTGAATTTGTCACTGCCAATTTCTTTTCAGGGTTTCTAGCTGAATAATGCTCAGAAAGAGCTGGAAAGATATCCAATCCCAGTGTTTTGCTGACAAATGCTTTTAAGTATCGAAATCAAGTTAAACAATAATATAGGCCTACAGGCAGAAAGCAAATAAATATCCCACTTCACTGTGAATGACTTTCATCAAGATCCATTATACATATTATAAATAAATTCTGTTTGCAAGCTGCATAAACCTGTATTTAAGGTACTGCTACCATATATTCAAACACTATTTTTCTAATCAAAACATTTGTGAGGAAGCCACTGAATATTAACAGTTCTTAGCACAAGCAGCAGTAGTTTCTTGGCATAACCAAGAGGGTACCTCTCCTACAGGAGGAAAGCAAGCCTCCTCTGCTGAAAACAGCATTCTGACTTCACAGCTGCAAGGCAAGACACAGCAAGTCTGGAAGACCAGAGTATGGCACTTGGTGCTGCCACTTCAGGGAGAGAGGCAAGGAGCCCAGTGACAAGCAAGGAAGATTCCAACATCAAAGACTTCAGTTAAGGAGAGGGCTCTTCATAAGGATGAAAGCTTCCCTGTCCAATCCCAACAGTAACTGCTATTCCACCAGCAATCCTGTATCTGTCCATTTGACCTCAAAGCTAGAAGGAATAGGGAAAAGGAGATGACAAGAGGATGGAAACTGATGAAGGACATAGCTCAGCCTGTAACTGCCTGACTGCTAGGTGGCAGCAAAATGCAGAACATCCTGGAGCATTAGGCAGCATCTCCTGCTCTGCCAGGAGCCTGTGCAAGGAATACTGTATTTTTAACCAAGCCCTCTCGGTGGCTGCACTCATCACCCTGCAACAGAGCAACTTGGTTCTCTCACACACCTAAGAAATAGCTCTTGATGGTACAAGCAAAAATTTCCCTACTTCCAAGCTTCTCCTACAAGGAGAATCAGATCAGAGTAAAGCCAGAAGTGCAAACATGCAACAGCTGATGAAGTAAATTGTGATTGGTAGATATGATAGGGACATAACACCACTGGTGTGTGAAAAAAATATCCAAAAAATAATATCCAACAGCTTTGGAAATATGCTGCTTCTGTGCAGAGGACAGTCATAGGGATCTTGGCCTTGCTTCCACATGGCAGCTAAACTCTTTCTCAACAGGCTAAACCACCAGCAGCAACACTCCAAATGAGCTGAACTCGGTGACACAACACACTGGTATCGCTGGCCAGGATCAATCACAGACACTGAAAGGAAAAAACAGATGGCCTGATGTTCCCTACAAGAAAGCTGACATTGTGGCCAACTTTCACATGTAGTAACAGCATTTCAAAAGTTTGAAGTAGTATGGGGAGAGAAATGCTTCAATCTGCGCACTCCAGAGCTAAGAAGTGGAGCAGAAATGTGGTTTTGGTCCTTTCTCTTGAAGAGAAGTAGACTGGACTGCTTATTTGCTTTGGAATTGGAAAGTCTGACCAGGCTGAGACTAGAATTGCCACATCTGCAAGGGATCCAGGTGTACAGCTATCAGGACACAACAAATGCTTTCTTTAGGAGAATTTTCTCAGCCTGCAGTTCGTGGTCCTGCAAACCCATGGCTAAAAAGCTCTGACAGAGCATCAGCTCCAAGCAACTGAGTAACAGCATGTGAGTGTTTTGGCACAGACCCACACAAGTGGCACATAAAAGAAGGATATAACCTGCAGAGTGGCTTCTTGTAACAGGACTTGTAAATGGAATTACAGCCAAACCCACAAAATTGCAGGAAGCCAGTAAATATGTATTCAAACACCATCAAGGTGCTCAAGGGCAAAAAAGGCAAATCAAAGGAAACTGAACACAAGGTGGGTTTTTTTTTATCAGACTGTTGAAAGGAGCTCAAGTGCCACAGTGAACAGTGCAGGCATTAAGAAAGAGGGAGGCAGTGACACACTAAAGATGCTGAAGAAGCAGAGCACTCTGATCTGGAGACAATGCACCATCTGGTCAACAAGTACTCAGGCTATTCCACAACAAAACACTGTCTCTGGGCCATACACCAGAAATTGAAGGTTACAGCACTAGTAATTAATATCTTAATTTCTCAATGGTCAGAAGAAAGAAGTAGCCCAAACACATGATTGTTTGGAGAAGAACATTAATTGGCAAGGTACTGGCACAGTACTGACAAGAACTGACATAAAAACAGCATCAGAGAGATGTCAGAACACCTCAGCACCTTAATGGGGCAGGAAGAGGCAGAGGGGAAACTCATCTCACCATCACTACCACTCTGATACAAAACCCTGACCAGAAAGCAGACGCTCCCCTACCTCCCACCCCTGTGTTCACACGACACATGCCACAGTGAGCTTAAAGGAAACCAGAAAACTTTATACTAAGCCAGCCTCCTGTAAAAGTTTAAAATAGCAATGCTATCATCTCTTGATTTTTTTCTTGACACTTAGAATTTGCTGCTGAAGCAAGAGGGAGACTCAGCTTTCCCTCAGCACAGAAAAGCAGCAGTCTTCCTGAGACAGGCAACCAGGGTTCACTTGTCCCCCACGGCATGTTAAAAACCTCAACACTGGGTACCTAATGAACACTTACACAACTACAGTGGAGACAAAGAACTTGAGCTTTAATGTGACTTGAAATTAATAAGGCCAGATTCACAGCTCACATGAATGTGCCCTGAGATTTTAGCACGAAGTAACTTCCAAATGCCTTGTCTTTATTGGCTGTGTTTGTTTCTTTAACTCTAAGCTGGCTTATACAGGACAGCCAGACTGAAGTAGAAGTATGCTTGTAATTCACTAAGAAAGCACTATTTTTTTTAGCAATGAGGAAAAAAATACAATCAAGAAATCTTCCAGATACTTCTACAGTACAGATAAGCACATAAACCCTGGATGGAATTCTGACATAAAAGAAGCTTATCTTAGATATTCTAAATGTATTCTTGTTTTCTATTGTTTTAAAGTTCTTTTCCTTTTGGAAAAAATCCCACCAAACTTATTTCTTTTTAAACCAAGAAAAAAATAATTGTCCCAAATATTTTTTCTGTTAAAAAAAAAAATAATCCAAAAAAAAGGTTTTCAAAAAATAATAAGATCTGTTTAAATTTTTCACTCAGAATAGAATTTGATTTCTTCATCAGCTACAATAAATTTTTTTCTTTATTTTCTAATCTTTATTAGTTTTGCACCTTTGTATCAAAACATACACATTTTCCTTCCAAAAATAAATAAAGAAGCAAGAAACTCCAATAGCAACTTTCTCAAACAAAATCCTAGCAAAACCACTATTCATAGTTCTCACGGTATTCTAAATACTTGGATAGTGTGGTCTCTCCAGTCTCTTGCCTGGTCTGTTTTGTGATTTCTCTGTGTAACTGTCAACATTTCTGTAAATTATATTAATTCCACTTGTTAGTGCCACTGATTAATTCAGTAATACTGCTCAGGAAAAAAACCCTAAACTGTACAAAATTAGATTGACACTGGACTGAAAGGTACACTTCAAACACACAAAGACGTGTTGAGAGCAATATAAAACATCATGGGGAAGATGGTCTAAGTACATATTACTTAAGGTAAAAAACTATCTAATCTCCTGTTTGAGCTCTCCACTAAGGCTTGACAGAATATAGGATTATCTCTTTATCCAAAGTAGAAATATGCAACATTTTATAATTAAGAGTATTATTTCTTATTGCAAGGGGATACAGTCCCTGTTCTTTGGTGCATCTGAACTGAGCTGTCAAACATGGTTCTGAAAACTAGGAACTCAAATCCATAGTTATGTACTTACACCTTTGCACCCAAGAGAACACAGAGCCTTTTATCTAGATATGCCAACATCTATTTCTTAATTAGTGACTTTCACAAGCTAAACAAAAGCAAATCAGAACAACCACACAGGTGCCTAAAGTTCAGACTGAAGCTTACCATTTAACAATGAAAACCATGGATACAAACTAATTTTCAGTCAACAATACTTTATTAAACTTGGTATTTAGCAACCATATCAAGAACATTATGTAATGATGAAAAATGTAGGAATGGTTAACAAACTTCAACATAAAGACACAGGATAAAATATCAGTATGCACATTACCTTAGCATTCTCAAGTAGAACTTCATCTCTACCTAAGCCAGGTCCTATGACAACCGAGTGCAGCCGTGGTAACCATTTTTCCACCTCATGGACAGCATTGGGACTATCACTACATGGAAATGTGGGGAAAAAAAAAGAAGTTTAAAAAGGCTTCATTTTAGTATTCTCAGAAACTGAGTTCAAGATGGCAAGACAGAAAGAGAGATCTCCTGTCTTGTGTATCAGGCAATTTTATCCTCCAAATGACCAAGAATCTGTGACCCAGAAAATATAGAATGGTTGTCCAAATAGCTAAAATGAAAAATTTCTCTCAGTTCATTCTTTAGGGGATACCACATAAAAATGAGGAGGTAATTGCAAGTATCCACTATGGTTGTTATGAAATAAAAAAATAAAATCCAAGCAGGAAACCAACAATTTTTAGAGTCTGTCACAATTCCCTATTTAATGCTTCTTTGCAGAGTTACACCTTGGAGACAGATCCACCATCTCGCAGGTATATATTGCAGCTTGCTGGAAATGATGCAATTGTTTATTACCCCACATGGCAGAATGATAAATCTACTCATATGCTTTTTTGTCAGTTGCTTCATAAGCATTTGTTCCAACTGAATTACAGCCAAATTGTCCCCTTTCCCCAAAAGGCAACAGGAGAAACAAGCTATTCAGTATTGGCATTATCTGCTTGTAATGCTTAAAATTTCTATAGCATTCTGGTTTTTGTCTACATTGGAAAAATGATGAGAAAATTCACTGCCAAATATAGCTGCCACAATACAGCATTCAGCTACTGACCAGAACTGTTTATTTTATTCTGATCAGTTTTGTTGTGTAAATAGGTCAGAATATTTTGAAAGCACTGCCCAGCATTTGCAGTTAATCCTTACTGACAGTATGGAGGGAAAATTCAGCCTCCCTCCCTCCCCACCTCTGACACTGGTGACAACAATAAATGAACATTTTAACTGAAGCATGGGGGAATAAAGCTCCCTGTGGGCTGAGCAAGGGAGTACTGCTTCACAGTATTGCTCAGAATATTGTAAGCTTGCAATATTCCAACAAAGCTGTATTATTACAGACGAAAGCCACCGCACGTCTTTCATAACCAACAGCTGTCCTGATGGGACACACCACTTGGGAACAAGTGTTTAGGTTGTGTCTGGCAGAATCAGCAAATTCCACAATGATTTCTGCAAGTGGTAGGCAGGAGCCCAAAGCTTTTGCAGCTGCAGGGAGCAAGGCATCCCACTCAAGGGAGCAGGGATGCGGTGCCTGGCCACAGCCCCGCAGCCCCCTTCCGCTGAGAGGAGCTGCCTCAGAAAGCCCAGAGGTGCCTGTGCTGACACCACAAAACAGCTCTGTCAAAACAAGGCTGCTGGGTGGGAGCGCCGACCTGCTGCAAGGGCAAGGGACACAGCGAACCACGGCAGGACATCGCTGTCCCTGTTTTAGCAAGCTGAATTTCCATCTGAACGACGCGGCTCCCTCCCTTCTCCCCTACCTTGCAGGGAAACCAAAGTAGCTTGAGAACCATTAAACAGCTAACTTTTCTTTTTATTCATCTCTGTACAATCCCCTATCAGTTTATGATGTAGATAGAGGCTGGAAATAAAAATGATTCAAGAAATATCTAAGGCACTATTAAAAAAAAAAAAAAAAGACAGGTCTTTAATATGTGGTAGCTTGAACATGTGAAAAACTGCCTGTAAACCAAACTCTAATAAAACATCACCATTTCTGAATGCAGACCACTTTTCTTCATTCACATAGTTATTTTATCTTTGAAGAGCAATATATAACTCAAAATATATATTTCCAAATAAATATATCTATATACCATGTAGTTGTAAGAATACTGCTATATATATTTAGGATGTCTGGATTCGACATACCTTTGGATAGTAGAAGCCGAATAGTTTTAATTAGAAAAAGGGTTCATTAAACATAAGCTAAGAACAGAGCCATAGGTAGCACCATAAACGCTCTGCTCTTCCACAAATATCTCATGCAAATAATCTAACCATAAAAAGTTAGTCAATATATTCAGGATTGAAACAAGATAATTTTGTCTAAAACTCAATTGTTAATGTGCACTTTTCAAAACAAAGCCATCTCTTGGGAAATAAACAGTCCAATATTAAGCCACTCCTGCACACTTTGCCTCTGGTAATAATAAAAACCTACTGTGGAGCTTTTCATCTTCAAAGCATTTTACAAACATTATGTTCAACTCCATTGCAACTTCACATCAAGAAGCAATCCAAGATGTGAAGGGTCAAGAGATTAAAAATGGTGATAATGACTACTACGCTGCAAAATCAGCTATAAAAACACGCTGTAAAGTAACTGACGGATTTCGAATCTTCATAAAGCAAGCAGAAAAATACCGCCTCATGGAAGCAGCATGCCAGCTTCACTTCAAGACACTGGATGTTCACAATAGCTGTGGCTACACAGCCATGGACACCGTACCAACATCCTGTATCTACAGCTGCTCTGAAAGTGGAAGGGCAGTTGTGTTCTCTCACAGTTTATGCCCACAAACGCACATCAAACCACTGGCATTTTGAAGCTGATAGGGTACAAACGATCAACAAGCAGCTTTCTTCAGGAGGGGCAAACCTTGAATGCTCCTGACCAAGGGATTTAAGCACAAAGGCAGAAATTCCTCTAGCTCTTAACAGCTACAGTCTATGCACGATGTTTGAACACACCCAGAAAAGCTCTCTGACTGAGCTCAGATGGCCTCTGCACTCTCAGGCTTCAGAGTAGACAAAGCTCAACCTGCCTCTCAGGCACAGTTCCTGGACTATGGTAACTCCTCATCAGTGGAAAAAGTGGTTGGGAAAGGCTAGTTGGCATGGGCCAAAATCCTTCCTAAGGATCATTTGGATAATTTGCCTGTACAGATAACTGTGCCTGGATACTGAGGAATAAATATTTCTTGGCAGTATTTAGTTTATCATTCCAGAAAAAGTCAATGCATATTCTTGTTTGCCTGTGGATCAAAACCAGACAAAAGCATCTTTGGAAAACCTACTTTGGAGGCACCAGCACAGAATACCATGGCAGGTGCTCAGCTGTTCACGGTGTACGACGCTCACACAAAGAACACAGTGAACCTCCTCTGTCATTTCATGCCGGTTTCCCTGCCTGGTTACTAACCTGATCTCAAATATCTCCTTTTAATTATCACCTCCATTGTCCAAGGCATTGAAACAACAACTGAAATTAGCGCTGGACATCCCCTTGATCAAAAGAGATGTGATCCTCAAGCTCTGACAGAAATGAATCAAGTGAGCAAGAATCACTATTGCTTTTAGAGGTGCAGTGCTCTATGATATCCAACTTGATTTTTTTCCAAAAGAGATATCACAAATGCAATACCCCCACTCTAAAGCACAAAGCTAGTAATAATATAAAGAGAAGTAAGAAAATCTCTTAAGGCCACGAGAAAACAGCATGTCAATTTCGGAGAAGAGGGTAAAAACTTTTGAGGGAGACCTCGATTAAATAAAAAATCTGGGATTTTCCAAAATAAAGCACATTTTTTTGGAAGGGGATAGGGCAAGAGTTTGGGAACTAGTCTGGCTTTCCCATAATATAAAAATATAAACTCTGCACCATAGACATACACAATAGGAATAATTGGGAACTTGAATCCTAGCAGTAACACCTGTAAACATGGAGAGTGAAATACAGTACCATTGTGTAGATGTGTGCAAAGAAAGATCCTAGTGACAAACCACATCAGGGAATAAATGGGGAATGAACAGATACTCAGCAGCTACTTCCAGCTAATCACTACTACTATGTGACATGTTATCAGATGCCATTCTGATGAAAATACAGATTATCACAGCTCACTGTTGTTCAATCAAGCAACTAAGCAACACCCCTCTAAACTCCCAAAAGCTTAGGTTGTCTGCAAAGCAACCAATAAAGCTCTGACTGCACACAGAAAAGAACTATCACAGGGTAAACACATAAACAACAACTGCAAGACAACAGAATAATTAATAAGAAAAACTGAAGGAGCTTCTGTAACTTGTGTCATATCTGTGAAGTTGCGTAGGTAAGAAGAAGTCTAAAGCTAATGTCAGCAATCATTGAATCAACTTCACACATTGTCCATTGGTCAGATCTAAACAAACAAGCAAGCAGACAGAGAGGGGTACATGGAGGCACACAAGGGCAAAGAACCCCAGAGACAGGGTCTGCTCAGCTTTCCTTCGCTAGTAGTGAGAGGTAAGAGGAGGCTGAGAGACCGATGATCTCTTGGGAAGGCAGACACAACACCTTCATCATCTGCTGTCCCTGAAGCTGCTGGGTAGACAGGACCAAGGTAGGGTGTTCAGTACCTTGCATGCTTATCTTTTTGCTCTTTTGTCTTCTTCCAGAATATATTGAGAAAAGTACTTCCCATGGCAAAATAGACAAAGATTCTTCAAACTGAACATCACTGAGTCTCTAAAATGGTGAGGACAAATTTTCTTTGTAAATTATTAGTGGCTTTAGATAACTTCTGCCACATTAACCTCATAAAGTTCAGTGAGTGCAAGGTGCTGCACCTAGATCAGGCCAATCCTAGATATCAGTACCGACTGGGAGAAGTCATTGGGGGCACCCTTGAGGTGAAGAGCTAATATAGAAAGAAGAACTAAATTAAGTTTTTTGCTCTTCAGAATTCTTTTGTATTTCACTATCACACAATAAAAATTGTCCTAAAACACAGTTTTGCAGATTTTCATCTTAGGGAAAGCTTGATGTAATAACCTTTCCAAAAACAAACCAACAAGCAAACAAACAAAACCCCTAACATAAAAGAAAACCCCAAACAATAAAATCCCAACAAACACCCGAAAAAAAGATGGTGGCTACTGCCTTAATATCACCCACAGTTTGTAAGCATCTTCTAGAGCTGTTTGTAACAGATACCTGACAGGAGCCATCTGCTTGAAAGTCTGCTCTAGGTTGGTCAGTGCTCAAAGTCGGGGACACTTTACAGCTAGGACCTGAAACACCACTCCCACCCCCAATTCTCCAAAGAAATAAAATTTTGTTCTGTGCTGCATTTTGTTCAAAGACTGGCTTTTACCAAATGATCAAAAGCCACCAAGCAACAGCTTTAAATTATCATTTAGAAAGCTCTAAACACAGCAGCTTTCCTCATTCAGGATGAATGACAGTTTCTGTCATTGCTTTCTAGAGGAGGGAAAGGAACAAGTGATAAGGCGCAGCCCTGTCAAATTTTACACGGAAACAAGAAGATGTGAAGCAAAGTCAGCAAGGGTATAACCAGGAACTACAGAAATAGAAGATAAGCATGAATGACAGCACAAACAGGAGGCAGCAGGACTGCAGCTCTTCACGTGGGTTTTTGGCAGAGCTGGTACCACCTTAGTAATCAGAGATGTGGTTTGGACATCAGAAAATGCCAATCAGTGGGACCTCCTGCTAGAGAAGAACATGGGACAAAAGCAAGACTGCTGTCACCCGATCGACTATATGGCTCCTTGCTGGAGAGTACATTATTCAAATTCTGCTTGTTATCTGTACACACTTGGTATGACTGAGGCAACTCCAAATGCACTAAAATACACCACTGCACAGGTCTGTTTATGCAAACTCAGACAAAGCCACGCTATGGGGGCAGTTTCATAGCAAACCTACAGACTTATCTTCAAAGATGGGAAAAAGTTTCTGATCTGAGGATGAAAGACTTTCAGTTTTGTTTGTCCAAATACTGCAGGTAATTATAATTAACATGAATTCAATGTTAGACCTGCTGACACTTGGAACCTGTCATGTAATGCAACACACCAAAAGAGCCAAAGATGGGACATAACGTGTAGCTCTAGAATTGAAGTAGTTATGTCAGAAAGCTGTTTGTTACCTATTGTGGTAAACCTTGGGTGAGGTTTTTATTGGAAACCGGGAAAATAGGATAAGGAGGGAAATTATGCCGGAAAGGATGGGTCAAAGGAATGAAAAGCAAATCCAAACAATGCAAAAAAAATGTTGAGCATAAAATTAAACTAATTCTCTATCCTAAGAGTGGCTGTATTTGTCAATGTTTAAATAATCTTTCTTGTCAATTAATGCCAAATTTCCAGAAGCCAAAGGGCTTCAGGCAGCTTCTTTAAGTCCCATGAACAGAACTGGAAATAATAGCTTATTCTAGAGAAGCTCATTGAGCCCATTATCAACTTGTGTTATCTCTCACCAAGCACCTCAATCAGGTAGAGCAAATCTCAGAGACAACACGCTGGCATGGAGCTGTTTGCATGCAATTAGAGAACAAAAAGAGGTATATTTATTAAAGTAGGATTAGCGTATGAAAATGCCCCCCCAAAATGTTTAGAAGACAAAAGGGTCAGTTCCACCTAACAGGCCGTTTAAATCTTTGAATTGTGTACAATCTGTAAACACTGGATAGACAATACATATTTTCCAGCTACAATATGATTAAATAACAGGGAAGAAAATGAAAGAAAAATAAAGACCTTAATGAGAGAGGGATTGAATTCTATTCAAATCAAGTCTTCATTTCCAGACATTGAGTAAGTTAATTCAGACACCAGAACTGAACCTGGCAGGCTTCTTCTGAATATTAGCAGCAGCAGGGACAGCAACCTGTTATCCAGGAGAAGCAGGGGTGTCACAAGTTCATAGGAAGGGACTGCTCTTAATGTGCAGATACCAGAGTCTTTACTTGCTCCATATTCTACCCTTGAGGCAGTAAAAGTGTGAATGACCTTTTGAGGTAAACATGTAGAAAAAAACTCCACACTGACCATATCATTGTTTTGGGTTTTTTTTCATAATGACAACGACTGAAAGTGTTTTCTATAGCTGCTGCTTGGACACCACCCTCACTTAGGTATCAGATGCCCTGCTTCACTAGGAATTGGGTGGTCACACACTACAGGCATTGGAACTCACAACAGCCTCTTTAATAATGAACCCAAATGCACTAAACAAATGGGATCACCTCTCTTAAGCAGAGCAGAGCCTCTTGCATCCTGTGAGAGCGCCAAAGGAGAAGAAGCTGTTGCCTGACTGTGTTCTGAGATTTCTCACAGAGACATAACAACACCACTGAAGGTCAACCTTATCTAGCCTTGTAAAGACAGCACAGCTACCAACACAATCATTTTATGACCTGAATTTAGATAAATACAACTATTTAAAGCAGTTGTAGTCTGTTTTGATCTCAACCACAGTGTATATTACGACAGTCCTCCCCAGAAGTGTCATGATAACCAAATGTCTTGACCTCCTATTTTCAGAGTTCATGGAAGTGGTCTTGACCCATTATACTTCTGGTGAACTGACTTGATAAACAGAATCTGTCAAATATTTTCCAAATGGACTGCAATCAACTGAACCTGTGACTTTCAAAGCAACAGAATGAAGATGACAATGTAATTTCCCTCAGAAAGGAACACATTTAAAATATCCCTAGAAAAAATAATACACTTTTTTTTTTTAATGTTAAAACCAGTAAATAAAGTGACAAGCTTTTATCACGTCGGTAGCCCTCGTATTCAACTCTTAAGGTACAAGTGATAGTTGAATTAATACCCAGAAGGCTAGAGTACTTCCAGTCAGCAGTGGACCCATGAGAAGACACAACAGGTCTCAGCCTAAATATCTGCTTTGCTTACTGTCATCTGGGGAAAAAAAAGGTGGGGGGGGATCCCAAGACCTTCAAAAACAAACCCCAGGGACTCCTGCCTTCACTCATACTCAAGAAAGATTGAACACCAAAGAAATTTGATCCTGGTTTCAAATCACAACAGTATGGCAAGCATTCAGAAGGATAAATTTGGCAAGATCTAACTGTAGTACATCTCTTTCTGACATATCACAAAGCAGCAAGAACAGCAGCACACCTGCAGCGATGCTAAAAATCTTTGGCTACTTCTCACATTTGGAGGTGACAAAACCTCTACTGGAATCACATGGGACCTCTGCAACAACAGGGAGCAAGAGGACTATAACAGGGTGAATACACCTCCCAGCTTTCATTCATTCTGAAATGCACAGCGAAGAAGGAGCAGCTTTTTGCCAAGAAAGCTGGACACAGGAAACAGGTCCATAAACAAGTTTTGGCCATGGCATTGCGTGACAGAACAAGAACGAGTTTAAATACATAAATTCTCTGAGTCAGCACATAAAAACTGACCTTTATCTCTCCCTAAGTACTTAAGGAAAAACCCAAACTTGCTCATGCGATTCCTAGGTAGGCTGATGTCTAAACTCTGCTTTGGAAGAAAGATCACAGAGTTTATGGCTTCCTTAATCTTCCCTGCAGGTGTAATAGGGACCCAGCAGCCAAGTCACTTGTGAGACATTTCTTCGATTGTTGGAGGAATCTCTGTTTATTCCCTGACTTTCCCTGGTGACAACAAACCTGCACTTCTTCCAGCAGCTGATCCAAAAGAGAGGTTAGTGTCAACGTTGCACCAAAGTCACATTTAACAGCTATCCTTAGCTAACACAACTAAAAGGTATGAGCATCCCCCCACAGTGGACCAATGTTTCTTCATCTCCTCTCCACATAGTAAGTTGTAAGGGGCCAAAAATCTTGAGATTATTCCTAGGCTTTCTTTAAGAGATTTGTCACTGGTTATAACTGTTCAAATAACTTATCAGGGGCTCAACTATCCATGATTCACTTTCATGATTTTTTCAAATGGTCAAAACATAGACAAAATTCAATAAAAATAGGTAAAATATGTTCCAGAAACCTTGATCTTCATTAAGCTTCTTCATTAAAGGTAACTGGCCTTAACACATAGTCCAGCCTCATGAGAATTTTGTTCCCAATTATTTTTATTTCAAACTCAAAAGAAAAATATTTTTCAAAATCCAACCCAAAACCTGAACTCTGCAATTAACTGTAAGACTTCCAGTAATTCTGACAATCTTTCCTAGTCCACATAAACGCAGAGATACAACCAGCTAAGAGGAAGTATTAGTTCTAAATCCACACCTAGTACAAGGGTGATCTTTTTGGTGGATAATGTAAATTATGTCACCTCTTCGGCACCACAAGAAATTAATGACCTGACATCTCATTCTTCTTCTCTGATAAAACTCTGGAGATCAAGGAGTATACTGACTGCTGACTTTACAAACTGTCTGATAACCAGCCCACAAGGGGGCTACTCAGTAGTATCTGGGTCTTTTCTGGCCTACAGAGAAGAAAATCTCTGAACAATTATGAAAAGTCCTTGCAAGAGGTGAATATAGCACAACAGATTTATTCTCTCTTCTTTTAACATACAACCAGCTGGGTTCATACAGCTCATTTAGCTCTGTGATCACTTGCCTACCAGGACAGGATAAGCTAACTCAACACAGGTATCCAAGAAGTCTGTTCAACCCCACCTGAGCCAGGCCATTAACATGGGAAGTATAAAAAAGCTGCTGAAAACTCTGTCCTAGAAATGCATGAAGGAAGCATGCACATATCTACAGCAAAAATCCACACAGAGAACAACTGCAATAAAATAATGAAATACAAAAGCTAAGTTTTATCTTGTCTGTATTTGTGAAGCATTTACAGTAGCAGCACATTAGCTGACAAAATAGGAAAATGCAGCACAAACCCAGGGTAGCAGTGACAAGACCAAGGAGAACAGATGTCACCAAGATTGGGTATATTCCACTGTTCAAAAGACCTCAACTTCTGCAACACACATTTTTTGCTTCTCTACAGGAAAGCAAAAAGTCAGACAGCGACAATACTGAACTGGTTAGCCAGTCAATTTTTGAGTAATAGCAGGTCATTGTGGAAGGGGCCAAAATGCATTTGACAGAATCCCTGAATAAAAAGGAAAAGTTACTATTGATAATATTGACTATTCACAGCCCCTAGATACCCTGCTATCATTATTCTGCTCAGGTGGTGAGGACACAGAGCCGGGTGCTGAAGCTTTGTCTTCCCAGATCCCAGGCTGTCATGTGCAATCCCAGCTCCCACGTTCACTCACAGGGAATGAAGTCAAGAGACAAAAACCACAGAGAAAGTTGCACTATGTGTGTCCTCAGTATGGAATGTTACACCAAAAGGATTCCCAGGATGGTCTGCATCTGGGGTCACACGGAATTGCCCTGGCAATGCTGCAACACGGATGTTCGTTTTCACAACCCTCCTTCTGCAATCCTACTCAATCTTTCTCACGTAACATTCTCTGCATCCTTCAAGTGACAGACATCTGCCAAAGACCTGAAACGCTCCAGTCCAGCTTCTAACTCTCACACACCTTCACCAGTCATGCTGGCAAATATCCGCAACAGCGGCTCTAACGAGCCAGAAGAGCCCTCGCATTCAGAGGGAGCAAAAAAAGAGCATGTTCTTCCCTTGAGGTGATCCCCTGCGAGGCGAAGGCAGTAGAGAAAGTAGTGGCAGCTAAGATGATAAAATGTCAGACTCCCGGCAGTACAAAATGGCAGCTGAACCCTGGCAAAACGCCAAGCTGCTCAAACAGGGAGTTGAGTACACGGGGCCGTAATTACGATTAGCATAATGAGAGAGTGGTACAACAGCTACCTAGTCACTCTAAAGGGTCATGGAGAAATCATAACAAAGCAAAGTTTTAAGGGGAGACACAAAAGAAAACAATGACATAGCTGCTCGTGGGTTTTATCCGGAGGTTCCTCCATGCGTGAAGTGCGGCCTGGGAGAAAGTACAAAGATTGTTTAAGAGATCAGGCTCTGAATCGAGAGCAGCCGGCCGTGCCTGCAGAACTCAAATGGCTCCACAACATAGAAAGGATCATATGAAAAGTGTGACACTGAAGACAAAGGACTTTACAAGAAAAATAGGCTGTAAGTGTAAATTTCAATAAAACCTGGGCTCAATTGAGTCAGTCAAGATTTTTTCCTTTCTAACCAGAAAACACTGTTTGCTCTTTCCCTCAAATGAAGCAGAAGAGAAAAATACGAGAAAATGTAATAAATAAAATCTGAACACTCGGATATTTGCATTTTTTAAATTTTGAATGTCATGTAAACAATATTTACAGATCCACTACATCATTCAATTAACCCAGCTGGCTGTGCAAAATTAATCAGAGTTTTAATAAAAGTATTAAATACTGAGTTGCAGACTTAAAGATATATGGATGTGAAAAGCTCTACATTCACTGTACTGGGTACATCTGAAGGAACTCATAGAGCAGAAATCTAAAATCAAAAGTTCTCTTTGAGGGTATAAAGATCAGAGTTTTCACTGAAATATGAATTCCACATAAGACACTGAGAATCTGCATATAAAAAAATCCCACTCTTACTTAGCAGGCACGATCTGGCCCTCCACGAAGAGAAAGTTTACTGTTAACCCTATTTTTGCCTCCCCTTTCCTCTATGCTGCTTCTATTTCTCCAATTAACCTTTTCCATTACCAGACATCAAGAACCACTGTGCACACAAACAATGCTTTTCCAAAGGCAAGGTCAACTTGTTACCATACAAGGTGACCATATGCTGTATCTCAAGTGGAACACATCCCAAGTTAAATGTTAATATTGCCATTAGGCTTCTCCATTGCATTTGCTATCATATGATATCAGACAGAACATCCACTGAAGAGATGCTTTGTAGATTGAAGAGGCAAACAGTCATACTGGTAAAAACCCTACCCATCTCTCCCTTGCTTTCAAACATCATTTTTATTTTGCCTGAAATCCATAAAGTTATGGGTTTCTATCTTTGGGGGGTGGCGGGGAAAAAGCAACCAACAAAACACAACCCTGTTTAACTGTCTTACTTCTAAGCACTTCTGTCTACAGCGACAGGAATGAAGCCCATCTTCAGAATGCAATAAACTTGTGACTTCCAACCGCACGCACCCCCATAAGCAAGATCATATTCTTGTTCTCACATACCACAGTATTTCTACTGTCATAAATCCTTCCTGACAGCAATATCTGCCAAACATGTTTTCAAATTATGCTTTTCCTACCCTAATCATAGCTTTGCTATGTACACCAACAGACTTTGATACACACCGGTGAGAGCTAAGCTCAGAGGCATATACCTAAGCCACACATCTTAATTCTCATTTGCAGTGCTCATTGCAAACCATCATAACACCTAATTGAAATAAATTTATCCTAAGAAAGTTCATCCATTAGTAGCACATTTCAAAACAAAAATTCGGAAAAGCACACACACACTGATTTTCCCAATTAGGAGGACAGTTACTTATTAAACTTTTCATCCTCTTGTTAATTAAACCCTATATTTTATATCATTTTGGAACATCTATTTATTCCCAAGAACAGGTGTGTATCTCAAGCAACACACTCATGAAGAAAAAGGAGAATTTGCATTTCTCTTACCTTATAATTTTGCATAGGTGTCTACAAACACAGTAGTGAGAGGAAAAAAGACGCACTACTGTTAAATACTATTAGGGCTGAAGAAGCATGAGAATACACTCCATTTGCCTTTCAAATGCAGATTTCAAAATGCTGACTTGTATTGATTCATAATTCTGGATCTTGCTACTGTTCACCGTTAAATGCATTACAATCACAGAACACATCAGCAAGTAGCAGAAGGAAAGATCTCTGCTTTCTAAAAATTGTACTTTGATAGTCATGAAGAGAAATTCACAACTGCTTGTAACGAAAGGACAAAGCCCGGAGTTTTTGTGACCTCCAGCTCACCCATCCAGTAATTCAGCAAAAGAAATAACACAAACTAATCAGTTATCACACTGAAATATTAAAACTAGTAAGTCCGACTAGCTCATTTAAACAACACATAAGTCACTTACAGAACTGGATGAACAATCAGCTCTGGACTATACGATTTGATTACTGTTGCTGCATCTTTGGTACAAAACACATGGGACAAATCTGCACCCTAAAAAAGAGAATTTGCAAACAGTATTACCAAATTTATACTTAATAATAACTTTATCACTCCAAAGATTACTCAACTAATAATTCAACAGAATTCTTATTTCTCAATAGTTTAAACAAACTTTATTAATTTTTTTCTATCTTGGCTTAGACTAGTATGAAATGTTCCATTCTTTTTGCATCTTATTTCCAATATAACATTTTTTCTGTTTCTCACTAACGGAATGACTGAAAACACAAATCTTGATTTTTTACTCACTTGAGAAATGTTTCTCATTTGCAGTTCTATTGTAGCATACTTGCAAAATATAGCAATGGCAATCCATGAGTACATTCCTAGTCCTACCATTTTTACTCAATGGGTCAAATTCTTACAAGAAAAAGGCTGGCACAATTTCAGCAATACACCCTATGTTAAATAAACATTAAAGCTCAAGACTCAAGCTTCTGATACCAACTCAAAAAATGAGAAATACACATAAAATTATGTAAGCAGTGACCAGAAAACCTGGGCTCGTATTGGTCATGCATACTGAAATTTCCCAGTGTTAAGGAATCATCTTCTCTGCTTTACTACTGTACATTTAACGTTTCAAGCTACCCGGAATGTTTATGTGCAGATGTAACGGTCTGAAATCAAGTGACTTCAGTAAGGAACCTCCTAGTATTGCCACTGTATTTGCACATAGTGGACAGAAAAGTGCAGTGGCCTTGGGATCCTATAATAACATGATTAAATAGTATCATTTCAGTTTTAAATCTTTGAGGGTTTGCATCCTGAGGGAAGAGGTGGTTGGAAATATCTGGGTAGGTTACCTACTTAATGAGAGAGATCTTCTAAAAGAAAAACATACACAATGAACTGCAAGTACTGACACACTATATATAGCATTCTGAAAATTAGATTTATTATGTAAGCATGACTTGTTCACATTTGAACAATCATCCTGTATTTATGTACTCTGCAGTAAATATGTTTAGCCATTTAATATGTCAATAAAATAAGGAAGTTCATGCTTCTAGGGAAAAAAAAAGCTTAGAAAATTCTTCTGCTGAAGACGAGAATGCAAATCAAATGTGCTATTAGAAATTACATTGAATTCCACCCACAATCTTTAGACTTACAGCATGTAAGAATTTTACTAGGCTAAAGCTTTAAGTTTTGAAAGGAAGTTACTTCATTCAACACTGCTATCAGGTCCAGAAAAAATTTCTGAAGAACTCACTATAGTGCAAAAATGTAACCTTAAACATTAATATCTAAAGTTACTTTATTGTTCATTTTTGGAGAAAATATTTCATCAAGTCTTGAAATTTCCTATCCAAGTCCCTGAAATTGTCAAATTCTGGACATATTTCTAACATCATCTTACACAGAGAAAGAAAACACAGTGAATGACACATTTACAAAGTATTTCTACAAATTCTGGATGAAGGATTTTCTTTGCTCAAGAGAAGACCTGCTAGAGCTCAAAGTTCATGTGCACTACAGAATGAATGCTACTTTAAAAATGGCACCTAGGCAACAGAAATGATGAAAAGTTCACTTTGGACTTGTATAGAAGAATACGTACCACTTTGAGAGCTGTAATTGCAGCAAAATATGGTGCTCCAGTGTATCTAGAATGAAATAATATTTAGGTTAGGAAACACAGTAATGAGATTAGATAATGATCTTTCATAGAAGTATTTACAAATATCATGCCATAAACCAGCAAAATTTTCTGAAGTAACAGAGGTAAAACTTTAGAGACAAACAAAACAAGACCCGAGAACTGTTTGCAAGCTAAATATGGGATCTGTGACCTGGATCAATCCCATCTGGCTTTAGATGCTTAACTAAAGTGCCTAAACTGTGATTCCAGTTGCCCTAAATTCTCTTTATGAAGACTGAAGAGAGAGACATGAACAAAATCACCCTCCAAAGGTGCTTACTTCAGGCAAGAGGTAAGAACCTATGACCATTAGGTTCTAACTCCTGGCTATTCAACCCAGCTACAAGACATCACCTTTTTGCTCTTATGGAATGTTTATTAACGGCAGATGTCCAACAGCAGATCTCTCTTACAGGAGAAAGATGTCATCTCTCTTTCAGAAGGGGAAAATGAAAAACAAGAAGGTGTATTGGCTCATCAAAAGTATTGTGGCCAATATTATTTCTAGGTCAGTACAGCATTTAACTGATTTATGCAGTAACATTTTTTCCCCTGAAACAGGGTATTTCCATTACTCCAGTACATAAAACAAGGTATTGACAGAACCTAGTAAACACCAATATTTATCAAAATAAAAAGCCCATAAGAAAACATAGCGTAAGAAAACACAGAGACCCAGTTCTCAAGATCCCAAAAAATCAGATGTGCCACTGTCTTACTCTACTCCACTTATTCTATAACCTCATCATGCAATGGGAATAGACTAACACTGAAAGCAGAGAGTTTGGTGGTCAAAAAAGACAGAGAAGGTACACACAAACTGCATTTTAAGTTCCCACAACATTTAGTATCAAAATTTTGCAACACATCTGCAAGGTACCATGTTCTTTCCTAAGTATGCATGGTCATGATGATGGAGTATTAAAGCTCTCTGAAAAATTGTGGTTTAAGTGTAAGGTGAGTTTGAATGGCTTCTGCAAGTAATGACATCCTGAAGCTTTATCAGGAGCAAAAATCGTATTTCTGTTTAACTTACTCTCGACATCCTCCAACAATGCCTATACGACCATCTTGACCTTTATGCTTTTTCCCTGTTAGAGGAGGGATAACATTGCGCACCAGCTGAAAAATATTCTCCATATCCTTCAGAGTGTGTGTTCTGTGCAGTGAAAAAGATCTCTCTATAACTGAAAAGAAGAAAATAAGTGTTACTTCAAAGAATGTTCTTTCTTAAACTACTGCCAAGCATTCCTTTTAAGCACTCATGTACACTAATAAAATCACACAGAGACATAAAGTGACATACTTCTAAAATCCATATGCTTTGTCACTTAAAGGCCTTTAGAACAGTGAGTAACTAGAGAAGGTGATGATTTAAAAATGAATTCCGGGTCTGATGCATAGCATACTTTCACTGACTGTTCACAGTCCTAATTTAGGGCTCAGGTACAGAAAGAAACAACAACCCAAGAATAGTTAGATGAACATTTTGTAACTAGAAATACCTTCTTAGTTCAGCCTGAAATCAGTTCCATAATTAAGCTCAACTGAAATAGGAATACTTAGTAAGGACTAAACACATCCAGACACAGAGCAAGCACAAAGCAACTGAAACCAAATTTTAAATGTACACCCTACCTTATATTTCGCTTCCCCTTAAAGACTTCCACCTCTTAGCAGAATCAGGGCCTATCTCACTGCTTTTTTATTTTGGTGGGCGGTTACAAAGCATAGTGAAAGTCTTTCTGCAAAACTACAATCCAACGCACTAGATGCAAACATCACAAATATCACACAAAGATCATTTTTAGCTATAATACATCTCCAGATCTCTGATGCAAAGCCACATGTCAAGCCACATACTAAAATGACTGCACACTCAGTAGGCTATATATCAAATTACTCTTTCAAAAGGCTACAAAAACTGAGAAGAAAAAATTAATTCACCAATTACAACTAGAAAGAATTAAAACAATTACCCAACATGGGAAAAATGTGAAGATCACTACTTCTATCAATAATGTGTTAACTACAAATTGCAGTAAATACACTAAAAGAGCAAGTTCTTAAAAGCTCCTTATTACCTGTACAATTCTGTTCAGAAGAGTGGTTTATTTGAATGCTACTATCAGTGCCCTAGTCCACAGCCATGCTTACTTTCTTCTTTACAGTTCTTATAAAAGCATTCAAGGAACTGCTACATGTGTAACATAATTACGAAGAAAACTTCCACGATACTCGTTATTTTCAGCTGTATAAAACTCAGTAACCCCACCCCAAAACTCCAAAATACAGAGGCGGGAAAAAAAGAAAAGGGGAAAAAAAAGCAAAACTTCCAGAAATACTGGGTATAAGGGGGAAAATGTGATAAATAAGAAAATCCCAAATCTGTGTGCTATCAGCAAAATGCATCTTTTTCTCTGTCTTCCATGGGATCTAAACCTAAACCAGACATGGTGACCTTCAGTAATAGCATGCTTTAGTGTTCAATAATGATAAATACTCTCAGCTGATCTTTTGCTTTTGAATACAGGCATCCCACTCTTACTGAGAAATAATAAAAAAGGAGGCAAAAATAAGGAACAGAATGAAAATAAAAGAAAAAACCCACAACCTGTTTTGGATTATGGCCAAAATAGCATTGCAGTGACCCAGAGGAGAATAAAATGCTCATCCTCTCTGAAAATAGGACAGATTATTTTCTTTAAATCACACTTCATACACTTGCTGGTTTTCAACCACACAAGAAGTTTATATAGCTCGGAACCCTTAAAGCACAATGTTGTTAAGAAGGCCTTCTGTTTGTTTTGCTGCTGGTTGTTGTTCATGTGACTACATAATAAATGGAGAGAAAACAGAGAATCATGCAAAAAGCAATTCTTAATATAGTCCTACTCTACCTCCAGAATCACTACGGCATATTCAGCTCTTAACAAATGAAATCTTAATTCCTTAAAAGATGTGTTGCCTAAAGTTACGTTCACATTTCAGCATAAAAACTTTTTCACACCCTTGCCAATTACAGGATTAGAATCTCAAATTGCTCTTGCTACAGTTAAGTAAACAAAATGCATTTTTGCATAGTGCAATATACCTGCACACCTATATGATGAAATCCAGCAAGAAAAACTGAACCTCAATTTCAGGTTGTTACACAAAATTAAGCTTTCCAGGAAAAACCTCTCAGAAGTAATGGTAAGGCCTTGTAGGTACCTTTACCCCAGTCTAGAACCTTAAATTATTTTCTACAGGATTTTCTAAAGCACTCCAGTCCTCCTTTATTTTAAAATTGAAAACAACATGTAAAACACTGTATCCATTAACATCCCATAATTCATCTACAAAAGTCTGCTGCCATCAGGAAATCCTACAGACCAACTATCCACCCAAGAAGAAACACAACTGGATCTGGCAGCCTAAACCCTCAACAGGCCTAACCACCCAGTCTGGCATGCATTTTACAGGGAAACACAGCAAGCAACACACAACTGAAACAGCTCCAACAGCCTCTCAGGGCTCAGAGAATGCCCATTAGGATCTGGCAGGCCAGATTATTATTCAACACTGAGGCTGGCTGGTTTCTTTCTTTTCCCCTTTTCAAACTAAGCTTTTTTTCTTCCAAGCAGTATGAAATTCAGAATTAGAACAGAGTAAGACTTGTTTCATCTCTCCGTGGCAGGCTACAATCACTAAGCCCCGATCTGACTCCAGTTCCAGCACTGCTGGAGTATCCCTGATTTCCTCCTGCCCATGCAGTCTACCTCCACATACAAAGAGACCGTGATAAATGCCAGAGGCACACAGATCCCAAGAAGTTTGTTAATGATTGCTACCATCAGCTTCTGACCCACACATAAGGTACAGAAGGAAGAGTTTGTGCATAAATACCAATTCTTGACATACTGTTTTGCCTTTTTCTTCAAAGTAAGTTCAGATACCCAAAGAATTTATAAAGCACTAGTGTAGAAAAAAACCATATGCAAATATTTTCATCTTCTATTACGCCTACCACAGTAATACAATGTTTAATTGATAAGATTCAGAATTCTGTTGTAAAGAAATTCATTTTAAAGAAGCTAGATCTTAACATCTGACTTACTTCAGTGTAGGCAAAACTCTTTTCCCAGCCCTGAAAAAACATATGCACAGCCTTAACTTCCTACACTGGGTTATGCTTGTTAACTTCAAGCAGAACAGCAGCAAAATTTCTGCTACAAAGTAACTAATTTCTAAGTTGCCAGGTTGCTTTCATCAACTGTCCTACTTGCCTTTTATGCATAAAACTCCTCCTAACTTTGCTGTACAGAGACATGAATGTGGAAAGAAGTTCCCAATGTTAACAGGGTTCAAAAGGTATGATTTTGCTCATCAAAATTTGTTATAACTAATGTACCTGTATTAAATAATCAGTACAATGGTATGAATAATGATTTAATTTCATTTGATATCAGACAAACACCTTCACCACAATATTAAATAATTCCAATTAGCTTTTATTTTCAAAAGCTGCTTACTACCAGTGCTTTCACACAGAAGTTTTAAAAAGTATCCTAGCTTTTATTTATGCTGTAGAAGGAAGTACCTATCGGTGGAGAAAGTGTTGCTGTCATAGCATTATAATTAAAGTTATCCGCATATGAACGATGGTTCGCTCTCCGAGGTGGACTTGCTGGTATAGATTGTGACCTTTGTGATACTGTAGAAGAAATTCCAGCCAACATCTGTCCCAACATCTGTAACATCTGGAGTTCTCGAGCATGCTCAGCTTCCCGACGCTTGTCCTCAATTTTGAGCCTCTGCTCCTCAAATCTGTAAAATTTCTCATCTGTATCCATGCTCTGCTGCAGGAATTTTTCCATCATTTTATCCAATGTTAAATTTGTATGGCGTTTTTTTGATCTTTTGGGCTGATTGAGAGGTGGGGTAATAGTTGGAGCACTGACTTCTTTAAAGCCTAAAGCAAGGAAAGAATCAATTATTTTTCTGATGGAAAACAATTTTCTAAGAGGAAAGCAGCAAAAAATCTCCCTACAAGATGTGACCTAATGCCTAACAAAGCATTAGGTTACACTTTCTCAATATGAGCTGTATTTATTTGAGATATTTTTCTTTCACAGTACTAAAGCAAACCCACAAACTTCTAACAAGTTGCAAGGGTAACACAAAAATCACAGAGGCATTTTCAAATTGTTGTAGTACTAAACTTCAACAATAGGAGCCTTTTTCATCTTCTAGAAAGGTTTAAGTGAAGGTTATTAAATAGTATAGCCTCATTTGTGTATTGCAGGTAATTACATTAATCTAAATTGAGTTTCAGTCTGTTGGCATTCTAGATTTGCATTTCAAAAGAACGTTAGTGTAAACAACTCTTTGATGGGGTTTATGTGTAAAAAGAAGGTTGGTTAAACGTCAACCAATTGGCTGATTCCTCAGTGATGTCAACTTCTGAAGACAGGTTCATGTTTGTATTAAAAACCCTGCATTAATCTAGACTGAAAACAAACAAGCAACACTTCCCCCGCACCTCCACAATACAAATGCGAAGGGTAAAGAATGCGCAGGGAAAGGACAGGCTTTATCGAAGTGCTGCTTCTGTCCGCAAGCCCGATAAAGTTAGAAGCAGTGTTTCTGAAACAACCCATGCAATTAATTACGTAAAAGCTCTCCCCTAGCTTTCTGGCCCATCTGCAACAATAAGCAGATTTTTCAGGTATTATCGTCATCATCGTTTTAATACCGATTAGCAAAACTGCACACGGTCTGCAGGGAACAGGAAAATCCTCCAGCGAGAAGGATGCTTGTTTTCTTGTACAATGCTACCTAACACTTTGTCTCGAGGGTTTCCCATTAATAAACACCGATAAAAACTCACTAGAGTCCCTGTCCGCAGCATCTCCCCCGACCTGGTATGCAGCATTTCCAGCACCCGCAGCAGCCCGCTCCCTTTCCGGGCTCCCCAGTTCACGGGGAAGCGCAAGGTGCAAGAGTTGGGGGAGGCACGGGCGGATTTCGGAGCGCAGAGGACGCGGCGGGAGGGAGCAGGGTAAGGCAGAAGCCGCTTAGAAGCGCGCTAGCTGGGGAGAAGCGCCGGCAGTCGGGTTGCCAGAGCCCGCGGGGTGAGGGGAGGACCCCCGGCGCCGGGGGCCCGCCGGCTACTCACCGTCAGCCGGCGGCACGGGGATGGCGAAGGACGGGCACTCCACCTTGATCGGGTGGTCGGCGTAGGAAGAACACTCGCCGGAATCCTCGGTGAAGTTGTCGCGGGGGGACTCCGGCCCGGCGTCCTCGTCCAGCTCGGCGTCCAGCTCGCGGCTGTTGTGCGGCGTGCCCGGCGTGGGCGGCGCGGCGAGCGGCCCCGCGGGCGGCTGGGCGCCGTCG
>VXBT01012259.1:157157-206306 GCA_013400235.1 Oriolus oriolus | reverse complement strand
GGGCGGGGCCGCCGCGGAAGGCTGTGTGTCAGGGCCCGGCTCGGCCCGGGTGGGGAGAGCTTGGAGCGCCTGGCCCGGCTGTCACGGCGCTTTGGGATTGTCTTCCCGGCCCGTTTAATTGGCAGCTCTTAAAAACTCACAGGAATTTACCATTTATTGCTGCCGGCATTTAAAGCTCTTCCCATCCCTCACCTCGCCAGGTGTTTCTGAGCAAAATCCTTATTTGCAAGTGTGGTTTGCTTCTAAGGTGCTATTTCTTGCTCAGATACATAATTTTCCCCTATAGGCAGCACTTGCCCTGTACTCTACTGGTGAGGCCGCACCTCGAGTGCTGTGTCCTGTTCTGGGCTGCTCAATTCATGAAGGATACTTGAGGTGCTGGATCAAGTCCAGAGAAGGGAAACAAAGCTGGTGATGGGTCCGGAACACTAGTCCTGTGAGGAAGCTGGGGTTGTTTAACCTGGAGAAAAGGAGGCTCAGGAGAGACCTTACCACTCTGACTATCTGAAAGGAGGGTGTAGCCAGGTGGGGGTTGGCCTCTTCTCCCAGGTAACCAATGACTGAACAAGAGGACGTGGTCTTGAGCTGCGCACCAGGAGAGGTGTAGGTCGTACATTAGGAAGAATTTCATCACAGGAAGGGTGATTAGATCTTGGAATGGGCTGCCAAGGGAGGTGGTGGAGTCACCGTCCCTGGAGGTGGTTAAGGAAAGACCGGATGTGGCACTTAGTGCCGTAGTCTAGTTGACATGTGTGATCCTGTGATTTTGTAGCTGCATTCCATTAATATTTTCTTTAAGAGACACCAGAGCTAGCGAAACTACCATCTGATGTTCACCTCTGGTCCTATGGTACCTGGTTAATCTACATATTGAATCAAAATGGAGCATTACCCAGGAGAAACTTAACAAGATTATATACATGAGAAATCTGAAACATTTTTTTAAAGCTCAAAACAGCTATAATTTCTGCTCTAGACTCCTGGGTATTTCAAGAAAGTGTTGTTATTAACTCATAAAAGCTTGTAGCCTAACTGGTAGTAAATTGTCAATGTTTCAATTAATACTTTGAAGGGGTGAAGACAGACAACATTTTCTTTTACTGCCCTGTGTTAGGTATAAGGTGCAGTCAAAAAGACTTGCTGGTGCTACCTGGACCAAACCCAAGCACAAGATGTTTATATCTTTCAGCTTCAGAAGCATCACTTCAAACAGACATGCTGTCTGCGAGCTACAAGACAGGCAACCTGAACTTTTAGTGACCCAGGTTGATCAGTAACCCATGTTCCGGAGCAGGACCTTGGATACCTGATAACTCCACTGTCAAGTATTAACTTGTTTATTGAGAAGTTGCTCTTCTATAGGTCCTGGTATCTGGTATGATTTTAAAGCCAATACCAAGTCAGTAAAATTTGCCCTTCATTCAGTCAGCACAAGTAATGCTTTTTACCCTCTGGTTATGAGTGGCAGTCCAAAAGACAGATTAAACATTTAGTTTGCACATGAATTTTAACCCAGAGAAAAAAAAGTTGAACGCCACATTTCATACACTCACGTTTTGATTCCAACTGGGAGGATAATGAATGTGTAGATTCTCATAACTCCAGCACTGATTTAATGTCTGGAAGAGAGGGGGGAAAAATAATGAGGATGTTTTATTCATCCCATCAGGTGTCTCCACCAAAAGCATGTCTCGTATCCAACAAAAGAGAGGAAAAAAGATATAATTGTAATGTTTTTTGCTGGATTCTCTTGTTTTCTTTGTAGCAGAGATGGAAGGAAATTCTTCTGATGCTGTAGAACCCTCAGAAGCTGTTTGTGGAGGACCCAATTCTCAATTCATGTGTAGAAGGAAACCTAAGGGTATCTGTGGCCTTCCCCTATGCCACAGTTCTTCAGGTCGTTATGCAGGACTTTGTGTAACAACAGGAGTGCAAAACTGTTGAGCAAAACATGTTGCCACTCCTCCAACATTCTCCTGCTCTGCATCTAACTCGGGTACCTTCGTCTGGTATCGTACTGGCTGCCATCTCCATACCTTGCACAGTATAAATCCATAACTACTAGTGCCATCTCTGAGTACAGCAACAGCAATACTGCTAAACCAGAGGATGAGGCAGGGAAAAAGGGCTTTTAACAGAACTGCAGAAGGTAGGAGGTGTATGAGGCAAAAGTTCACATGCCCATCATAAAATTAAGGAAAAAGCAGATGCAAGAGGCTTCAGCAATATACTGTGCTTGTCCAATTTTTTTAAATTGAGCTTCCTGTTCTGACAGTCCTGTAAATTTCTCTGCCTGTCCCTCTCACATGGAAGGAAGAATGACTGTGCGGAGTTCCATTTCATTCTTTGTCAAAATCATTCTAGCTCCATTGCTTGTTGCTCTGTTGCTGGCCCCTACCTCTTCCTCAGAGTCTTGCCCCTCCTTCCCTAGCTCTTGATCTCAACCTTCAGTTCCAGCATTTTAACCCTTCCCTAGCTGCTGTCATGGCAGCATATCCTCCTCATTAGTGGATTAACTGCTGCAACCTGTCCCTCCCCTGCTACACAAAAAAAAAGGCATCAGTAGCCAGCCTGAGAATGTCCTACTGCTGTCAAGGTACACAGGAGCTTGGAGGTTTGACTTTGTAGTAGATGGCAGCAGTCACTGACAGCTGGTGCTTGCTGGGAACAGTATGGTGAGGGATGGACTGCAAGCTAGATGTACCTAGGTGGAGACCCCAAAATAGTGGCCATTCAGGACCATCTTTTCTTCTGCAGGTTCCTGATGAGTCTTTATTCACAACATTTTGGCTCTTTGCTTCTAATCACTTTGCACCTACTCAGCACTTCAGTCCTTTCCGTCCATTTGGTAACTGTTGTGCGACCCTGCCTACCACAGCTATTCCAAGGTAAATGTGGACAGCAGGTGGCAATAGCAGAGTTTGCAACATCCTTTGATTGCATTCTCTCCATTCAACTAATTGTCAGCCTGTACTGGAATCACCATTTAATATCATAAATATTACAAACATATCCCTGTTAACATATCTGTATTAATAATTGCAATAGGAGGTTTAAGCATACGTGTGGAGAAAGGTAATGGAAGGACTCGGAAGCAGTAAGTAGCTCTAATTGAAAAAGCCCATAAAATATGACCAAGGACTTCTTTGTTGTTGAAATGGGAATCTGGAAGCACCTTTCATTGTGAAAGATAAAGGAAGTCTTAATTTCATTTGGATGATTACCTAGCTAAATTGCAGCTGTTAGAATTGATAGTGGTAATAGACAAGGCAAAAATGGTATAGGTGTTCTGACAAAAAGGGGGCCTATCCTGCAGGTGTTATTAGCAGTGCTGTTTACTGTCATTAAAGGGAGTGGAATGAGCATGTTTTACACCACTAATATGTTTATCTCAGTACAGGACAAAATGTGGCTGTATGGTGTAAATTTTAGTTTATTAGTTTGATGTCTCTCTAGGCTGCAAAGAAACTAGGAAGACCTGAAGCTATAGTAATTATTCCTGTCACTTCACTTCTGTGCATTTTGATATTCCACAGAAAGGATAGCAGCAAGCAATTTACACCAAGCCGTTACAAGAACACATCGACATGGCTTTGGTTTCCCTGTAAAGTTCACTAAACAGGAATGTCATATGGGCTGAAGAAGGAAAAGAAAACTGTATATTAAAAGAAACATACCCACACCTGATTAAATACTGTGTAATAAGTTTGTCCCTACAGCTTCTGTGATTCTTCATATTCTTACCAGGGCAGTACAGATATTATCACTTCTAGACATACTCAGTCTAGTAACATCTGTGAAGCCCTGTGCTCATTAGGTAATTTTTGTTTTACCCAAAGTGAACACTATTTTTGCTGAGTGTTAATGGTGAAAAAAAATAAACATCAAGGGAACAGTAAAGAGGATGTTTCTGGTTTGTATTCTCCTTAGAGCAGGCAATAAGAATGATCTATGTAGTGCAATAGAAGTGAAGAGGGTTTTTAGGGCTTACCCAAGTTCTTCAAACAAGTTCCTGATATCTAGTGCAAACAATCATGTATAACCTCTTAAGCAACAACCAAAATGTTAAAACAAATGACCTCTTTTCCCATAGGGAATAATGAGACTCTCAGAAAGTTAATACTGGGGAATTATACAGTTTTCTAAAAAAACTGCTTTATTCGGTTCTTTGGTAGCAGAAGGTAGCATTTGCCAAATCCATTAACTTACACAATTTAGATCACTGTTATTATTATGAAATACACCATTTATATAACTTTTTTAGTGTTCAGTAATGTCATTTAAACATGATATTTTATTTTAGTTGTGTTGTAGCTGAGCCTGAAGGCTTTGCCTGAGTATCACCCTACCCATGGTATATAAACAAATGTCAGCCCCTTGCTCAAAACTCAGTTTTATATGCATCTAAGAGAGACACGAATACTCAGAATGATGGACAGATTAGTAAAAAATGAATTTGTTTTACCTTAAGTGATACAGCTCAGTTCAGTCTTGGAAGATCATAGTGCATATTGAACATGACTGCTGGAGGAAGGCTACATGCTGTACTCACAAAGGGATTTGAACACTGAAAGGTTCCTCTTTCAGGTACCTCGCTTCCTTTTTTTTCTCCCTGTAATGTGTTGCTAGTTATCTCATAGATCCAGCATATGAACTTCAGCAGTTGTGTCCCCAGGTTTCTGTGAACACTCTGTAGTTTCTTCCCCTGCAGCCCCTAAGCCTTGCATTTGTAGTCAGTCTCAGATGCTGTAATGCCACGGGTGATGTCTGCCTCAAGTTGCTTCTGGAGTTGTGCATAATCTTGTTGCCCAAAGGAAAACGCTGTAGTTCTCTTTCCTCCCTGTGAGAGCTGTTCCTTTTACATATGCCTGAGCTCTCATATATTGAAAATATATTCTAGTCCTCAGTATGCCTACACTTCAATTTACAGGTGTTAAAATTAAACACACATACCCTGTGTTTGATTACAGCATCCTCTACTTCAGAGTCAGCATATATGCGTGTACATTATTTCTTCCTGTGATTGCCACAGCTGTGTAAGTGTATGGGCAGCAACAGTTCATTTTCTTCATGCCAAGGCCAGCTCTGCAAGTTCTACTGGGATAATTAATCCCATTGTGGGAGGAGAAGGTCATGTAAAAATAAAAGCTAAAATAGGGTAAGAGGGTGGATATAACTATGTTGTTATAAAGATGACACATCCCAGTGATGATTTTCCTTGCTGTATTGGAATAGCTATCCCAGTATAAAGCACCTTTATACAATACAGCTATAGACATGACATGTCAGAAGTTGAGATAGCAGGAAAATTGCATTGCTTTAGTTCTATCACAATAATTAAAATAGGACCTATTTCTGACAGACAAGCCCCAAATAACATATGGCAATATAAAATTGCTTCATTTGGCAAATGCTTTTCCACAAAGAAGCTCATCCTTTCATGTGAAGTAAACTTTTCACACCCCATTTCCATTTTCTATCCTTCGTTACTGTTAACACCTTTCCAGACAGGCACGCCATGTCAATGAATCCTACTAGCACATTTTCATGAAGAGTAGTTAATAAAGGAGCAGTAAAGATCAGAAGGGGGGAAGATTTTGTGTGAGGGTGTGGAAAGGAGAGCCTTGACGGGTGGCTCTCCAGTACTGGGTCTGCCAAATGTCATGTGTCAAGAAAGAGGATGCGTGGCCAGGGAGGAAGGGAGGCAGGTAGCCCTTCTGCTCTGAGCTCCTGCTGTCACCTTTAGGTTCATTTTAGGAGTTCAGACAGCCCATGCCAGGGTCACCACTCTGTACCAGCCCACCCCTCCTGCACTCTCCCACCGTCTTCCAGTGTCTTCCATCAAACCCAAGTCTTGCTGACAGATTAAATTAAAACTAAACTCTCAGTGACTATACAATTAGGGGAAAGTCTCAGTGCCCTGAGGACATCCTGCTGGTGCTCCCAGCTCCCGGCCTTTCCCTCCAAGCCTGTCCACTCTCAGCCCCTTCCCTTGCCAGCCGTACTGTGGCTCAGCACTCGGTGTCAGCTGGCCCCAGCCTTCCTGTGCCATGCACTGAGGCTGTCCACAGCAACCTTCTGCTCCCATTCTCCCTGTGCGAGAAGAAGCGGCTCCTGCTGCTGGCAGTCAGGCAGAAACAGCCTGCAGTTCCCCAGGATCCATCCAAGCAGGATCCTGATGGCTGGAAGGAGGTGTGTGTGGTGAAACTCAGGCACCTTAGCAAGGAATAACCATGCCAACCCCTGGTACTGTGGTGGGGGAAACTGTGACAGAATGATAACTGGAGTGTCTTTGGGGGCCAAACCTCAGCAGGGGATGCAGAGCTCTGGTGAGGGTGCAATATGACTGTGCATCATCTTCAGCCTGCAGTGTTGGCTGATCTCCTATCATGCTAACCCACCTCTTCAACACCATGCAGGTACCCCCTCTTCAGCTACCCCCACAACAAATACAAATAAGAATTCCGGGACATCGCTCTTACCTTCCCCATTCTTTGGTGATGCATCCCACTCCCTCAGGCTGGCACCCCTAATACTGCATCCCTACTCACCCCATTCTTCGTTCTTGAACACCTCCTTGTCCCACTGTAGAGCCCACTTTGAGCCCTGCTCTGTTTTCTTCTGCAAAGTAGATCCCAGTGCTATGTTGAATGTGGGAGAAAGGCACCACAGCTGGGCACTGAGCCTCCCACACCTTGACCAGACTGCTGAGCATTCCCATACAATATTGCATGTGTCACAGCTGAGCAGTTTCTGCAACTGGTGACAACAGAGGACCAAAGCAATAATCTGTAAGCTGCCTTCAGTCCAGTTGTCAGCTGGTGAGTTCCCTGCTGTAAAAAAGTTTTTCAAAGCACTGCCTTCTGAGTGGCCATGAAGGCTTTCTCCCATTATATGGAAACCAGATTATTGCTGAACTCTTTTGATCCATTCCTAGGGAGTAATAAAATATACATTTTGCTCAGTAAAAACTCCGTCTGGTCTCTGAGATATATTGGCATGGCAAGCATCCACCTTCCGTTGCTGTCACTTGCAGTCCCCATCCAGCCACTTATCAGTTCATCTGTCACAAGAAGCAGAAAGATTTCCCTTGCATAGAGAAAAAGTCACCTCCCTGAGGTATCTAGAAACTAGTCCTGCCTCTATTCTGGCAACTGGAGTGGCACTTTAAGGCTGTTACAGCCTAAAAGGGATTTAACAGACTACCCCTTCTGCTCAGGCATTCAGAACTGTCTCTGTACAAGGAAACTGTGTAATGGGGAGGAAAAGCATTGGGAATTAAAAATTTATCACTCTTGTTTTTTCCTGTAAGAGCTCTTTTGTAATGCTTTAGAGCAAACAGGAGTTAGCTGGTTGGGAAAATCAGCAAACGGAATGCCTTCTTTTGAGATAAACTGTGATTCATTTGCAGCTGTGCAGACACAGTCTTAATCCACTCCGTGTTTATTAGGTTCAAAAGCACTTTCATCAAATGCACCAGAGCAAAAGAAGTGCTGCAGGTTTGAGCTTAACTATCCTACTGATACCTGTAAGGTCAAGGCTGAGACATCAGATCTTTCCTTTCATAGAGGGGGACCCACTTCCCTCCCTCTTAGTCTGAGTTTATTAAAGCTTCTGGCCTGGTGCATTATGATTACAAAAGTGACTCAGTTACTTTCCAAAAGCATCACATTATTTCAAGACAAAAATATTACTGAGTAGTATCAAGACCCGTTTGTCAAGTTTAACTGAACTTTGGGATTATTAGTTTTTTATGTCATGTGTTTCTGCATTTTTCCTGCTCAGACATGCCCTGTCAGTGTGCCCTTCTCCCTCCCTGTTTTTTGCCCTGTTGAGCCAAAATCCATTAGCATGTTGCTTGAGGGCATTAAGCTTCCCAGCCTTGTTCAGTTGTAAGATTATTCTTAACTACTCTTTTAGGACCTCAAAGATGCGAAGGACACCTATTGATCCATTAACCTATGAACATTTCATGTGTGTGGGGTTGGGAGATAAAATTTTTGCCTTTTCTGGGCTTTCAAAGTCTCATGTCTTTTTGTAAAAGAGACACTTAGACTATTCAGTGTGAATAGAAAGGCTCAGAATTGGAGGTCAGAGTGACAGATAACAAAGTTGACCTAATTGTGGAGGTGTGTGAGGACTGTTTCAGAGCAGTGGGAAAAAATGGAAATAAAGGAGGTCGAAGAGTTTTAGAAGATGCTTCTGACTGAGTATTTTTGCCAGGTCATGAGCTGTAATGGGAAATGTGGAGTGTAATTCAGCTCCAGATTGTAGACATCTAAATTTAGATATTAAATGTAGGTGACTGCCTGTGAGCCACATATCTGAAGTTCCATTTCAAGCAGTGGAGATCAAGTCCTTAGAGTTATTGGGGCCTGGAGACTTACTGAGCTCATCCTAAATTAGACACCTACCAGGCCAGTCAGTCAAAGACTCGTGCTGCTGCTAAGATACTTCTTAAACTTTGACAAGTCTATTTGGTACATCCCCAGATGCCCAGGGTTCTCTAAAGACAGAATAATCACACACATCTCTCTGGTAACTGTGTTGGCAGGGGGAAACTATGATTGTGTTTGCCCAGCCAGAAACACACCAGCTGGTTGGAACAACCGAGTGCAATGCATCCTTTAGTGCAAACCTCCTTGAGTTTCCCCAAACCTGCTCGTATACTTGCTCATTATACATGGCAGACACATGAAGCATGTAAACATGGCATCAACTGAGGAAAGGCAGCTAAAGAGCCTCGTCTGTTCAGAGTCTCCCTGCCAGGCCTTCTTACTGTCATGGGAGCAATCTCTTCTGTGAGGCTATGGACAGGAGCAGTGGGACTCAGGGCTCCCTGGTAAGAGTGGCTGGATATCTCTGCAGTGAACACTATCAACTGCTAAGACATGGCAGGATGACCCTGGCACTGCATACACATGCACTATATATGGAACATATAGGGAAGGCTAAAACAAAATTTTATAGCTCCAGCACTAACATCTACAGCTCACTTGTTTGTAAGAGAAAGGGCAGGTTCAGCATGTATTTCTCTTTTAGCTTACCCTCTACTCCACGTAAAAGGTGAAAAAAGAAAAGAAAAAGCCCAAACACACCCAATGTGTGCAATGACATTATCAGAGCTTATTTCTTATTTTTATCTTTGTTTGTGGAGTTCACTTACAAATCTTTTTGGTATATTGCACAAGGATTACAAGAATTCAACTACTAATGGATTTTTCCAGTAGCACATGAGTACAGAACATTTCTGGAAATACAGTATGTTCATACTGTTCAACACAAAATGTGTGAACACTTAACAGAGTATATTAATAATAGGTACTATCAGTTAGTATAGGAGGAGATACAGGTAACTGACTTGCACTTCATGAGAAGGTTCTTGGTCCCTTGCTGCTCATTGCACATTCCCTTCACAAGGTACTTGGGGTACACATCTGCCTTGAAAACATTGTGAGCTTTGTATGGGCCACTGTTTTTACACAGTCTTGCCCTTTCTTGCTGTTGTTAGGTTTCTGTTTGCAGCTAAAGGCTGTTACTTCCATCTGCTGTGGGCAGAAATGTGCCTCTGAAAGACTCTCACTGTCCCTTGGCAGAGTGCCACAGAAATGTTTCTCCACAAAAACAGTAGCTGTCAGTGCTGGATTTTAGGGACTGCAGGATCATCTTGAATACTTTACAGTGTACCTTTAGATTAATTATTATTAGGTTCCTGCAGAATTTTCTTGGCCTGGACTTCTCAGCCTCTTACATTTTCCAGGTGAACAAGGTGACTGATGTACAGCTCACTGTTCATGCAAACACAGAGCAGCCTGGCAAGCTGAAGTGCTATGAATCTGCTTCCTTTTCTTACTTTTAAGCAAGAGATCTTGAAAGTGTTCAGATTCATCTTCTGTAACCCGTGTATATCACTGTCCTACCCAACAAAATATTTCTTCTTTCCTATACCCTTTGTCATCACTACTGACAGCACAATTCTTCTGATTGTCCATCAGGTTTATATCCTGAGACAACACTTGAGTTGGTACAGACAAGCAGACAGGAAAATACAGAGAATCAAGAAGTCATTAATAGTCAGCATGGGGAGGGCAGTATGTGCAGCACACCTGCAGCATAAGTTTCAAGATTTTTGCTGGAAAGCTTTGAAAAGAGCAGTGAATTCACTTCATAAACGCTTGTGGGACCCTTCACTCATATGTGGTGGCTGAAGGAGGAAGTGCCAAAGGGATGCATTGAGAAGTGCAACACATGACCAGTTACCGGCTGGAATCAGCATCTTTGTGGAGAGTGAGGGATAACAACACAGTGCAAACATGCTAAAGAAGTTCTTGAAAATGAAGACAAGGATATATTTGATGAGCAAGAGAAAAGAGCAGAGAATAAATGTGTGGAGTTCAAAAGCAAATGATGGAAAAGACCTGAAAGAAACAAATGGAAGGCAGGAGCTGTTACATAAGGTGGTAAGTTAAACTCATCAAGTCCCTAAGGTGCTGGCAATAGAAGAAAGAAAGGAACCTTCTCTATTTCTAGGTTTTTGCTCATGCTATGAGCATCTCTGGCTCTTCACAGGTGATTTCAAGTAAGGTAAACACAAAGGAGAAGCCTTGCAAGTTAGGAAGGGTTAGGAATTTTTCAAATATTTTGGAAACTTGCACTGAAAAGTAATGGTCTCTACATTATTTTCCTCTAAATATATTTTTCTAAATTTCTCTACATTTTCTCACCTAATGACCAGCAGTACAGTATGTGTTCAGATGCCATGTTTTTGTTACCAGGACAAATAGGAGAATAAAGAATGTATATAGGATATGGAACTCAGCACCAGAAACTTACCTGTATTAGTCACAAATTTCTTAGTCTTATTTAGCTTGCTAGAGAAAAACTGTGACATCTGACTGAGACACTAGTATCCAAATAAATGCAGTTCATGCACAGTCCACATTAGATTATTTGTATGATACACAAGTGTTTGTTAAATTTACTGAGTTTTCCCTCCAACTCCTCAGCACCTTTTGTGCTACAACATATTACCCCCGGAGCTTCTCTGCCATCAGAGCCACTCACCATCTCACAGCCTTTTCCCCCCCTTAATATAAAGTGAAAGAAGTTTTGAAGCAACAATTTAAATGGTGAAATTCTCTTCATCTAACTCTTGTTATTTAAAATTCAGCCTAATAATACAGAACTCAATCTACTGATTCAGTTCAGGGTGAATAAATTGAGAGTGGTTCATTTAATTCCTTAAAAATAAGTAGGTACTTACATCTGCAAAGATATTGTAAGCTCTTTAATGTAGGACTTCATTTTTTTTTCCTTGACCTTGATATCAAAACCATGGTTCGGGTGCACTAGAAGGAAAATCCTGTATTAATAGTCATTGATTGCCCACATCAAGGTACCTGTCAGAGGACATCACTGCCCACTCCTTTCTCAGGTATCTAGGCCTTCCTTGGCTGGAAAAGACATCCAGGCAAGGAAAAGGAGCACAAACATCTGGCTTTTCCACCCAAGTCAGGGTGGAGTCAGAGTGGATATCTACTGACATAGTAGATGTTGTTTGATCTATGACATATATTATACCAAATAATCTCTCTCTCTCTCTGTCATGTAAGAGTGGTGTCATTTTTTGAGCTGTCAGACACAGTCTGCAAATCTGTAACATCTTTACAAAACAGGTCACAAAACCTAGGATGGGGAAGACATTAATAGGAACTGTATTCAAAGGTCGTTAGCAGCCACTTCTGTTTCTTTCCTGCATTTTTTATACTAATCTTTAGAAATTTTATGATGTTGTTTTCATATATTCTCATTTTTAAAATGTTCACTAGTACCTTTGTTTGAGAAAAAAGAAGAAGCATGCACAATAATTTGTGACATAGCAAGCTTCAGAAAAGCTGTTTATGTTTCTGAGATCTCAGACTTAATTCTGTCTGTCCCTTTAATGTCAACTGAACACTTAATACTGATGAGAAGACAGCTGGCTGCTCAGACGTGAATGTACAACATCTGTTGGCTGCTGTATCAACATGAGACTTGGAACAGCTTCCACTCACTGTGCACCTGACTTTTTTGAAAATTATCCAGTTTTTGTGTTTGTGAGCTGATTTGATGCCTTTATTCATCACAGAGCATCTCCTCATTCCTTCTCTATCCATCCTTGAATGTGTGCCATACCATCTGAAAAGAAAAGATTGAATTGGAAGGATGACGCTTGTTTTTTTTGCTTTTGCACAGCTCTTCCAATATTTCCTTTATTTAAAACAAAAATAAATGAGTTTTTTGGAGTGCCTGTGAGTCTGTGTGACTCTCTGTCCCCCTTGCCACAGGTGGCAGAAGTAAGAAAATGAAACACCCAAATGCTCACAAGCTTAGAGCTATGGGCAAGGGGATGCTAAAGAATCCACGCAGGGATGGAGAGTCTCTGGTTCGGCAGCACCTGAACTGTGAGGGCTCATTTCTTTGATGAAGAAACAGGTAAAGAGACTAGGAAGAGTGCCTGAGAGATTAATTAAAACAGCAGCGTTGGAATCCATTGCAATAAAGAAATTTAAAGAGCTTCTGGGTCCCTGAATGTAGCTGGGTAAGCCTCCAGCAAGGAAAAAATCTTTCTGGGGCTGTAACCTGCACTCAGAGTGCTTCCCATGCTGCTGGCAGCTTTCAGCAGAGCATCACAAGGTGGGTTGCAAATACTGAATATGTACGTATGCAGGGGATGGCTTTCTAATTCTGAAAATGCTTTCTTTCCAGCACACAACACATGCATGTCATTCCATTCCACTGCGAATCTGTCCATACAGTTTGCTAAAATCAACCTTTATGTAAAAGGAGTAAATGGGGAGATAGGAACTTTATTTACCATCAACACAAAAGGAAGAGGGGGTGCATTTTATTGCCTCTTTCCACTTCACCCAAGGCACATTCTCAGGGCAGGACCTGCACAGACATACACACCTCTATAATCTGCATACACACCTGTATAATCTCAAGTGCAAACTGATTTTCAGGGTTGGGTGGGGAGGTGTTGGTCTTAAGCATAGTGCTTGCAGACCCAAAGCTGGGAATATAAGTTCTCCTGGGATGTGCATTCCCAAGCAGCTTGGTGTATATATTGTCAACAGCATGACCTCATCCAAAATTCCTGTAGCTGTGTTTGCTGCCACATCACTTGAGTGTGTTGGTCTTTGTTACTGGCTGCAGATGGTGCTTCATGAATGCCTCCACACATGCTCTGGGTTGAAGTTATCTCCCTTGAGTGAGGTGAGAGGAGCTTACTGGGATGGGCACTAGGTGTTATCCAGCATCCAGCAGAGCCAGGGATTTGGGTCTTGCCCAGAACCTGTAGATATCATTGCTACAGAAATAATGCTTTTTGCCTACTATGTCAAGATATGAGAGGATTTAGGCAATAACCATTTCAACAGGTGCCTGCTCCATCCCTTTGACAGGGAGAACAAAATTTCTTCTTTTAGCTGGTCTACTTCAGTCCATAGGTCAGGATAGCAAACCCACTCCATCTACTTTTTAGCTACAATGAACTCTGAACTGGAAAACCTAAAGTATGTGCTTGATTACACTGGTACTCTTCTGGGTGTGTGTGGATGGATTTGAATTTTTTTGTTTGTGCCTGTAGTGACTTTGTCAGTTCCCTTCTACACAAATGTGAGGCAATCTGGGCACACCAAATTCCATTTTTTATTGTAGACAGAATCAGATTTGAGCTTATGCCACTGGTTGTGACAAGGCTAGAGTCTATTTGCATGTGAAGATATTCAAATCCTCTTGACATGCATTCTCTATGAAGATTGAAAGGTAAGGTAAGAACTCATTTGCTTTAATTTAGGTGTTTGAAGGTAAAGTATTTAGCCTTAGATTATATTATAGACTCTTTTCATAAGCAATGAACAGGGAAATGTACCATCAAAGCTGATATGTGTCATCCTAAAATGAATGCCTGTGAGAAGTTAGGCAAGTATGAGAGACAATTCCTCTGTTTCCTTCCATTACACTTAAAGTGAGCACGGGGTACGAGCTCTGACTGTTGTGGATGACTGTGGATTGGTGGCAATATTTCAGTGTTTATGGAACCTGGCCATGCAATCCCTCTTCACAGATGACAGCAGTAGAACACAACTCTGATGGCTCTATCACAACTATGATAAGAATAAGAGACAGAAGGACCTGGGATGAGAGACATTTACAATGACCATCTGGACTGGATAGCTGTCCTCCAGAAGCGATGAAGAGCGGAACAGCTGACTTACTAATAAAGATCTACAAGTGTTCATCTCACATTTATTATGCCACACTGAGATGAAACCCTAACCCTGACTCTAACTCTAGCCCTAGGAGTACCAGTTAAGTTACAGATATTTTATTTTTCCATTATCCTGAAGAACAGAAATATTGCTAACACTGAACTCAAGCTAGAGAAATTCCAAAGAAATACCACCCAAGTACCAACCAGAACAGTAATTAACAAACTCATTGAGAATGACAAAATACCAAGGGGCTTACAATTTAAGAGCAGCTTTCATGAAGATAAATTCTGACTAATTTTGTGCCCTTTTATTTTCTTGTAGCAAATTAATAAAGGGAGAAAGAAAAGGAGGCAAATAATCTACTGGCTGAACTTTCACACAACAGCCAGTAAAAGAAACTTGAAAACCACAGGGTTGCAGGAGCTGTTCTATCATTAATCAAAACTTACAAGAGAAAGGAAGCAAAGGATAATAAAATCAGTTTGAAATGAGGTTAAATTTGAATTGTTCAAGTGATCACTACACGTAAAATTTGCTTGTGTACTATCATCAGAGTTAAAAACAGAATTAGTCAATCATTATAAGAAGAGTGTATAATTAATTAGCAAACTCTTACAGATCTAAAAAAATATTCAGAGTCTAGCACTTACTTTCATCAAACTTCATTTTATTCACCTATGCTGCAAAACCTTCCTGCAGTATTATTTTATGCAAGTATCTCATGGAGTGAAGAAGGATTCTGTTTCTTCATACAAATGCCTGGAATACATCCAGTTGCTAGGTTTCGTGTTCTGCATTTTTTGGTGTCCATGGAGCAGGATGGGAGTGCAGCTGCTTGCAGTTGTTCATGCTTTATACCCCTTGACATATTAGAGCCTGGCAAAGAACCATGAGCGTGCCATCATGAGTATGTTGTCCTGAACATTTGGCCAGAGGCGTGCAAAATAGAAACCCTGATGCCCGAACAGTTGCACTGACCAGGTGTCCTCGGAGGTTGGCTGGGGACACAGACGCTTCTTTTTACACTTTCTAGGAAGCATCCGGATGCAACTGAGTGAGCTAGGAAAAAGAATCTGTTCTTCATTCCTGGGAAAGCTGAGGTAATGTGGAAGAAACGCTTCGGGTTTTCCAGAACACATTCCTAAAATGAATGAAGAAGAAGTGTGTTTGACCAGGGAAACGGCAACACAGTATCACATTTTTGGAGGAGTGGGGTGAGTGGAGGAACTCCTGCCCTGTGGAAATTACCCAAGGTTGTTTTTTTGATGCCTTCTGTGCTTTGTGGCACCACAAAGATGTCACACAACAGGAGCCACAGGGTCTGTCACTGGTAATGTTACCACAACGTGTAGAGCCAGTTTCATTTACCTGCCCTTTGCTTCCCAAGTGGCTACTGGTATTGAGTGGAGACGGTCTCAGTGGGGACCAGCTTCTGGTAGAAGCATTTCCATATTTACAAGGATGAGAGAAATAGGTGTGTCTCAGTCTGATACTTTCTTAACCTCATTTGAGTCCTGCTGAAGACAGGGTCTTGATCTTAACTGTTCTTTTTGCACACTCTTCTCCTTCAGCCCTTGGAAACACGGAGGCTTTCTGGACAATAATTGTTTCTGTAACTGAGGGAGCAGTGGCTAACCAAGTAATCTGCTCCAGAACCACAGCCAGCATCACTGACACATCCATTAAAGCCTGCGAAGTGCATGCAAGTAAAATTTGTGAAATATCGTGGTCATTATTCTGTATGCAGTGCCTCTTGGATTGTCAAATAATGAAGATTAGAGCTTTGTTATTCTCTTTATTGTAGGCATAAACCAAGGGATGGAACAGTGAAGAAATACAAACAAAGTCACTCCTAAAGTTTTGGCCACGATGGCATATTCCCAGTGAGCTGTTGAAGACTTTGCAACATCTTTATTTTCTTTTTAATACCTTCAGGTTTAAAATGCCAGCTGAATGAATCAAAATTAGGAGTGTTTAGCAGAGCAGGAAAGACTGCAGAGTGCTGCTCCTGCGAAAATTAATAGAGACATTCTGGAACCCTGGCTCCATCGCATGAATGAGTCCATAACATCAACTATCAAAAGTTCATTATATATATAGCTTTGGGGGAATTAACAAACCATTTCAAAGACTGGAGATTATAAGAAAAATGAAAAATAAATTAAAATGTTCATTACAGTATCATTACTTCATTTTTCCTTCAGAAACTGGCATGTACAATTCGGGAGAACAGACATGGAACAATTTATTTTGATCAGTATGAAATACAATGCATTTTACCCTGCTCCTCTTACTATTTCCACGGCTCAGGTTGCATGGGGTTTGATTAATGTATGTACTTTACACATGGTAACTTTTAATTTTATATCCCCTCTTATAGCTATATAAAAAGGCAGTATCTACCCTGGATGAGAACTCCCTTGTGTTCGAGAAAACACATGCATATGCATTTTTCCTTTCCCTGAATTTTTGTTCTATGGTTTTAAAGGAAATAACTTTGAAGCTCATAATTCTTGCTCTTTAGTGAACATAGCATTGGGCTAGGAAGAGAGCAAACCTAGAAATGAGTAATCAGCCAGAGTTTCTTACAGAATACTGCCCTGACAGCTACAGGCTTGGCCTTATGCGATGTGCTTTAATATAGTAACTGAAGGCAAAAAATATCCTATTGGCCCTACTGAGACCATTTGATGTAGTAATATCATTTTAGGTATCCAAGTAAAACCTGTTACTCCCAATGTTCTATATTTTTGTGACTGGAGTGTGTGCATTTAATTGGTAAATAAAATTGAAACTAATGGAATAGTTTTGTGGTAATATTTATACCACTGATAAAAGACAGCCTGCCTCCAGGCTGAAGAAGTTCAATCATCCCTTTTCAATATGGACAAAAGTAGATTATATATGTATATATATATATCTTTCTTTTTTACAAAAATACTTATGCAAAATTGAATTTCTTCAGTGTTGCTTTTGTGCTCGTATAGATGTAAGTCTACAGGCTTCAAAATGCTCCATGGAAAAGTTATTTAACTTCAGAAGACTTGTCTAATAATCTCCATTGGTGTACAAGAGCTGTTGCACTGGAATTATTTGGGTTGTATCAACATTTACAACACTGCAAGTGTTGCTAGACACTGACTCCTTGAAAGTACAGCAACTTTTCGCTCTGCTGCTTTATTTCTAATGGGTTGCAACACTTCACTGTGCCTGACTAAGAATCTGCTTTCTCTGTCATTTTCTGGTTTTGACTGTGATCTGCATTTCAAGGCAGCAGAAGTAACAGCAGCTTTTGCTTTTAACCATCCCACTGCCATAAGGACATCACCAATAAATTGATAATTGAGGTTCGTCTCCTGTTTCTGACTGGCTGTGTCAGTGCTGCTCCTGTGCCCTGGCAGAAGCCGCTCCACAGAGCTCTGTAGCAGCTATGGAGAGCTTTTTACTCACTGTGAGCAACCACTGAAATACCATAAAGAATCCACATATTAACATTAGGCTTTTTTAAAAATGGGGGGAGAAAATCTGAAATCACCTAAAACTCTCAGCATCACAGTTTGCATCAAAGGAAATCCTCAGCTTGTTTTTTACCCCCAGCTGCTCCTTCTTTACGGCAACCTTTGCAATTCAAGGCATCTACCCAGACTTGGGTTAAGACAGTAGGATATTTAGACCACAACTAAATTAGAGGGGTTTTTATATTTTCTTATCGTATGAGTGGCTGTATTTTTCATGCTACCAGAGTGCTTAACCCAGTCAGAAGGTAGTTTCTGAGACATGTGAGGAAAAAATGAATAGACATGTTGTTATTATAGATATACCAACATTGTGTAGAAATAGAAATCACAATTTGGGAATCAGGGGATACAGAGGTGAAAAATGTTGTTTGACGGCTGACAAAGTAATTGGAAGCTGACTTGACAACCTTCACTCCTGACAGCCTAATCCAGTACACCCGCTTGTTCCTGCAGGCTGTGCTCTGAGTGTCGGGGTGAATCCTTCTTCCAAAAGCCATAGAAACACCATCAGGTGTTTCCACACCTGCAAGGTGAAGGCCTCTGTGATTCTTGCAGCCAAGGCAGCATCCATCCACCAGGACACTGCTCTGGAGCCTCCAGGGTTTTCATCCTGCTCTGGCCACTACGCACAGCACAGGCACCAGAAAAGGGCTTCAGCACATCTTGGAGATGGCCAGCAGAGAACTTCCTCCACACAAAGGGACTCTTTGTTGGCTTTAGGTGTGCAGAGCTAGCAGAGCTGTGCTCTGCAGCAGGCATGCTCCCCTCCTGGGGTTTACCAGTGCCAGGGGAAAAGGGCAGACTGGAGAAGAAGGACTGACAGAGGTCCGTGTCCGTTTTCCAGACAGTGCCGGGCAGTTCTGGCAGCCTGCATACAGAGCCACTGCAGCAAGACTGTCACCTGCTGCTGGTGAGGAACAGCAGAGTTTATGCATGTGTGTAAGCACAGGAGGAAAAATACACACAGCAGCACCCACAGCACCGGTGATAACGCACAACCTGAAAATTATCCAGCAGGAAACAATGGGACACCTGACACAGGTTTTGTTCAAAACAGGCTTAAGCAAGGTATATGCATGCATAGGAGGGAGCAGAGAGATATGCTGAGCCAGCACAACTATGAGAGTGGAAGCAGGGAATATAACATGCACTTTAAAGGAGGTTATTTGTTTCCATGTCTTTAAGAAATGCTGTCAGTCTCTATGCTCGTCAGAAACAGACAGCAATTAAGTTTTTCCAGAAAGTGAGTATGATCTTAACAGCATCTGGCTGCACATGTGAACACTTTTTGAAGACAATAGCATTTCTATTGCTTCCTTACATAAAGCATCATTGGGAAGAGTACTCCATGACAGAGTATTTACTGTAAAAGCAGGAAGAAAAAAGTGACTGAAGGAGGAAACCCCTCTTATTAACCCACATTAAATATGGAGCTGGCTGTTTGCATCTGGCTTGAAAGCTAAGAGATCTTGCACTCGGCACTCTTCCCATGGCATCCATTTCCAGAGCATGAAGAGGGGTCTCACAGTGGTTGGTGAATCCCCAGGCAGCAGCAGCCTCTGGGCTGCCATGACAACCACGGAGCTATGGCCACAGGCTCTGGACGCTTGCACACACTGCATGGCTGTTGGGTTTGTGACTAATTCCCTACCATCAGCTGACTCTTGCCCTCTGCCAATGCTTCTTCCGGTTCAGAAAACACGGGAAGTAATTTCTACCAGGCAGCTCATTTGTATTGCTGACTTAATGGTAATTTTCTGATTAGTGGAACCAGATTATTCTACAAAAGAAGGCATAAACTGACCATTTTATGAATGGCCTAAAAATAGTATACCATCTTTCATCTCAGAACATTCTTGATTACTTCAGCAGTGACAGAGAACATGAACAGCAATATCCCAAGAATGTCAGCATCTCAGTGCAGTATTTGCAATGCAAATTATTTTTGGACTCACGCTGTGGCTGTTTAGGGGAAGAGACACTCCATCTCCACCACAGTACCTTCACAGAGCTTATCAGCAGAGCTTCTCCAGACGGTGGGCAACCTAGGTAATCTCTGCTGTTTGAATCATCTTTGTCAAGTATTTCTTGCTGTGATAAGATTTCAGTTTAATTTGTGGGTAGAATCATGCATTTTCAGAGTGATGGTAGCAGAACTGTATCCAAACAGGATAAATGCTGGTCCTTACCTGCCACAATACCACACAGTTTCAAGATGCTGCTGTTTGCTTAATTAGAGAGAGGGGAATGGAGAGTTCTGTAGTCCTCCGCTGGCACACCAGGAGTGTAAGCAGCCCCTCCTCACCCAGCCCACATCTCAGCATTGCCGATACCAGCACTGAACTGCACCAGGGCCCCACCAGGCAGTGACACCTCTCCCCTCGTGTGAAGCTCTCTGAGCAGCTGCAGCGGCGGCAGCCATTGACACAGGCTCTGGGCAGCTCTAGGTCTCCCTCTCCAGGAGCACGGCTGATGAAAAGGCAATTGCTGAGGCTGATCGTCAGTTTCTCCATTTGTTAGCTTCTTCAGAACGTAAGGCTGAATCCACCACTGAATAAAATCTTTCCTATTGCACTCACATGACTGCTACATATTTGAGCTTTCAGGTCAAGCAAAGAGGAGTGTAGAAATACTTACACAGTCTCCTAAACCTTCAGAGCAAAGAGGCTTCCCCTGACTCTTTGCAGTAATTAATTTATTAGCTGCTGGCAAACAGCGATAACAGTAACAAACATGTGTCAGAACTTGTCCCTTCCCCACGAAGTGGGGCTGGCACTTGTGCAAAGCCACGCAGAGGCTCAGCAGCTCCATGAGGGTCTGGCAGCCTCCAAGCAGGAGTGGGAGCTCTGCTGAAGGTACTGCTACCGGTAGCTTTGCAACAGACTACTTAAATGTAGTGGGCTGGCAACTTAAAACCACTATAAACAAGTTTTCCATTAGATACGGATTTTATGGCCACTTAATTCCCATGGGAAGTGTATGCTTTGACCCCTGAGCCTATAGTGATGTCCCCCTTCCTCCTTGGGTCATGGCACTCAGATTTCTCTTAGCTGCAAGACTTCAGCTAGCAGTCTCCTGGTTTTCAGAAAGACCTGAACCTGCCATCAGCAGCTGGGGTGGTCTGTCTCATTGCTCCTCACTCACATTCCCGTCAGTTCAGGGGCCCGAGCACACAGGCTCTCAGGCACAGCAGACAGCTCCCGCGGGACAGCAAGACGAGTGTGCTCCATCCCTCAACAACATTCCACGTGCAGCCTGAATTGCTCAGAAGCCGTTTCGCATTCGGGACCTGGTACCGCGTTGAGAAGCGATGCTGTGAGGAGGAAGACGCGTGGGCAGTCGGGCTGCCTCCCACCGTCCCCCTGCCACTTACTGGGGTTGGGAGGCCGGAAAGGGCGGGCCCCCGGGAGAGCTGAGGGGCGCCCGAGCCGAGGCCCGTGGCGGGGCCTGGCCCGTGCCGCCACCTGCCGGCCCTGGAGGCCGCCGCGGCCCCGGCAGAAACCCCGGCGTCTCCCGGATCCCCCTGCCGCCCCCGCTTCGTGCACTTCACCAGTTATCTCACAGTATTTCCAGTTTTACAAACTTCTCCTGCATCGGACATACCCCCAGCATTCGCATGACATCCAGTATGTTTTATCCGACTTCGTAAGGTAAACATTTAATATCACGTAACAAGGCAGACTTCGGGAAAAAATGCAGCTGAGAGAAATGGCAATCACTTCCTTTTTTTTGCAAGAGCTTGTTTCAGAAGTAATCCCTCCAGTTTCTGGCTGTGCCAATAGTGTTAGGCCATGTATACAGGTATACATGCCTGCAGTCTTGATTTTCCTACTTGTCCAGATAAAGGCACCAGCCTGAGATTGCACCTGCTCCCTCCTGTCTGAACATCAAGTTTTCTTCTACACAGAAAAAACAGCAAAAGGTCAGGAATGGTGCTTCAGCTATAAAATCGGGACACAAATTTTTAAGCATACAGTCGACAACAGAGAGTACCCCATAATGGACTCACATTCTGAACATCCTATTGTAATTGGAGTAGTTCATATTTCCAGGCGCGATAACACCAATCTGCAGAATTCCCAAATAAAGTAGTAAGAGACTAAGCACCAAGTTAAATTGTTGTTTCTTCAAGGATATCTTCCAAAAGGATATCTGTCTTCTAAAGGATATCCCTCTGCTTCAAGTTTTTTCATTTATCCATGCCCAGAACAGAAAAAGCAGAAATTCAGAGAATGTTAACCAGATCTAACTGAAGGGGTAATGCAATAGTAGGTGAACTTTATTGTTAATAAATGAGAAATCATTCACCCTTGGGACACCTAGACCTGACAGGGTCTCCTACAGGAGGCCTTCAAAAACACCTCTTTTCATTGACTATAGTGTATGCCTAAACCATTCAGTCGAGGAACTGAGGAGGAGGTGTGGCTCACAGGCTGAAATCAACAGGCTGCTTTTAGGACAAAGTACACCATGTATCCATAGTTCAGTTCAGATCATAGAATTATTTAGGTTGGAAAAGATGTCTAAGATCATTGAGTTCAACTGTTAATCCAGCACTGCCAAGTCCATCACTAAACTCTGTCTTTTAAATACCTCCAGATATGGTGACTCAACCACTTCCCTGGGCAGCCTGTTCCAGTGCCTGACAGCAAGGTGAAGAAGTTTTTCTTAGTATCCAATTAGTATCCAATCTAAACCCTGCCCGGCGCAACTTGAGATAATTTTCCCTAATCCTGTCACTTATTTGGGAGACTGACTTTCACCTCGCTACAGCCTCCTTTCAGGTAGTTGTAGAGTGATAATATCTCCCCTGAGCCTCCTTTTCTGCAGGCTGAACACCTCCAGCTCCCTCAGCTGTTCCTCATACGATTTACTCTCTAGACCCTTCATCAGCTTCATTGCCCTTCTCTGGACACACTGCAGCACCTCAATGCCTCAATGTTTTCTGCAAAAAGCGGACTTTAAAGAAGGCTAGAATACAATTCCACTAATACAGATAAACGATGTCAAAACTAGAGGCTGGGTTGTTAATCCCTGAGTGATCCTGGTGAACTTCTGCATTTGTTATCATGTTACATTAATGCAACTAATATGCACAAAGAGTAGATACCAATCTACTGCTCTCAGAAGAGGCTAATTTTTTTTTTTTCTGCCATCAGCAGCATGATTTGTCAAGGTCATGAATCATCTCATTCTTCAGCAATGATTGATTTCAGAATGTGCTCAAACCAGCCCCCATCTACTGGTTAATAGTTAACAGTTTCTTTCAAGTGCCTGATAAATTCTGGGTCAGATCTCCTGAAAACATTTGAGGGCTCAGAGTTAATGTTTATCTTACCAGGGTGAAAATATGAACCACTCACTTCTGTAGCCTCTTGTGATTTGTTTTCATTTCCTGCATGAAACAAACAGGGCACAAGCAGCCACCTATCTTGCCAGGGAGACAATAAAAGAGCTGATCAGAAAAGTCTCTCAGAAACAGAAGACCAGACAGGAGGAAGCTACAAGGACCATAATTTACCACTGCTAATCAGGTAGTTCAAGACCACACATCTACCCTCACCTAAGTTTTGATCAAGTTGTGCATATTTTGCAAAAATTTTTCCATTCTAAAATCTCTAACGACTATCTCTATATTTCTTTGCTCAAATCCAGTATAGATTATACTACTTCTGAAATCCACATTACGTGCTTTTTTTTCTTTTCAACTACTAATATAAGTTTTATGATCCTTACAGCTGGTAATCAAGAAGCAAGAGATCACCTACAGCTTGAAAAAGCCTTGAACAGTTGTTAGCCTTCCTGTGGGTCATGTGGGTCCAGTAGCTTTATACTAGAGGACGTGGCAGGCCAGCATCTGGGAGACCTCTGCAGCCTCTTTCTACAGTCACCTCCTACCCTGACTGCCTCAAATTCTAAGTGTCCCACAGATGGGACAAATGAGCTGTCATTTTTATCTCCTGAAATGCCACAGCTGTTAGGGTAATGCTTTAAGACAAGCTGGCCCAAGTTTCAGTTTATATGTAACTTCAGCAGTTTGGGGGCTGCTTCATAAAACCATTCCATTCACAGAGGTGAGGAGGGTTCAAGTGAGAAACAGAGCAAGCGTGTAAGAGCTCTTTCCAGGTAAATGCTGCTCAGAATTAGCAGCTTTGGCACTTTCTGATTTTCATTAGTCTAATCTTTTTTCTTTTTTTTTTCTTTTTTTTTTTTAAACTTTTGACCTGCACAAGGCAAGGAGCTCTGCAATGTAATCATGCACTGAGAAGAAACAATTACTTCCTTCCATTTTAAACCTCCTACCACAAGACTGTAATGGTTTCTCTCACTATTGGCAATTTCCTGGTAGTTTTTCATCCTTTGTACTGGCAATTTGAGGACAGAGACAATGAGGTAAATGTTTTATCTGGAGAACAAACTCCATTTCCACTTCCTGAATTGTCTAAATTCTTCAATTTAAAAAAGTCATTCCGTTTCAAGTTCTTTCAGCTCTTGTGCCTTCATGTAAAGGTTTGTTACAGACCTTTTCTCTTTCATGATCACAAGATGTACTTGCAATGAGTATAAGCACATTGTGAACTTGTGTGCCTTCTGCATCAAAACACAGGCTGTGACCTGAAGCTCACTGAAATGGGTGGATTTTTTGCTACTCGCTCTGAAGAACACAGCTAACAAGTGTTCATTGCAATTTCTCCATCTGTACTCATTTATTTCTTTTTCTTAGTATCCATTATCAGTGTGTCTAGAAGTTAGCTAATTTATAACCCTAATCAAAAACTCAAAGCAGAATTTAAATTCAAGTCCATCGTTCTTCACTGAAGAATGTTAGCATAGGTTTCATTTAGGTATGCTTTTAACTGTTAATAGTATTCCTAAGAGCTGAGAAAATACTTCAGCACCCAGCTGAATATGCTATGGGATTAAGTCTGTACTTGCCATTTCACTGAGAATGGAAAGGGTTTTTCTTCTAGAGTCACTGATGTCTTACCATGAGACTGGGTATTCCTATTTCTTTTTATTTTACCCTCTTCCATTCTTGTTTTCCATGCATATATTCATACTAAAGCTTAAAAAAAAATATTTTGTAGCCTCTCTTTTCTCTTTTGGACAAACACCCTTCTGTTTCACCTTCTAATTTCAAGTACTTTTTCCATTCAGTGTCATTTGTCTATATTAAATTATTTGTCACCTTTCTCCTTTTTCTGCTTTATGAATAACAGTGTTGCCATGTTATTTTATAGTAATCTCATCTGAGCTTTAGAGAATTACAAGCTTCTTTATTTGACTTAAAGAGGAACAGGCTTACTCCAATAAAAATATCTTATGTTAACATCCCCAATATGCTCTAAAAGTTTTCTTTACTCTGTTATTTTTACTCCTTAAACAGACCAGCTTTGACAGAAGCAGACACTTGAAGTAAATTAGATTATATCATATTATATCTGGATGAGTTTCACCTAGCACTTCTGTTTAAATTAGGGATTTAGATTAAATATCAGCTAACATTAATAATTTCTGCAATTTCCTCTATCTCACAGAAGCTGTTTTCTCAGTGTCTTAAAAGGATACATATAATTCAAATTCATTGAAAAAAAAATTTCATAATAGAAACTTTTTCCTTGAGTATTTTCCTTCTTCTTTCATCCTTTAGGGTTCTAAGTTTTCTCTCTTGATTAAGAGTTTCTTGTCCTGTGTGTGAAGGAGGGTTAGGATACCTTATAATCAAAGCTCTAGAACCAATCAGTGATGTATCAGGCCAAATACAGAACTGATTTGCTCCCACAAGCAATGCAAGCAACATTTTAATGAAGCTGGCTTAAGTGTAAATGAGCACAGAATGTGGTGCTACACTTCTGCAATGCTCTGAAGATGGAAACATCATGACAATACTAATTGATACTAATTAATACTGATAACTTGATAGCCAAAGAAAGCCAATCCACAATTATAGTTACCTCCCACCTGGCATTTCAAATGGAAAAAAGCAAGCAAGCAGACTTTGAAATATTTTCAGAGCTGAAGCCAGTCCAGGAGGTACTAAATCAATTAATTCAGCAGCTTGCTTTTGTAAAGGGAATCCTCAGCAACACATCTAATTTCTAGGTGACTTCCCAGGCCCGAAGACACACAGCAGCATCAGCCTGGAAAGATGTCAAAAGAGCAGCATGCAATTCCTAGCAACTCATAAGTGCCAAAAAATACACTGCTTCAGCAAACATCACTTGGATCAAATTTTCACATCACAGAACTACACAGAGAATAACTATTATAGCAGGAAAAAAAGTCTAAGTTTCAGCTGCAAGCACTAGACACTGTTTGTCAGAGGCAATTTTAAAGTATTTTTGCTCTTGAATTTACAGCAGGATTTTCTCTATATAATTAGATTGGAGAATATTTTTTTGAGATGACTGAAGGTCAAATTGCATCGTACTTATTTATACCTTGGCTATGAATAGTTCCACTGATCTCAGTAAGATATCTGGAGGAGTACCCAAGGTGAGTAATGATTAAAACCTTGGTTATTAAAAAATGAAGGGTAGAAGCAAAACAGAACAGTTTCCTAAGAGCAATCAACAGCAAATTTTTGAAAGGTGAAATTGAAAATGCACTCAAAAGAATGACACAAATTAATTCTCAGAAACACTGTGATGTAAAGCAATGTTCTGGGGAGTAGTGCACTTCATTTTGATCATAAATATATGGTTAAAGACACAGAAAAAGTAGGAAATTCTGACTGCACCATCTTTATGTAAGCTCTCTACATGATATTATAGTATGGCAATGTTTCAAGTGTAATGAGGTTGCTTGCATGCTGTGTTCGAAACTATTTTAGTAAAACAGCATATTTTTAGTAGGCTTTAATGCCTAGATATAATGTCTGAAACAGTGAAAGTCCAACTAACTAGCTAGCAACTAAAATCTGAAATATTCTGGGGGGTTTTGTCTCTATACAATTTAGAAAGCAGCCAGGGAGTCCTCTTTCATATTCTAGGAAGGAAAGATTTTCTGTTACAGAAGCAACCAAGAAAATCATTATAGCTTCCTTTTTCTCTTGCTCTAAACCAGGACTAGAAGAGGGCTGGAACATTTTATGCAGTAAGTTTCTAATTTGAAGGCTACAAACTTGGCAAGAACTTCCAGTATTACTCTCCAAAAACATGCTAGCATAAATTATATTTGTATATTCTAAATTTCACTTTGATCATCCTTTTTTCTTCTCATCTCAAAGTCACATCTTCACACATATAAGTAAATCATTACTATCTTTATCCTTCTAATTGCATTAATATTTCCTTTCTAAATAGGTTCTATTGTCCATGAATAATAGGGGCATCTCTCATTCAAGGGCCAGACGTGGCTGGATGAAACAAGAGCCCACGAAGGGGTGCAATACTTCTAGGAGAAATCATTGTGATAAATTTCATTTCATAGTGATCAATTTACACTTTGAAGGTCACAATGTTGTCTTTCTGTAAGGGGATAAAATGAGGATGGCTGTTTTTTCCTGCCAAATTCAATCAATTTTTTTTCTGACCTTTAACATGCACCAGGAGGAGAAGTCCCACTTCTCTCTACAACAGCCTGTATGGGTGGGGAGGAGTTCAAAGAGGAAGGAGAAAAGGAGATTGCAATGGCTTCTCCAGCCAAGAGGTGAAATGAAAGTGTAGTAACAGGGCTAGAGGCAGGACAAAGTGTAACTCCTGACTGGATGTGTGTTGTGGTTTGGAATGGTTCCCCAGTTTAGTGTTCCCAATGAAACACTCCAAATCACATGTCACGTGCTCACCCCCCAGTACCCCTTCCCTTCCCCTGAAGGGAGATGGAGAGGAGAATTGGAGGTAAAAGGCAAAAATCGTGGGTTCAGAGAAGAACAGTTACTGGAAACAGCAATGAAATAAAAAACTGAACAGTAACAGCAACACTATTAATAACAAAGTGTCCAAGAGATGAATGATTCACAGGCGACTGCTCACCACAGAGAAACCCCTGACAACACCCCACCACATGGCCATGCTTTGACACCAGGAAGGGACCCCTTCCCCTGTCCCCAGAAAATGATGTGACGTGCTGTAGAATAACCTCCAGCTCCTAGCCGTGATCTCTCTTGGCTACTTGGACAATTAACCCTGTCCTGTCTGGAACCAGGAGAATGTGATTTTGCCGTCAGGCAAATTTGTCTGTGACACTCTTCAATGGCCTTTTCTTTATGACCAGAAACAATGATGGCATGCTTGGCACCACATGAATTTATTCATAAGGAATGGCTATGGCTACAGCCTAGAGAAATTACCTAAGGCATAATATGCAAAAGACACTTGATATACATGCATGTCATTAGTGACGAGGTGGCTTCAACTAAAAACACATGTCTGTTCTTCTGTATATGTTTCTTTTTTAACAATGCATGTGATGACAGTACTGAACTTGCAAATAAAAATCAAATTCTTTCAACTGTCACAAATGTGTTGTGAAAATAACTTCACATCCAAACGTCACAAGTTGCATTTGTTTTGACTCCCATGTCATTATTAGTCACTAGGGTCATGCCTTCTGATTCTGCCAAATCTGCACTCATATTCCCATTCTGGGCTGCTGCAGTCCATAGGATGTCTCCTAGATACATTCTTATCATGGACAAGAATCTTAATGAGTTTATAAGAACTAAGCAATTTCTGTCTTACTACCAGCTAACTTACTGCATCTCCTTCATGATGCCAGAAAGAGCGAAAACTTAATGCATTTTTTTATAGGCCATAATTCTGTAATTTCTTGTAAGCATATGTGTATCTCTGTATCTATCCACACACAGTGCACTATTAAATTTCAGGAACATGATAGTAGGACAGCCTTGGATTCTCATGTGCTGATGGAGTCTGATCAGAACTTAAAATGCTGCCGTTAAAAGAAAAACAATCTATGCAAAACTCACATTTTGTGCACCCATCTGGGTGGGGAGTTTCTCCTGAGCTCCTATTTTCATCTGCAACTCTAGCACCTGTGCATCAGGGAAGAGTTTACTTTTGCTCACTCAGTGGCTGTATCTATAGCTCAGGTTGCTTCAAGGTTTCCATCTAAGACCTGCTGTTCAACTGCCTCTAACACAGGCAAAATCTAATCATCCAGGTCAGGCTTTTCTGTGATGAAGATGTCTTAAGCTGCTTGGTTTACCATCTCAGTGTGCTGTGATTCGGACACCGACCTGGTGGAAGTCATGCAGTGAAACACTTTTTCAATCCTGGTGAAAGAAAACAGTCCTACAACTGAGGTGCTCCAAAACCTGCAAGGTTTGAAGAGGAGGTAGAGCAGGGACATTCACAAAGGGAAAGTAAAGGTCTGTGAGCAGCCAGCGCTGCTCAGCTGAAGACCCAGGGGACTAAAGCTCTGTGGCTCCAACCATGGGCTACCTCATCAGCCTCCTCTGTGCTAATCACAAAACCAGCAGAAAATTACTCACTGTCACTGCTGAGCTAGTTTTTCATCAGCTCATCAAGCTCAGTTGTCATAGGGAATGGTCAAGCAGAAGCCAGTGCCAACCTAAGAAAAACGTCGGGAAAAGGAGAGGAAGAGAGGTGCGGAACTGCAGCTCTAGAGAAAGCAGACTAACTTTTGATATGCAGTACAGGCAATTTCCCTTGATTAGGGCATCCAGGTTGTGGACTAATCTAGGGGTGAAGAGGAAGAACCTAGTGTGTGTTAAAATAAATATGTAGGCAGAGCAGTGAAGAATAGCTTTTTCAGGCTACACAGCTACTCATCACATTGCCACTGCTCTGTCTTTGTATTTCAGGCTTTGTAGCCTGAAAGAAAGCACCTTGAGAGTGAGCTCTAGTTACAGCTGTCTGGAAGATGATGAGGGCAAATATTTCTGTTTAATGAGCATGCATACTCATTTGCTCATTTAGAAGAAAGAAGTCATAAAGGAAGGCAATAAGCAGAAACAAAACCTGAAATTGCTGTGGTTCACCAAATGGTACCTGTTTGTAGCTTCTGCAGTGACCTCATGCTTCATGAAGAGGTGCAACAAAGCACTGGTGTGCCAGCACGTATTAAGGACAAGGAATAAGCCTCCCTTATTGTCCTTCTCTTCGGTTCATAAAGCCTTGTCTAGGATTCAGTAGGTAACTGAGATACATGGCTCTCAGTTATGGATTCTTCCATGTTTTAAAAGTAGTATGAGTTTGTACCACCTTTATCACTACAAACAGTCCCACTGAGGTCACCTGTGGTACCTCCAGAAAGCACACATCTGGTCATGGAGATTCAACATCCCAAAACACAGAGACACTGCCAGATGACAAAAAGGAGGCAGGCTGAGGTGCTGAACACCAAGCCCACAGCACACCTGTGACACGTTGGGGACAGCAGTTGGTAGCTGACATGACATATCCTTTCAACCACTTGCTCAATTTGTCTCCAAAATAAGATCAGCTCAGCAAAAAACCAACCCTGCTCTGTGACAAACATTTCACCTCATGTGAACTTGGAAAATATTGTTAGCCTGAAGACCAAATGAGGAACATAGGCAGGACAATGTATACATATATATATATATATATATATATATACCTAGGGAAGGCTGGCAAGAAAACAAATAAACAGGCTCTAATTTTCTCCTGCAATATTAAGCAGCTTTCATACTGCGGGAGACTAGAAAGGTTGAGTTACCCTGACGTCAGTACAGTCATTATAGGCTCAGGTTTTTGGCTTGTGTACAAGGCTAACATTCTTACTCTTGGGAGTGTGTTACTCTAGCACAGAAGTGGGTAAGAAACTTAAATGTGTTGTCCCCCTCCGTATCCTAATCCAAGTGTCTGAATTTCAGAACCTCTGGAGACCAACCATGGTGAGCATGTTGTTACACTGTCAGGAAGGCTAATGAACAACCTCATTGTAATTAAAGGTGTCCTCAGATGCTCTAAAAGGAGAAACAAACACCAGACAATGTATGCAGTCCACATACACGCCCTACCTAGAGAATGAAGTATTCCATATTCCTACATATCGAGCAATTTGACATTCTTCATGCCCATACTTAGTACTGTGGAGACCTCTTGCTACAGACGACTCAGTGATTTGGGGAAATTATCTTGCAACAGGCCAATACATCTGAGTGCTAGAGAGAAAATTACAGGCTCTTAATGTTTTCCCAAATATTTTCACATATGCTCTGTCATTATTTATATTGCATTACAGACTACCATGAGCCATTTGACTTTAACAAGAGGTGACTGAAATTGTATGCTGTAGTTCAGAGCGCATTCATCCAAGGAGACGTCGGCAGTAATAACAAAACACACTGTGCTCTGCCTAGTGAGCGTGTTTTCCTGAGGTCAGTGGGAGCTCAGGCTGCTGAGGACTTCACAAACTTGAGTCTTTCAGGGCTTACCTCAGGAGCCCTTCTACATAATTTGAACCTGCTCAGATCACCATTGTCCTAGATTCTCCCAAGGATCTGAAACAACACACAGTACCCTCCATCCCTGTTGCACCTGATTATTAGGGAAAGATTGCTGTGAAACAGAGACGACCCTTTAAGTAAGAAGCGAATGGGAGATGGATACTAATGGGATAATGCACGTCCCTGGCTGAGTGAGAGTTGTCAGGTGTGGCATCAGGTCCAAACCAGAACTGGACCAGATGAAAGTGGTGCCTCGTTGAGCTAGGCTGTGTTCAACATACAAAAGTAATACATTGCCATCAGTGACATTTGGCTGGTGACACTTTCAGGAGAGTCCCCTGTCTGTCTGACTGCTGCTAGCTGGAAATACACCCACAGAAATATGTGGGGATGTAGGTATGTGTTTCAAGAAACTGTGGAAAACATCTGTGAAGGGAGGGGGTTTCTCTTTTTATAGAGCATGTTATTAACAAAGCCTAAAATCCCAGTTGCATTTTCACCCTATTATTGAGACTGTTTTCTGTCCTAACTTCTCTGCTTACTTTTAGAAACTATTGATACTTGTTTTGAATACCAGAAAGACCTGCATTTCACTAGTACTTGAAAATAATTCAAATACAGCAGAATTTTGGTAAAATTCAGAAATAATTGTTTTAAGTGCTTTAACAGCTAGGATTTGGTAGCAGAAGCAATGCTGTAAATCAATAACTGTGTTTAAGCTTTTAGGTGTTTTGTTATTCTGTGGACAGTAAAACAATTCATAAGGTGAGAGTACATGAACTCAGGATTTTTTTATGGGTGCAGATCCTTATGGTCTAAACTCTTTGATACAAAATTCTTTTCTCTTTCTGAAATGGCATCTGCCACTTCAAAAGGGTGTAACATATTGCACATGGGAATTTGCAAGCAGTATCCATACAAAGAGAATTTTTGTTCTTTTTACACTTTCATACCAAGCACGCAGAAGAAACCTACTTGCTTTACAGTATGTCAGAGAAGCACTTTGATTCAATGAGTATATTTTTCCCAACTCTGGGAGTGAGATGGGAATCCAGGCAGAAAATTGGAATCTGAGACAAAGGCTGTGCATGCCACAGAAAAATAGTGCCACACAGTTATCCAAGTGCAACAACCCCATCCCTTACATAGTATTGCACACGGCCCTGGATCACATCCCATATTAACATTATGAAGTCACTTGTAAGACTTTTTTTACCTAACCATTTAATATCCCCTCTCTTTGAGTATCTCCAGTACTTTAATATCTGGAGCGTATCTGATTCTGAACTGAAATTACATCTCACTGGGTACAGCTGCAAAACCACAAATCTGGTCACTAAAAGCAGAATAAGCAAAAGTAAGTAGGCACGGCTTAAAAACCCCACAGTCACACAGCTAATCCTTTTTACCAGGTACGCAAAAATCAAAGCATCTCATAAATATGGAGCCTAGACTGGCTAAAGAAATACTAGCAGTTTCAACATAAAACATACAGGAATGAGGATGTGTGTTCACTTATTAAGAAAAGTGCTTCTATCTGAGCATTTTCCTGTAGGGAGGGAGAGGAAATTAGTAACTGGTAAGTTCTCTTAAGAACACTCTTAACAGTTGTTTCCCCCTAGTTGGTCTACACATTATCCCTTTATTTGCCCCAAATTTGTAGCACGTTTATATTTTATTAATATTGTTTCCCAGATTTTTTTGGCATAAAGAGGACTGGTGCAAAAATGATAGACTACACCTCTGAGTAATTTAAATGATTGCAATTCCATCACCTGTAATGAAATTAATCTGAATTATAGCAGATGGGCAACTGACTGCAAAACGGGGTAGACCTGCCGCTTGGAAAATAATCCCTGATACCTCCCTCTTACCAGGGCAAAAGTTTTTGCCTGGCAGCTGTCACAGCTCTGTGAGAGATCTTAATTTTGGAGCAACTTCCTGCCCCTCCATGTACACCCCGGGAGGGGAGCGGGATGAGCGGGCTTTCCTTTGGGCTCCAGGAGGGCCGCGGAGATGGTGCCTGTGCCATCTCCAGCTGGAAGGACGCGAGCATCCCGGGGTGCAGCTCCATCCCCCGAAGGCTCAGCGCAGCCGAGCTCGGCCCCGACACCCCCGCAGGAACCCGCTTCTCGGCAGCCGGCCAGCAGCCACCCTGCCCCGGGGCGGCCGGGACACTTCGCCCGGCTCCTCTGGGGCAGGGCAGGGGCGGCGGGTCCGCGGAGCTCCGGCCGCTTCCCCGCCCGCGTCCCCTCCCCCTGGCGGGGCGGGAGCGGGGCCGGGCCCGGGCCCGGCCGCGGGAGGAGGAGCAGCCGGAGCCGGGGCCGGATCGCGGCGGCTCCAGCGGAGCCCCCGAAGTTTGCGCTGCCGGCGGAGGCGGCTCTCGGCCCTCGTCCCGCCGCTTCCGGGGCCCCGCCGGGCGGAGCGGGCCGGGCCGGGCCGGGCCAGGGAAGGGGGCAGCAGCGGCCGCCGGCAAGGAGCCGAGCCGAGCCGCGATGAAGAAGCCGGACGGGAAGGTGGTGCTGCTGGGGGACATGAATGTGGGCAAGACCTCCTTGCTGCACCGCTACATGGAGCGGCGCTTCCAGGAGACGGTCAGCACCGTCGGCGGAGCCTTCTACCTGAAGCAGTGGGGGCCGTACAACATCTCCATCTGGGACACCGCAGGTGAGCGGGGCCCCCGGCACAGGGGGCGGCACGGGGGGATGGGGTCCGGCCCAGGGGCTCCCCGAAACCCGCGGGGTGTTTGCTGGCGGGCTGCTCCTCTCTCCGGGTCCGGTGAGAGCGGCGCTGCCCCCGTGCCCTGGGATGCGTAGGGCTTTCTTTCCCCTAGTTTTGGCTCGGCCCTAATGTACGAGCTGCTGATGGGAAGGATTGCGGCGGGGTGACCTCGCTCGGGACAGCTTCGCCCTTCTGAGAAGCGGCGGGCAGGAGATGGAGAGGTGACCCCCGCGGTGCCCCGGCGAGGGCGGCCGGCGCCGGTATCCCTGGCCCGCTGCTTACCGCCTTGTTTCGGCACTACGGTAAAGTCAGTCGCCTGAAACACGGCGTTTGGCCGTAGGACAAAGTCTCAAGAGTTACGATTTTGACGGGCCATAAGGGGCCTTACAACTGTTCGTCTCTGGTAGTTTTGGAATTGCTTTGCGAAATGTGGAAGTACAGGGAAGATTGCGGTGCCTGGTTGCTTTCTTTAACCCGAGTAGGTGGCTACTGACTACAAGCTCAGGCAGGAATTAGAGAGGTTACAGCTTCTGTTCATCCCTTCTCGTTGTGTACTGCTGAGTTTGATATCAGCTGGTGTCCGACTCGGACTTCCAAACGCGTGCTGCTTGCCAGCCCATCCGACGTGGCGTTCCCCTTCACCGCAGCTGTAAGGAATTGGTGCACAGAGAGCGTGGGCTGCCGGCAGTCTGTGTCTGGGGATAGCAGCGAGGGGCAGGCAGCGCCTCCGGGATGCGGGAGTGAGCGGGGGTTGTGGTTTGGGGGCCTGGGGTGGAGGAGGTGGCGAGGGCACGGACTGAAGAAGTGGTTTGTGGTCATAGTCATATGAATATCTTGCTCTTGATTATTAAGCCAGGAAGCTCCCCTCTTTCGTGTAAATGACCAGAGTGTCGTGGAAAATGAAGTCAGTGGATGCTCTCGCCTTTACGTTGTTCTTTGGAAATCTAATCTTGTTCCTTTTTTTTTTGTTTGTATTCATGTTTAGCTGGATTTTTAAAAATTGGTTAGTGGCAACATGAAGAATGCAGGTTATATGTCCTTGTGAAACTTGTGGAGCTGCAGCATCGTGCAATATTCCAGTTTCCTCTTGATGAAATTTAGGAGGGAAGTTCATTTGCTGTGTCACTTCATGTCACAATCTAGTCCAAAATAGCTTTTCCTGTGTCAGGAATTGAGAAAAAGGAAGGGAATAAATGAAACTGCCAAAAAGTTATACAGAAACACTTTCGGGAAGTGTGGGTAGGAGGTGTTTAATGAACTTTTGCTTCTTGGATTTAGTAATCTGTTACTATCGTGAAAGCTCTCCACCAGCAGCTCTGTTTTGAATATACTTTTTATGTCCTTTGCAGTATTTTTTTTAAAAATCTACTTTAATTTTGGAATTGATGTGTCTTACTGTGGGGAGTCTCTTGTGGGCACTTGCTGCTTGTTTCTAGTAAGCCAGACTCCTGTGGGTCATTAGCAGTAGGCTTTATTTCAACAAAAAAATTATCTGTCTTGATGAGATTGTTCCTTGGTAATTTCCATTACACCCTTCAATTTTTTTTTTAAGCGTACATAATAAAAAAAGTTCCTCCAAGGCTTGTGTGCTGGTTTTAGAGCCCTTTTTTTTAAAGTTGTTTATTCTTATTGCAGTAGTTTATTCTGTGTTAATTGAGGAATCAGGTTCCAGTTGTGTGTGGAATCTGGAAAGCTCCAGAGGTGGAATCTGCATGTGCCAGGTGAAGCACGCAGGTGAAGCACTTCAGGACAATGCAAGTGTTCGGACTTCAACAATCGCTTTCCCAGTGGCCACAATTCCCTCTCACCCTGGAGCAGGGCCACTGCCGATGCACAGCTCTGCAGTGGAAGTTCCTGCTGGTCAGCAGGACTTCTGGAGCAGAATTGCTGAAGGTGTATTTGCAGAGTAACAGTTGAAAAGTGTTGCTGTATCGTACCAGGGTGGCATAACACGTCTTCCTCATTCTTCTCTGTTGCTGGAGTTAGCACTGAGCCTGGCTGGCCCTCTCTTGTGTTTCAGAGGCAGGCAGTGGCTCTTGCACCATCTCCCTGTTGACTTAAGCTCTTGCAGAGCAATAGAAGTCACCAAAACTGGGCTAGACTGTTGGGGTCTGTGGGCTTTTGTTTATTAACAGCTTTCATTAATTTTGGGAGAGATAGAAGCTCCCAGGGCAGATATGTGCTTTCTGCTGTCTTGGTGAAGAAGTAAGGAACCTTGTTGACACTGTAACCCTGGTGTTAAGTCACAAGGGGATTCAAAAGTTGAAGTTATTTATTATTTTTATTTTGTGCGGACCTTATACTTTTGCTGGCCTCAGTGTGTCTGGAGACCTTGGTCTGCGCCTCTTATCTCTCTGTGGTCTCACTGTCTTATCTCTACCAGGTGGGTACCAAGTAAGCTTGGAATGTGTTGTAAGGAGGAGTTTAAAATTTAGCTTTTTTTGTCTGTTTATTAACCTGATGTAGCTAACTACTGAATTCTTGTGAAGCAGTTATAGGGTTATCAAATACTGATACATTGTTTTCTGTAATTATGTGTGTGTAGATATCTAGAGAAATCCAGCAACAATCATTCATCCAGGAGATTTAAGATTCTTCAGCACAGCAACGACAAAAACATGGATCAAAGTTTGTACCCATCCCACCTACCTAAATACTGAGTGCCAGCTCAGGATGTCTGTCTTAATACCTCAATAGTACTTTAAACAATGTATGATGTAGAAATATGGAAGATTTGGTCTAGAAAAATTAGGGGATGCATGGTAGTAACTACTGTACCAGGTCAATTCATTGTTAAAAACTGTAAACTGGAATATATATATATTTTAATTTTCTCCATTCATGTTGTATTTAGTATGTGAATGTATGTTTATTTTTGATGTTGCTTATCAGCATTATTTTGGGGACTTACCTCCGTAGAAGTCTCCTATATTTTACCTGCAGTTCAGATTGTATGGTTATTTGTTTTTCTGGTATGGGTTAGGCATTTGGCTGTAACAATACAAGCTTCATATACTGAAGCTTCATTCCTGTAATGCAAAGTGGTGTTTGTGCACAATTAGACTTCAGTGATTGATGAGAATATCTGCAGTAGTGGTGATGGATCAAAAGTTAAGTGTGCACAGATACTAGTACTAGACAAGTGTAATTGCTGATTTTCTGAATTATTTAAAACGTGTGTCATTTTCACTAATCGCTCTGTTGATTTTGCATTACTTCCCGCTCTGGTATTTAGAAAAAATCTCGTTTTCCTAGGAGGAATTAAATTTGCTTATCACAGTGCTTAAAATGTGTATTTCTGTGCTGTTATCATTAATGAAATCACAGTGTGCACACCTGACCTGTTCTACCAAGTTAGATTTGAAGTGTAAATCAGTTATTCTCCTCTCTTAGCTGTACATTCACACCCTTCCTTATCTTGGAAAAATCAGCTGCTTAGTCTAGTCTAGTCTAAATCTTTCATGTTCTTATCCACAAGCCCTGTAAAATGGGTGTGCACAAGTTCTCAGACTTGATTAGTTTTTTTATGTAAATGCTTGTGGCAAATAGTTTAACATTTCCTGTTTTTCAATTTGATGATTATGAGAGAAGTTATTTGGAAGTTGCATTCAAGTCAAGGAAACAAATAAGCCACAGATGGAGGAATACTTGGGAGAAGTATCATATGCTTGCCATGTTTCAAAGCTCTTCTTTTCCTAGCCATCTGCTAGGAAATGACAATGTTTCTCCATTGTCAGAGGCTTGGATAGACAATCTTGTGTCTGACCTAGCATTGTATTTGCTGTACAACAGCAAATGCTGTTGTATTTGTGGTTGGTGCATAGAATTATTTACTTCTTATACTCAGATGCGACAAATTACATTTGTTTGTTTTCTCTTTGGATCAGTTAATTCAAAGGAGCCAAAAAAAAGAGAGTATAAACTATACAAAAAAAAAGAAACTGTACACTTTTAGCATGTTTTAAAGAACTAGTTTGCTGGATAGAGGCCTAGTCTCTAAAGCATTTGAGTACATGCTCTGAGACCTTTGTAATAGTTTTTTTGAAGCAGTATTTTTCTGGAACAAGGAAAGTAAGCAACAACATCAGCGAGAAGAACTTTCTCACGTGAAAGGCTTGGGGGTTGGACACTCAGGATGTCAAAGCTATATATATCTCTGTGTGTATATATATATGTAATATATATACATATATATATATTCTAGGCAGTGCTGACAGCAGCTGTGGAGTAAACTAAAACTCCCTGCTGGGTGCTGATGGTGTGTAGCTCAGAGCTAGCATATAATCTTTTATGTGTGGCAGCACAAAACCTCTTGAAGTTTTGAGGGTCTTGGTCCTATTCCACCATTAAACCTGGAATAATAAAGTGTGGTGGCTACAGCTAATGATATTGTAGGTGTCTTTTGGTTGTTCAGGCATGTTTTCTAATGCCTTGGTATTTCAAAAGGTAAAAATTCTTTTGTATGTTAGATTTCAGTCTCTTTAAGTTGACATTTGTTCATCTGACAGATGAGTGATTTTTTTTTAACCCCAGCAGCAAGGTTTCTTAATTACTAGTGGTCCTGTCCCCTGTGTTGCTGGCTTAGTATTAGAGCAGCCAACCGGTAAATGAATGGCCAGTATTTTAGAAAGTTCACATCAGGATCCTGTAATTCTTTTTCAAGAGGCTGAGTTTTGAACTTGCCAGCAGATATTCATGCAGCATTATAATGGGGAAACATAAAGGTTAACTGAGAAAGCAAACTTTCCTTCTTTTCCTTCCTCTCATCTTGAGCTATCTGTCAACAAGGACTGACTTGATTTTTTTCTTCTGTGAACACTCAACTATCAGTTCATATTTTTACACCGTCCACCCGTTTATTTTTCACCTGTGTGTATATATATATATGATTTAATTTTTTTAAAACTTATTAGAGCTAGTATAGTTAGAGACAAAGGAGATAAACACAACCTGGAAAAGGCTCTTCTGTGCCTTGGGTCAGCTGCAATGTATCTGCCTAATGAGTGCTTCCATCTCTTGTGACTGGTTTGCTGATGTCTGGTGTTATCAGTGCTGGTGAGCACGTGTGAATTGCTCACAGCCTCTGGTCTCTGACTACTGCGGTTGCATAGGCTGCGGTGCAGGCAACTGCCTGTGCTCAGCTTTCTCGGGCAAGGTGTGAATGTTTAGCTGGTAAGATGTGTTAGATTCCCCCTGGTAAGAAGGATTAGGTTCCTCCCTTGCTTAGTTAGGCTTTGAGGTTTTTGTGGGTTTGTTTTTTGTTGATTTTTTTTGTTGTTCTTTTTTTTTTTTTTTATCAGAATTTCTGTGTTGATGAACACTTCCTTGTTCACACTGAGTCAGAGAGTATCTTGAGCTGAAAGGGACCCAATAAAGACCAAGTTCAATTCCCTGCTCCTTGCAGGTTTACTTAAAACTAAGCCATTAAACCATGTGACCAGGAGGGACCTCCTTGAACTCCGACAGGCTTGGTGCTGTGGGGAGCCTGTCCCAGTAACTGACCACCCTCTCAGTGAAGAGTCTTTTCCTAATGTCCAATCTGAACTTCCCCTGATGCAGCTACACTCCATTTCTTGGAAAGGCAGTGACTCAGCTTAGTTTTCAAGGGAAGCCTGGGATGGGGTGGGGCTTGGCCCTCAGGGTGTGAGATCAGCCCAGGAAGCTGGAACCAAACATTCCCCCGTGTGGTGAACAATATGCAAATTGGCAGTAGGTAGGGAGCAAACATGGTCCTCCGTCATACTGAAACAGAACAAAGAAAGAGAAAGATTTAGGTGACATCTTTTCCTCACAAGTGAAGACTGATAGTAGCTACTCTGTTTGATGTTCTTCTGGTTTTGACATTTGTAAGGATTACAGCAGGGGAAAAGAAACTGCAGATGAGATGATTGGGTAGGTTAGTTAAAGCCAAAGAGGGCTCTGATGCATGTGCCTTTCTACACCCGGTGAAATTCTGGCAGCAGTTGGGGTTGGGTGTTGCTGAATGTGTAATGAGGTATCTTTAGCTGAGGAGGTTTCTTGTTGGAAGGACTTGGGGGATATCACCTCAAAAAGTGTCTTGGGCATCAGGGATCATCAGTGAGGCAGGCTGATGAGTGTGTACCTGTGCTCAAGAGGTGAGAACTAAACAACATAGATGTTGGAAATTACGAGAATAAAAAGTGTTAAGTTTGTTGCTGGCGAGTCACAGCTTGGAGGCTGGTTACCACTAAGAGCCTTTGATTTTTTTTTTTTTTTTTAAATTTTAAATTTTTATTTCCTTTCTGCCCATGGGAGAATTATTTTTCAGAATATTATATTGTTCTCAATTAGTTGTTCATAATTGTTGTATGTAAAACAATGATGGCTGAGGACCAGTGCCTCATACGCACGTAGCGTGGCTTCCCTGAGATTACTGTGTATAGTTTCAGGCTATACGTTTTCATATCTTCAAAAGGAAACCATAAGAGTGGAGGTTTGAAGGGACAGAAGTTCTTGAAGAGAGTTCACTGTCAGTGAGCTCTGTATCTAAACCTTCTGAAGCAGATTCAGAGGAAGGAATAAAGGTTTAAGCTTTAGACCATTCCTGGAAACATGGTTTTGTTGTTGTGAAACAGCACACTGGATTGCTTCTTTTTTTTTTTTTTTTTTTTTTTTTCTTTAATTTTTTTTTTTTTGCAATGAATGTTTTTTGAGAAGAGCAGAATAACTTGGGAGGTGATTAAAAATATGAAGAAATAATGAACTGCTTGCGGAAAGTCCTGGAGGAAGTTCTATTTTCTAGTCCAGCAATTTAAAATACAATGATAAACAAGTAAAGTCAAAAGACAATGATATGCAAGTAAACTCAAAGGTAACAAATTCACTGCCGCTGAAAGTGCTTTTGTATGCAAATTAAGTAAAAGTATGGAAATACCTTGTCAGAGGGAATTGTGAAAAATACATGTCAAAAAGAAACAGAAGACAAAAGTAACACAATTTATTCAGCGATAGCTAACTCACTTTATTGAAAGCAGAATTTTATTTCTAATGTGTAATTTTAGTACTGACTTGTAGAGGCAAGCTAATGAGGAGGTTATGGCACCTCGTGAGTACTTCATGCAGGCCAAGATAAATGTTGTGTGTGAACCTCTGTGCTACCTTCTGTGTTCCAGCCCCCACATAAAATCCCTGCTTTGCATGTGGTATTTCATAACAGTGTGCAGAGTGACTGTGCTGTTCTGGCCTAAGTGGGAAACTACTCTACGGTTTGAGTGGGACTCTCCCTGAATAGTATCAGTGACCTGAGGTGTGTGCCTGGCTAAAGCTGTCCAGTATCATGCCAAGGCACTGTGGCTTGACAAACATGAGCAACTTTGGCGTCCTCAAGAGGACTTGAGTTTGTACAAGTTCTTGAACTGATTGAGTATGCCATTTTAAAAAGTCAGATTCTAGGCTGGAGCAATACTGAGAGTCTTCATAATGAAGAGTTTGTGCTTGTGGGTTTGCATTCCTCTTCCCTGGTTACTGAAGGAAGAGGTGTATTTTGCAGATGTCTGTTAAAATTGACTCAACAGCTGAAAGATTAAATATTGACTGTCTGCTTTGTGACAATACTGAAAATGGATAAGGGAGGGAGGCATGAACAAGAGAAATGGTTAGTAAAACAATGTAAATGCTATGGCAAAGCTGCTGAAAAAAATTGCAGATATATGGAAATTCATCTTCTTGGTGGATTGGGAGCTGTTAGGGGAGACTGTAGAAAATAAGGGTGTCCAAGAACTGGATTATTGGCTTCAGTTAAACTGGTGTCCTAGAGGGTATATGAAGGCATAGGTGTTCTGGGCCTGTTGCATTCTTCAGTTTGACTTCAGTATTTGTGAAATGTATACCTGAGCTGTCTAAGAAACAACAGCTTTCAGTTTGAGCGTGAGGGGGAAAGCACAGAGATGGGACGGGAGATGTTTTTCCCAGTAGCTCTCTGTCTAGCTGAGTGAATAGTGTTGCACAGAGCAGCAGAAAGCTTCGTAAGCTGTAATGTAGAGATGAGTGTGTACAAGGTAACTCATTTTGACTCAGTTGTGTGTGTTGGTTTTTTTTCCCTGGGATGCCAGTCACATTCCATAATGAAAAACAAATAGGTAGTTAAAATTAGTATTGTATGTCTAGGTGCCTGAACTTGGGCGGTCAGGGTTGTGGTGTCTTTCTATTGACTATGCAATGAACTTCTGCTCTCGTTTGGAAGGAAGGGGACGGTGGATACTTAAAATACAGGTGTGAGGCAGGTAGCTGTTTGCTAGTTGTTTTACAGTTGCTACTCTGAGCGCTCATGTGTGGTGAGTACATTTCTAGTTTCACCTCAGTACGTGCACACTATGGTGACACAAATGTCAAAACCAAGGAGACTCATAGCCAGCCTCACAGTGCCTTGGCTGAGCTTCTCCTGATACTCTGTTGGCTGGTTTAAGTATCTCTACATTTATATCTAGATGAATTGTTTGCTTCACTGCGGTTGCTGTCTTGTGTTGAAGCCACTGGCCATGTGAGCTTCCAAGTGGCAGTGTTTTACTGCTTGAACTGAAGGTACACTTAGTAATCCGTCATCTGAGTCACATTGTGCTATTGCAAAATATCCAAACAAGTAACCTTTGTCTGGGTCTCCATCTAGAAAGACGCTGAGTCTGTGGTGGATACATTTGGAGCCATTAAAAATTATGGAACAGAAAGAATAATTTTCTCTTCCAAATCTGAATGATTTCCTTTCTTTCAGGGAAATGCTGGGTGCAGCATCCAGGGGGTTGATCAAAAGACATCAAAGCTGGGATAAATTCCTTTTCCTGTGCTTGATTAACTGTAATTTCATATTCAGTACCTGAAGATATGCCTAGGAAATGAGATTTCAGGTTGATGATTAAACTTCACTTATGCAAGCGTGCTGCAGAGAACAGAGTTGGTCAAAGGAAATGAGTGGGTTTTTGCTCTTAGTTTGAATTTTTAACATAAGTAGTTTGCCATCCTACATCACAGGAGTTTCAGGATAGCTTCCTTTAGAGCAACCAGCTCAATAAGCATACGAGATTTCCATGCCTACCTGGGTGTGGAAAGAAACTAATCTAGAAGAGTGCTTATTAAAATTGTTTTTAAAGGGAGATAGGTCATCAGATGTGTTTATGAATTTTCTAGTATATTTTTCCATGTCTTAGGAAGCAGATGAGAATTGAAGTTGGCTTTGCATGGGCCATTCATGGAGGATCTCTGCTGAGAGCCTAAAGACCTGTGTGAGCATCTGATGTAGATACTTCTCCCTGTTCCCTCAGCCCTTCTTTTTAATAAAATGACATATTTTCTATATTCTGTTACATGATTTAGTATTCCTAACTACTGTTTTTGTACTTCAGGACGTTCTTACAAAATACAGAGAAAGGATGTTGTCCAGCTATCCAACTACTCTTACATACTTAGTTTAAAAATAATGGTCTTCAGTACAGTTGAAATAACAGGAAAATTTTTGATTTACATTTTGCAGCTGATTATTACTTACGAGTTTTAGGTCATATATAATATTCAACCATATGTATTTAAATATGTGAGATTTTGTTGTGAAAAGCCTCAAAAATTCAGTTTCTGTTCTTCATAGTGGGGTCTGTGACCTGGACATATAAATCTGTTGTTGCTCTTCTCTTAATTGCTGAAGGTAGAAATAAGGATCTTGGTAATATTCTAGATGGTTTTTTGTTTATTTTCCACCTATCATTTGCTTTCAAGGAAAAGCAAAGATTTTGGTTTATTCAGAAAAGGGAGAAATTACCAGAATCTGTAGTGGCTTATAGTTACAAAAATAAATGAAAGAAAAGGCTCTGTGTAGTTGACTCAGCATCTTCCAAGCCTCATAAAAGGGATCATCAAATCTTGTGGTTTGCTGCAAGTGAGACTCAGGTGTTTTAAAACAAAAGAAAAAATGCCAGCTGGTATAATGAGAGTGAATTTATTTTTTTTTTTTCTTCCTGGTACAGGCTGTTGCTTTTTAAAAAACTAAATCTCTAATTTTGTGAAACTAAAAATGTCTCAAACTGCTCAGCTCCACCCTCTACCAGTATGATTGCTTCATTCTTTTATGAGACTGTAAAACTGCCTTTAGGACATGAGCTTTCTCTCCTGCAGCAGATAGCTGTATGTATGACATTTGTATTGTTTCCCTTATCTCCCTTCCTGTTCTAGCATTGTGTGCCCTTTCCACATTGTCCTGTTCAACTTCTTTTTTCACTTCAAGTCTTGGAACCACAGTGGAAGTGGAATAGTTGGTGTCTATCTTCTCTTTGAGTGGCAGAACACTTTGTGACCTAGAGATACTGCCCTAAGTATGAAAGAAAAGGATGCAGTGCAAGCAAATCAGTAAGCAGTTCCCTTTCCATAAGTTGCTTCCCCTCTTGGCATGAGGATTGAATGGGCAGACAGTGGACAGTGGTAATACTGCTCTTTGTAGCTTATTTTGTTTAGAAAGTTCAGAACTGAGTTGTTTATGATTTTTAGTGGTACTCCCTTTGTACCAGGTTGGAGAACATTAATGAGATGAGATTGGTTATGTTCTATGCCTCTTGTCTGATTACAGTTTCTATAATTCTCAAATTAATGCTCTTAAACTGTGGGTACTGCATATGCTTTTAAGTGTGTAGGCAGAGAAGCTGGAAGTAGAATTAAAAGGGAGACGTAGTGCTGGAAATGTAAAGGCCATCTGTTTATCTTAGTCAGCATAAGCTCTGAAAACACAAGTGACACGTCCTGTGATAAAATTATCTTAATGTTTTGAACAATTTTTAAATACATCCCCACCAAACCCAGGTAGCAGCGCTGTGTCTGGCACAGTCTCCCACTTCTGATACTTGCTGAAGGCAACCCACTGGATAACCAGCACTGCCTCCTGCTTTTGACAGATAGCAACTATTTAGAAGCACCCAGTGAAGACGATTTCAACTGAATAGAAACTGATGGTAGCTGGTAAGGAATAGAAGCAGTTGTAATTTTCTTCAAGGCTAATTATGCATTAATTCATTGCTTGTGTTCTTAGTTGAGAACCTGCCTATAAATCATTGAAAATGTTGAAACAAATCATAATGAGTGAGCCTAATTTTATGTCCCATGCTATTAATATGAGTTTGTCTTCAAAAAAATAAAACAGTAGACTTTTTCATTCAGTTTGCAAGATCTATGGCCTTTATTTCCAAACATTTAGCAAATTTTTCAAATTGCTGGTGAAGGCTGGTTTGAAGTTAGACACAATGTTACAAATCAGGATCTAGCCTATAGTTATCTACTACGCCTCAGTTCCATTTCACCAAAAAATGATTTAACCTTGAGTAACAGGCACTTGCCAAGTAACTGCAGGGGCAGACCAGCTGTGGGGACCTGCTACTGCTCTGATAACCAGAGCTTCCTGAAGCATTTCGGACAACTGTGCTATTTGTTATGTGTGCAAAAAACATTCCTCGCTTTTGAAACACGTGACACAGAAGGTCACTTCTGACGAAACAGCCTGCCAGCTTTCAAATGTGTTCTTGTGAAACCTGGACTCTCTCTTTTGGAATGTGAATGTTGTGATTTGTAGATGCCTTTCCTTCCCCCTCCTCACCTAGTAGTGATCAGTGATGAATACCAGCATTTAGCTGCTGTCTTGCACTGCAGTTTTGTAAGAGCTAGGCCTCTAGAAGTACTTCCAGTTCTCTTCTTCCAGTACTCTACTCCTAATCAACCTGGAAACGTATTAGTAGGATAAAAGATTTATGGAAATAGTGCTTGAGGTGCCATCTACATGTGAGCCTAGTAATTAATTTTATCTTCAAAAGGAAGTGTGGCTGATATACTTGGGTCCCTCTCCGCACTGTAGTGGCCCAGTGCCTGTACTGAACAAAGCTGTGCTGCAGCTGTGGAAGAAGAGAATGGTCTCTGGCTATGTGGTAGGGTTGGAAGGTGCATTCCCTGGGATATGTGACCTTCCAGACTGATTACTGAAGGCTAAAAAGCTCTTGCTTCTGATGCTGTGGAAGAAACAGCCTGGAGACCCCTGAAACTGTCTAAATACTGAGCTTCTTGGAGGTTCTTAAAAGCCTCTTGCCGGTGTCCTGGGATGGCCCTGAAGTGGAGCACTGCGGGGCAGGGCTGGGTTCTGTTGGCCTGTCTTTGCTGCTAGTGCTTTTGAAATATTAATGGAAAGAATTATCATGAAAGTGGGTTTGATGGTAAATAGGTACTGCCATAGCTAATGCTCTTGTAAATGAGCCTAGAATGGTTTGGGTTGGAAAAGATCTTAAAGATCATCTAAATCTAACTGCCCTGTCATGGGCAGAGATACCACCTTCTTGATCAGCTTACTCAGGGCCCCATGTAACCTCTCCTCGAACACTTCAGGGGTGGAACACCTACAGCCTCTCTAGGCAACAAGCTCTGAAGCTCTCCTGTGGGTCTGTGAAAGAAAGCTAACTTACTGTGTTATCATGTGTGACTCTCATTGGATGGATGGGCACAAAAGAGTTTACAGCTTCTTCTTGATGGTTTGGCTTCCTATACTTGGGAAGAAGGGAAATGACTGACAGCCAGGAGGCAGAAATACATACAACGTGTTTGGGGTTGAAGTGATAGTTTGGAAAAAGAAGAATGTTTCTAAAAGACTAGACCATTTAATTTTATGTATGGTTGGATACAAAACTTAATGGAAAGATGGTCTGCAATGAGTAACAATGAACCCTTTTTGTCTTCTCTGAAATGTCAGTGCCCTTAATTAAGATGTTTATTTAGTTTATGGTGTTTCCTCACTCAAAAAATGGTGTGGTGTAGTGTACTGATTGCCTTGGTATGCATGTAGTTAACCCTTCTGCGAAAAATTCTATGGGGAATTTTTGTTTCAAAAAAAGAGGTTGTAAAGAGCTAAGGCTACAGCAAAGTATCTAATAAGGAAGTTGAAAAACCTAACTCAGCTTAAAACAGGAATAAAAAATGAAGAAAAACAGGAAGAATTTCTTGTCTGTGAGGTAGTGGGCAGACTCTGACTTAAAAATTCTTTCCTGAGAGGTGGCAGGAATGCTGACGAGTGGTAGAATTTCAGAGTGCTTATTGAGATACATTTAGGAGGGCAATGTCAACTGAGCCCCAAGCAGCCTCTTGCTTGCCCTACCCCACTGGGACAGGGGAGAGAACTGGAGGAGTAAAAGTGAGAAAAATTGTGGGTTAAGACAGACAGTTTAGTGGGTAAAGAAAAGTTGTGTGCCCCAGCAAAGCAAAATAAGGAATCCATTCCTCACTTCCCATTGGTAGGCAGGTGTTCAGCCATCTCCAGGGAAGCTGGGCCCCATCATGTGTAATGTTGACTTAGGCAGACAAGTGCCATCACTCTGAACATCCCCCACTTCCTACTTCTTTCCCCAGCTTTATCTGCTAAGCATGATGCCGTATGGCATGGGATATCCCTCTGGTCAGTTGGGCCCAGCTGTCCTGGCTGTGTCCCAATTTCTTGTGCACCCCCAGCCCCTCACTGGTTGGTTGATGTCACAGAATCAAATAGGTTGGACAAGATGTCTGAGTTCAAGTCCAACCTTTGAACATCACCATGTCAGTTAGACCATGGCACTCAGTGCCATGTCCAGTCTTTCCTAAAACACCTCCAGGAACAGCCCATTCCAGTGTCCAATGACCCTTTCTGTGAAGAAATTATTCCTGATGTCCAACCTAAACCTCCCCTGGTGCAGCTTAAGTCTATGTCCTCTTGTCCTTTTGCTGATTACCCAGGAGAAGAGGCTGACCCCCACAGCCTCCTTTTCAGGTGGTTATAGAGGGTAATAAGGTCCCTGCTGAGCCTTCTCTTCTCCAGGCTAAACACCGCCAGCTCCCTCAGCCTCTCCTCATGGGACATGTGTTGTCGACCAGCACTCCCAGGTCCTTTCCTGCTGGGCCACTTTCCAGCCACTCTGTCCCCAGCCTGTAGCTCTGTCTGGGGTTGTCGTTGCGAAGTGCGGGACTCAGCCCTTGTTCTTGTTGAACCTCGTGCCACTGGTCTCAGCCCATCGATCCAGCATGTCCAGGTCCCTCTGCAGAACCTTCCTACCCTCCAGCAGATCGACCCAACTTGGTGTCATCTGTGAACTTGCTGGTGGTAAATTCAATCTGCTCATTCAGATCACCAAAAAAGATATTAAACAGGACTAGGCCCAGCACTGATCCTTGGGGGATACCATTAGTGACCAGATTCCAGCTGGATGCATTCACCACCACTCCCTGGGTCCAGCTGTCCAGCCAGTTCCTAACCCAGCAAAGAGTGCACTTTACCAAGATGTGGGCTGCCAGCTTTTCCAGGAGTGTGCCACGGGAGGTGGTGCCAAATGCTTTGTTGAAGTCCAGGCAGGCTACATCATCTTTCAGCACATAGGGATAGCCCACTTGTGTGTGTTGAAGATTTCTTTCTTAAGGTACATATTGGTTAAAGTATGTATTATGTATTAATTAAAGTTAAAATATGTATTGAAGTGTATGAGAAACAGGAAATTCCCTAACACTGTGCGAGTGCTGCTCAGCAATAGCTAAAATATCCCTGTGTTGTCTATGCAGTTTCCCAAATCAGCAGCACAAATCCCAAAACGCAGCCCCATACTGGGTACTGGGAAGAAAATTAACTCTGCCCCAGCCAAGCCAGCACACCAAGCTCACTTGCCAGTTCCTTATTGAGCAATATAAAACATCCAGTAAATGTGGAGTGACCTCCTGGCCCTGCAGTGCCACTCAAACTGTGCTCAAGTACACCTGGCCACGCATTCCTGCCTGAGCTAAGGACCTGCTTCTCAGTTTGAAGAGCTAGTTTTGGGAGGGAGTGTGGGCTTTGAAGGTCTCCTTTGAGTGACTCTGAAGTAATGGACCTGGCAACACCCTCTGCTTGGAAATTGTATAGGGAAGTGGGCTCATCTGCAGTGCCTTTACCCCTGTGGAAAGGAATTGTAAATTTAAGGAAAAAGTATCAGTTTTCAGGTACTGGGAAGAAAAGCCAGCTGCTTTTAGAACTCACCCTGTGGAAAATGAATTGATTTTCTTGAGAAGGTACTTTTCTGTGAGGAGATGAATTGGTGTTTCAGCAGGTGTTGAAGCTGAAAAGCTTCTCCCACAGGCCAGAAGCGAGTGTCTCGCCCAGGTTGGGTTGTTGTACAGCCCTGTCCCGTAACTGGCCTCTTTGTTACTGCTGAGCAATATTTGGCTGTCAAGCTCTGCTGCTGCAGTTAAGTGTTCAGTGATATTGCTTCCTGCAGAACTCTTCCAATGT
>VXBT01012259.1:108247-157104 GCA_013400235.1 Oriolus oriolus | reverse complement strand
CCCCCCCCCCCCCCCCATGCTTTGCTTCCAATCATATTTTCCTTAAGGAAAGCTGCCAAATGACCACTTCTTTCTTAGCAGCAGTTTCAGACTTTCTTTTAGACACATAGTTTCAGAAGAATTTTACATCAATGCTTTTTACTTACTCAGACTTAAATTTCTAGTTTCATTCTTGCATTCCTGCTCTCATTTCAGTACAGGCATACAGGAGCTTCATAAATTTTAACTCTCAAGCACCCTGCCATGTTTTCAGTAGAAATGGTGGTGATGCTAGATTGCAGCTGGAGTTCTGGTGGAGCATTTGCTTGTAGACAGGATGGTAATGTCCCATCAATCTGTCATGCCCTCATTTCTTTTGCCAGATATCAGTGTTTAGATAAAACATTTCCCTTCACAGCTGTGAGGTTTCAGAGGGAAATAGATAAATACTGGTGTCATTTTTTCTGTTTGTGTTGAAGATGCACTCTTGGTACGCTTGCTGGTCTGGCAGGGTTAAGGTTAGTTCTGTTCATCTTTTATAAGGCACTACCCTTCCAGACAGCTGAAAATACATAAACTGCTTGAATCTTCTGGGATTATCTCATTTTTCAAGAAATGAATGCAGTGTATCAGGAGAACTAAATAAAATGAATGGTTTGAAGAAAGTAAATCTGTCTTGCTAAATGGTAAAAGTTATTCAGGATTGTAGAGACATGAGTGAGATCTTTAGCTACAAATAGTTTTTTTTAATGCGGGTCTAGCCAAAGTTTTTGTTGGCGAAAACATGCTCTGTAGTGTGGTTAGGAGGTTTTCTGTGTCTCTGTGTAATGCTTTGTGTTGCTAGACATAATATGGTGCAGTTTAAAACTTTGGATAGAAAGCATATTCGCGTTTTTATGAAATGTGATAGCTTTGGATAGAAAGCATGCTGGTGTTTCTATGAGAACTTCTATTTTGAAATTAAAATTCTTGTGAGTTTAGAAGCTCCATCTTAATTTCATTATTAGAATGCTAAGTTCTGATTTATTTTTGCCAGAGAGAACAATAATTTTGCATACGTAGCAGAACAGATTCCAGGTATTCTTTGTTCCAGAAAATCTGGAACTAGTTAATGGGCTAAATCTTGTAGATAATAGGAATCTTCTCTGATACTATTTCTTCTCCTTTATATAGGCATTGTGCAGCTGAAGGCATTGCTGGTTATAGAAACCCTAAATATGCCTTTAGTCCAAAGGCACTCAGTTTATAAGTTTCTTTATAAGAAGACGATTGCAGCTAGAACTACACAGACTAAACAAATGTATAAGGCTGCAAATGAAGAGAGACCAGTGTTATGGGGTGCTGGCAACACGTTAAGCTAGAGTCATTGGGCAGCAATATATTTTTCAAGGTCCATTGAGTTGCTAGTAGATGGCAAACCAAGCTCTTGGTACCTCGTGGTGTCCCAGAACCTATGAGCAGTTCTGGAAATTATAAGTGTAGGGAGAGATAAAAGTAGTCAAGAATTTAAGTAATGTCGTAACTTCAGTGAGACTCTTTTTGCATTCTTGGTAATAAAGTAATATGGAAAGATGGGAGAAGGGAGCTACAGGTATGGTTTTTAGTTTAGGAAAACATGCCAGAGGCAAAGAGTCTGAGTGAAAAAATATTCATTTCTCTGGCCTAACAAGAAGGAGGTTAAGTCATAGGGGAATTCCTTTTAGGAGGAGTGTGGAGTTTTTCTGGGGTTTGGGGAATGTGATGTTTTTTAGTTTGGTGTTCGAGGGAGAGGTGTTTTTTTGTTTTTTGAACAGATTTTGTGAAGCTGAAGGTCTGTCAAAGTTCTGAATCTGAAAGCTGAACGACGAGCTGATTGGTGGGATACTAACTTTCCTTTTTTTAGCTACTTTATAGAATACAAATTCCTCCTAAGTCACAAGACAAGAAGTGAGTGAAATTCTATCATCTTTATTATTCAGGGGGTCAAATTTGAATGAGGATTGCACTTGGTCTCTGATCATGCTCTGTAAACAGTTTTTTTCCTTCATGATTTTTTTTTCTTTCCTCTTCTATTCTCTCCCATGTAAACTTGATCTCCTCCTTTCATTGAGTGTGTCTGATGGGTCTGTCATTGGGAACCAGAAATGCAAGCCTTCGCTACCAGTTGTGGAATGAAAACAGACAAACTACTCTTCAGGGCTGGATTAAAAAAGTTTCCGGGAATATTTAAAGTAATTCATGACCGAATAATACAGGATTTGGCAAGATGACTGAGGGGTGTTTATTTTATTTGAGCTGTGGGTGAGAAGGCTTCATCTGCGGTAATCAGATTTTTTGGATACCTCTGGGACTCAGAATGCTCTGCAGGATGTAACAGATTGATTGGCACCTGTGTAAGCTGCTAGGCATCTGCTTTTAGTTTAGCTGCCTTTAGAAAATAACGCTTTTATTTAAAAGCACATTTCTCCACAAACTATCACACTGTTAACTGTCAAAAAAACACAGCAGATTTTTACCCTTGTTTCAGTTGTTGGTTCTTTGGAGGTGTGCTCTGAATTAAGGCTACATGGCTTTGGAGGCATTTCTCCCACACATCAGAAGAAGGTGGTGACTAGCCTTTTATTTTGGAGCTTCTACCAAGACATGCCTAGATTGATAATCTTCTTGGAGACTATGAAGTAGAACTAATCTGTAGCAAAAAAAAATCTCATTATTTTCTGTTTTGCCATTCTTATCAAACAGGGGTTTGTGTGTGCCTTTTTGCTGAAGAAAAGCATATTGCGACAACCCATCTTCTTCAGATAATGCTCAGATGATCCTGTAGATCATTAACCACATCTTGCAGAGTTTGGCATGTGATGTGCAGCACACCACGCTGACATTCTTGCATAACTTCTCAGTGTGCTATTTGTTCTAACAATAAAAGGCCCATTTAAGTGAACTTCTTTGGAAGAATTGTTTTATGTGAATTGTGCCAAAGTATCACTTTTGGAATGTTAATTGAATCGATGTTCTAATAAAAATTAAAGAGTCAGTTGAAACTGCTTGACCTATTGGTATACTTCAAGTTTGACGAGGGAAAGATGTTCTTAAAAAGGTCAGGGGCATAAAGGGGATTTTTCTAGCAACAAATCAGGCCTTTCCTGAGTGGATTGGCCTTTAATCATTCTGGGGGTATATAGCAAAAAAGAAAGACAGGAAACACAGCCAAAATAGAATTATGAGCACTTTTTACTGGTGAGAACCGTAAAGAGAAGCACATTAAAAGTAGTTCCCGCTGTCATTTATTTTAGCTGGTTAAGATGAGGTGGGATCTTGTCACTGCATACAAATCTTAAGAGTAGGTGTCAAGATGATGGGGCCAGACTTTTCAGTAGTGCCCAGTGATAGGATAAGGGGCAGAAGATGCAAATCAAAACACAGGGAGTGTAATCTAAATATTAGAAGAAACCTCTTTACTTTGAGTATGACAGAGCACTGGAACAGGCTGTCCAGGGAGGTTTTGGATCCTCCTTATCTGGAAATGTTCAAAACCTTCCTGGAATGATCTTGTGCAACCTGCTCTAGGCAAGCCTGCTTCAGCAGGGAGATTGGACTACATGATTTCCAGCGGTCCCTTCCAGCCCCTCCTGGGATTTGTGTAACTCTCCTTTTGAAAAGGCTCTAAACAAGCAGTAAGCTTGAATCTGTAAAGAAATACAGACAGCATTACTTTGGCAAAGTTATTAATCCTTTTTAAGGGAAGACTTGTCTTTCAAGAAAGTAGATGAAGTGGGTTGAATTATAGTGCAAAATTGTTTACATATTTCATATTTGTTGGTTCTTGCTGAAACATGTCCTTCAAATCTTATTTATGGCTTATTAATTAGCTTTAGTTTAGTTGTTATACTTAAAGGGGAGAGGAAAGAAGTAGGCTAAAAGAAATCTGGATAAAGCTTTCTTCATTAAATATATTACTATTCTTAGGTATAAAGTGTAGTGGAATTTCCATTTCCAGTAAGTAAGCACTCAGTTTTTCTTTATTTCAGATGCCTGCTAGTGATTTTTCTTGTTTATAAGTATTCTGAATTAATTCCTTTCCCGGACACATTGGCTGTGGTGGTTTATTTTATTTGTGTAGCAACACAATTTGTGCTTTTGGTACCCTTAGATAAAGCAGGGGAAGAGTGAGCTGCATTTCTTAATGCCCGCTGGTAGGTGCTGGTGTAGACTAGCCTTCCAGGGGGTAGTTGTCTTCTCTTGGCAGACTCTTAGTGGCTAGTTTAGATGCCCAAAAGGATGTTGGCTTTGTTATGTAAAGGAATGGAAATAAAAGATGAGTTCCATTTTTTCCCTTGAATATTATATTAGAGACAGAATCCCTAGTAAAAGGCTTAGTAAATGTTTTCTAATGTTGTTAATTTCATCCACCTTTTCTTGAAACCTATTGTAGATTTTACTCTTAATCCATGGATAATATATTAATATCTGTTAAGTATTGCTGCATAAGTTTGCTTCCAAAGAGAAAAGATAAGACTTATGCTCTTTTAAAAAATGTGTATAAGAATTAGTCCTTTCTCACAGCCCTTCACTTACTTCTCTGTGTATTTTTCCTAGATTATTTCTATCATAATTTAGATTCTCTAGTAACAGAGTTTACATATATTTTTGGATGTGTTTTATTCCAGACACTGTTGGATCACTGATGGTAGTTTATTAGATTTCTAAAAAAAAAATCTCTCTTTTTTATTTACGTAGAAGGGTACAGCTTAATTTCTCAGGATAAAAGTCATACTGTGGAACCATAGCTCATAAATTTGGGATTATAGATTATATATTATTTCCTGTTTTTTCAAAAGTTTCTCTGCTTCCAGTTAGATGACTAGTTGGATTTTCTTGGGTAACTTTATCCAGTTGTCCAGGCAAAAATCAGATCTATTAAACTGAATTTTTAATATTGGATAGGATTCTATTCTATAGTCTGCCAGTAGATTGTATAAGATTTCTGAATGTGAATTCAGCGGGGACTAGATTATAGTGACGTCATGTAATGCCACTTCCAGATCAGGGGCATAATGTTATGTTCCTCCTGTATAACAGTGCACTGCAGTCTCGAGATCTGCCTTTTATTCAAATGTCATGGAGTTAAATGTATTAGAGAGCATCTTCTGCTTCACTGCTTACAGTTCATAAGGCTTTCTCATCTGTGGCAGTCAGCTCAAATACATCGCTGGTTCCTCTGAATCTGGGACTTGCCTCCATTGGGATATTGTGATCTCTTTTTATGGGAAGAGATTTGTAGCGCTTGGAACTAATGTCCAGACTATATTTGCCTTCCTGAATGCCAGCCTCCAGGGGAGGAGAAGCAGCTTATGCAGTACATTTCCTTTATCTATATAAAAGCAGCAGTATAAATAGCTAAATGCTGTCAGGCTTGTCTTTTAGCTTTGGATCTAAGCTTGTGAATAACTGCTGTGATAAGGACTCTGTATGTGTGTATACTGGTAGGAAGAAGGAATCAGTACAATAATTAAAGCTAACTGGAGGAAAGGGCACAGTTTGATCACGATTTCTTGTCCTGCTTAAGTGAGAAGTTGAGTGATTGGTCCTGGTTTGTGTGGGTTGTTTTCTCACACTGGGCTGCTGTTTTGCAGAAGGAGCTTTATAAGCCCAGAATAATTCATGTTTGTAGAGTGGGGATGTTTGCAGGATCTTGGCAATTTCAGACTCCTTCAGAACTCGCAGGATTTGCTCATTAAGTAAAAATTGCAAAGATTTAAGGGAAGAGATTATTTCTTTCACAAATTTAAGTATTCTATTACAAGATAAAGATTTTTGACTTAACAATTCAGAATAAATTGTGTTTAGAAGTGGAGTAAGCATGTCTCAATCCTGTATTACTTTGAGCCCACTTTCTTGACTGTTTTTGATGTTTTCTTTCTTTGGAGAGCTGTATTAAAGAATTTGCCTTGTTCATTGTTCACTTAACCCATGTGGTTGTTATTTTCTTCTTCCATGTGTAGCTCTTTCTGCTTTAAAACATGAAAGTGAAGCCCTTTGGGTATTAAGATCACTACTCTCCTATGTTTATGTTATATTCTGCTTTGGCCAAGACATACATATCTAATTTTAATAACTTAAATAGAAGCTGCTAAAATAGGGCACTGTTCATGCTGTGAATGTTGATTCATATCTAAGTAATGAGTATAAACAAAATAAACGTCATCTTGTTTTTTAGCAGAGCTAGACATCTGTTGCATTCTGAACCTTCAGCACACGCAGGTGTCTTCTATAATGCAGCTTTGTGAATGTATAATACTGGGTGAAGGTGGAGCTTAAATGAATTTTATAGTTGCTCAACTGTAGTTGTTTTTGTGATTGGTGGTTGTTTTTTTCTGGGGAGGGGTAGGGGGTGTTGTGGTGGAGTTTTTTATTTGCTTGGATTTTTTGGTTTAATTATTTAGTTTTTCTCCCTCTCAGAGACTTTAATTCCGTGGGGAATTTTGTCTTGAAGAAAAACCAAGTGTTGGCATTTTTCTGGCAGATCAGGAAATCGTGTATTCTACATGGACATCTCCTGGACATGTAGAAATTGAACTCTCCAGTTCTTTGTGACTCATGTTTCCACTAATTCCTACTTATGTCCTCCCTGTTAATCCCTTGGGATGGGGAGCTTTATTTTTATCCCCAAGTAACCACAGGTACAGTCCAGTTCTTAATAAAGCTCCTGACTTCAAGGGAAATATGGTAAAGCCACCTACAAGAAATAAATACCAATCTTGAACAGGGTAATGAGGAACTCTGACTTCATCACTTCAAAACTTGACAGCCTGACTCATATGTGGGCAGGAGAATTTTCCTGAAACCTTTGGGGACCTTTACTGTTTGTTCTTTGATAGTCATTACATACCTTGGTATATGTGCACAAATAGAAATCTTAGTTCCTAGCAAAATTGTTTCCCCTAAGGTCCTTTAAAGGGTCACAACTTCAGTGCTTTGTCTGCGAACAAAAGGAAATGTTGTTCCCTTTTCAAAAGAGATCTTTGTCTACTTTTGTGGTCCTGAGGATGTTCCTGCTGAGGTAACTCAAGAGCATAAGGGTCACTCTTTGAACCTTCATCTACTGCAGCTGAATCCTCAAAGCTTGTTTCTTTTTAATACTGATTTCTGTGCTGTGTCGTGAGTGTCATACTTTCTCTTTTCTTTCCTCTTCTAGCTACCTCCCTGGGGCACGGTTCCTGTCTGTCTCCATGTGCACTCAAGTTCAGGCTCTTATAAAGCAGAAAGAGAATCTGAAAGACAAAACCTAGCTGATACCTTGTGTTTGTGTTAATTTGTCTCTACTGTTTGGATTACAGTACTTCTTAAATCACAGTGAAAATCCTTGGAAGATACCTGGTTTATGGACTGGGAACTTCCTGGACAATTTTGCAATCATGTGCAATTTTAATGCCATGATCGCGTGCCTCTGTAGCCCACCTTTGTGTACTTTTCCCCACTACATATTTACCTGAGGAACTGAGTTATGCTGCCACTCAGACTGGGATATCAGAGTAGAAACAGTACTTTTTTCAGTACTTTATCGAAGACCGTTTTAGCTCTTTAATATTCGTTGTGTTTTATTCCCTCCAGCCTGAAAGTAACAGCCTGTTTTACATTCTTGTACATGCTCAACATTGAGAGATTTAAAACTTGTTCTTCCGATAGAAGTTTTCTTGAAAGCCCGTGTGTGTGTGAAGTTGTGCCACAAGCTTTTGAAGAGGTGGTAGGTGAGGAGCATTCAAATCTGGCTTCTGCTCTCATAAACATCCACAGCAACTTCATGGGCTACTTTGGTTACCACCCTCAGGGGCCGTGGGCAGGCAGAGAGCTCCAAGAGCAACACTGAGGTCTGCTTTTCCCTTCTTTCTCTGTTAGGTTTATTTCTCTGTTAACTTTATGGTACTGAGGTCCATTTGGCTCAAAACTCTTTGATTTGTTCATGACGACCATCATAGGACTTTGAAAATGCTTGTTGGCTGTGCTGCCTCTGAGTGGCTGAAGTCTCCAGCAGGACTTTGTATACTGGATGGAAGAGCTTCTGCAAAGCTAATGGTGCTGCAGGTGGGGATACAGCTGTAGGGTTGTTGAACTGCTCTAAAGAAGGCAAAACATAAAGATGAAAAGAAAAATGGAAATCAATTTTTGGTTGCTTGGTTTTCAGAATTTTCCCTGATGTTGTGCCTTTGTGATTGATTTGGAGGTTCTTGCAATTCCTTTGACTGCAAATTATTTGACAGTTCTGTTACTATTCTGTTACCATTATTTTTTTGAAAGGGGTAAATTGTTTAATTGTTGGATTCAGGGCTTACAATTTAATTTAACTGGTTGTATAAAAAAATATGTGGTTGGAGTGGGACCAGATGGGTCCGGGGAAAAAATAACTGGCTATAAGAAGGGGATGGCTGCTGTCATGCAGTAAGTTTTTCACCCTTTTGTCTGATGCTATTTTGCCTGACACCTTGAGGACGGATATTAGTTTAAATACTTCATGTAGTTTTGGGTTTTCTTCCGTATTTAGAGTTGTTCCAGCTCTTAAGTGTCAGAAGTGGTCTGTACAAGGAAACTGCTGCAAAAATACATTGTGCATTTTTTTCTGCCTGTTGATTGTACTGTGAGGGTGAGCAAGGGAGACTATCCGTAACTCCTCTGACATAATTAATCCCTTATACAAGGTAAAAATTGTTACTGTTTCTTTCCCCCTTGCAAGAATATATTAGTTACAGCAGCAGTCAGTTGGTAGTTACCATGTAAAAGTGTCATGGTTTATATTATGCTGTGCAAGATTAGATTAGCATAAAAATTCCAAAATACAAGTAATAGTATTGTTCTAGTACTCGGTTGCTGCAGCAAATTATTCTGGGGGCTACATTTTATGGCGTAGGCATCTGGAGTGGGAGAACGGGGAGATACATGTTCCATTGTGGTTTCCAGGCCACAGTATAATCAGGGTTTGGGTGAAAACAAAATCTGTCATGGCACAAACTTTGTTGAAAAACTGGGGACATTTAAAGACTCCGTTGCAGTGCAACTGAAAGTACAACTTTAACATGATACTGGAGGAAAAAAGCATAAAGGGACTGACCTCCTCCCTCCCCTGTCTCCCAATCTCCCTTGCCCTTATTCAATATACCTAAACAAGGATATAGCTATTTTTTTTTTTAAACCTCCTCTTCCCTAAGTACCAGATCATTAATTAAAGAATTTCTTTTGCTGAGAGAAAGCAAATCAGGGGTTATAAAAAATTGCACTGAAGCAATTTTCCATAAACTTTGCCTAATGGTTTTCTGAATGCTGTTCATTGAACTTTTGACCTCTGCAATATCATATAACTGCTATTACCAATTATTCACTTTGCAGGAAAATATTTAAATTACATGTGTGTTTTTGATGTGAAATCCTCATTTTCTGTGTGATGAGAAAGTAACCAAGGAACAACTGTTTACTCTTTCTCAGCGTTAGGCCTGAATTTATAGACATCTGCTTCTACCCTTTTTTTCCAATCATTCACCAGCCTGAGAGATCCCACAAATTTTCCTCATGCAAGTGTTTCACATACTTCTGAGCATTCTCACCAGCTTTTACCTCTCTTTATAGTGAGCTCTGCACCTTTCCAAATCTGTTTTTCTGGCAGCTACCAGAGTTTCACTCAGTGTTAAAAGGGCAATGAGATTTGGATTTCATGTTCTAGCTTGAGGTTTTCCAGATATGTTTTACTGATAATGGTGAACCCTTTGTCTCTCTTCTGGCAGCTGTGGAGTAGAGTCCTGATGTTTGTCGAAGGACTTACTGCAGTGACTGTTCTGTGCCCAACCGGGGGTAGATTCTGAGTTGCTTTCACAGTGTGCATGTTTGTGTCCAGATGTGTTTTTCCAGTGTGTGCTGACCTGCATTTTTCAGCATTAATTTCTTCTGCCTTTCCTATTCCACAGTCATTTACAAGAATTTGATGGTGAATCATTGATGATGATGAAATAGCTTGTGGTCGTCAGTAGCTTTGTGCAGAAGATGAATGTAACCATATCTCTGTCAGATTTTCTATAAATGAAGGCTCTGTGCAAAGGGATTGTATGAAAAGAGTTGGAAAATTATCTTGATTTTTTTACATGTTCATAAGGGTGTAGTTGGCTCTTCTTTATTTTTTTGTTTTTTTTTTTTTTCTTCTTTGTTCATTCACACTTCTGTAGTGACCTAAGGCTGACTCTGATGGCAGGTTGAAATCTGGTGGTTTTTATCTTTTTCTTGATACAGTTTTGGATAGTAAAACATACAGCTTGTTCTACAGGTAGCAGGTATTTGGGGGAAGTAGCAGTTCTCAATAGGAAGGAAAACAGTTTGTCTTCTGCCTCATTTCCCTTACTCTCATTGCAACTACTGAAGAACATTGTTTGCTTCCCAGGATTTAAAGAAGAGTCAATTTTGTCTTCCAAGAAATGAAGTTGAAGGACACCATCGAGGCTTACTTGGAGGTGCTGGAAGATAAGCACCCGAACAAGGAGAAAGAAATGTTTTAACTCTTGGTTATTGAGCAATGGCCAGGGCAACTTAAAAGATAAATTTCTCTTCAAATGTGTTAGGATTTTCTATATATTATGTGTTTAATACTCTAAAAAAGTGTGAAAACTGGTTGTGGGACAGATGCATATCAATACCACAAGACTGGATACCACAAGAGACTTTTCCTGTCCAGCCAGTGTACCTGAGAGCTGTGGGTGTGTAGCATCAGACTAAATAGCTTACAGAATCCTTCAAAACCTAGGAACAAGTGGATTGCTGATTTTGATCCAGATTTCTGAACCGGATGTACTTGAAAATGTGTGCTGAATTTATAGGAGTAATAAATTCTAGCAGAACTTGAAACGGTACATCTTTTTTGTTTGTAAATGGTGAAGTAGATGGATGGGCCATCTGTGGGTGCAAGCAGGGTAGTAGTTAATGTGACATAAATCAACTAGCATGCAATTTAATAAAAAAGAAGCCAGGTTTTTTTTGCTCTCTGCAAGTATGAATGCTGCATGAGCTTCCTCTTTCACTTGTCTCTACAGGTTCCCTTCTCTGAGACTGAGCCAGCAGTGAGCAGAGCTGTTCTATGGCGCTGTTGCTCTCTTAAGGGAAAACAGAAGGAAAAACCTGAAAGTGCTACAAATAGCACATTTTTACCTTCTCTGCTTCATCCAGACTTGTGAAATTGGTTTAAAATCCCTTAAACTCTCTTACTTGGTTAATAATGTGTTTTCCAGCACGCTAACATTTGTTGTGTTTAAACCTTTGCCAGGACGGGAGCAGTTCCATGGCCTCGGGTCTATGTACTGCAGAGGAGCGGCCGCTGTGATCCTCACGTACGATGTGAACAGCCTCCAAAGCCTGACAGAGCTGGAAGAAAAATTTTTGGCACTGACGGACAGTGCAAGTGCTGACTGCATTTTTGCTATTGTTGGAAATAAAGTTGACCTCAGCGATGACTGTACCTCACCACCGGATGAAAATAGACCTGAGAAGTCTGTTGCCAGCTGCGGCTCAAAGGTGCGAAAACAAGTCCATGCAGAGGATGCGATTGCACTCTATAAAAAGATACTGAAATACAAAATGCTAGATGAGAAGGATGTTCCAGCAGCTGAGAAAATGTGTTTTGAGACCAGTGCAAAGACAGGATACAAGGTGGACTACCTCTTTGAAACTGTGTTTGACATGGTAGTCCCAATAATCGTACGGCAGAAAGCTGAGGGGCCACAGCAAACCGTAGACATCACGGACTACAAGCCAGCCAAAAGGACAAAATCAGGTTGTTGTGCCTGAACCATCTGTGTGACATAAGAAAAGGGGAGGGATTTTTCACTCCAGCAAAATGAGGAGTAAGAACTGCTTGCAGTTCACCAGAAAGGAAAAATCAAAGAATAAATAGACTAAAATGGTGTATGCAAAAAAAAAAAAACCAACAAACAAATAAATCTTCTGACCATTAAAGGCTTCTGGGAAGCTCTGTGTGTAAAAAAAAATGGGAATATGAGTGAAATTATGGAGTAAGACTTGCCAGTTTCCATGGGCTCTGGAGACAAATGGTGTGTTATTACAACGGGTAGTGACAATCATTTGGGCAGATTTGAAAGAGTCTGATTTTTAGTGACTTGCCATTTCATGTTGCATGTGAATGATCTGTTTGTGTACTCTTGAAAACTTTCATATTATTATCTTCTTTTCCCTTACGATTCTAACTTTGGAAGATTGAACACATGGTACTTTTTTATTCTTAAGGAAAAAAGAAAATCCAGGTATATTTCTATTTGTAGCTAATAAATCAATTCAGTCTTTTTATGTCAGACATAACAGTGTACGATTCAGAAGCTAAACTATTAAAATCACTGTGGATATGTACTGTTCATTTGGAGACTTTATTAATGTGAATTCTCCTTCCATAGCGGGCTTCCATGTGTTAGCAAGCAGTATCCCAGCTCTTGCTGTTCTAATTGCAAGTTGCAGGAGGAAATTTTTTCTTTCGTTTCATTTTTCTCCTGTAATTCTTTTTAATACAGGTGAGTTTTGGGGAAGAAATCAATCTTATTTTGTCTGGATTTTTGTAAAAACCTCTTTCTGGTGCCTGCAGGGATATCATATTGTGTTCAGTGCCTGTGTTCTGTCTACTTGCCCACTCCTTAGTTGTTCTCAGGCAGAGCTGCAGCTTTGATGTTTGTCAGCTATGATACATTACTATCCGGAGCAGTCATTACCTCTACCTGGAGGGAAGTGAAGACTGGTGTTTTCTGATGTGAAATGGGCTAATGCAGGAGGAAGGAAAGAAACTGCCTTTTGTGGAGTAAAAGGCCCATGAAGGAGCAATAATGAGGTGCATGGTTTTTCTCCTGACTGCAGTAAAAGGAGTGGCTAACACTTAATACAGCTCCTAGAGTTTCCCAACTCTCTCAGCTACAAAGAACACACATAGTGACCCAGGAGCTCACACTGAACTGAGACAGAGTGAAGAACTTCTAGTTTTTAAACGCACCCACACACACACCCCCTGAACCCCCCCCCATTCCTCCCAAAACCAACCAACCAATAAACTCCGAAGATGCAGTTTGCATATTTTCAGTTTTGCAAGCTCTCATGTGGGGACTCCTTCATCTTCCTTTGCATGCCTGTGGTACAGTCTTCTAAAACTGAGGGTTGGTGGTTCTTACACTTTGTCATTGCCTCTCTCTGTCCCACCAAACTCGCTGTTGTTTTGTACACAGGGAGACAATTCCTAAATAAATAGAGAGTTAAATTGTTCTCTAAATCCATTTAAAGCACTTTTTTTTTGGAAGTACATCCTCTTGGGCAAATTGCTGCAGAGTAGTAGCTTTATTTTCTGCTTTCAAGTTAACTCATAGTACACATGTAGTGGGTAAGAATGGCTTGAGAGAGAAATCACTGAACGTTAAATAATATAATTGTAGGTTTGGATTGGAAGGGACCTTTAAATGTCATCTAGTCCACTCCCCCATGCACTGAGCAGGTAGGTTGTCAATCAGGTTGCTCAGAGCTCTGTCCAATTGAAACTTGAATATTTCCAGGGATGGGGCATCTACCACCTCTGTGGGCATCCTGTTCCATTGTTTCCCCACCCTTATTGTAAGAATGTCTTCCTTATATCTAGTCTGCACCTACCCTTTCATGGTTTAAAATCATTACCCCTTTTCCTGTTGCTACAGGCCCTACCAAGAGTTGCAGTATTTTGTGTTTGCTAGTGGTTTGCAGATACGTACCAGTCTGTCAGACTAAACAACACCTGAGCTGTGGTATTTAAAAATGTGTATAATTAGAAACCTTCTAGCTATTAACAAAATTCCAGGGGTCAGTACATAGTCTTCCCTCAGGACTGGGAAAAGACAAACAGGCTCCACTCGCAGTTTTGTTTGTGACCAAAGGATTCTGCTGACACATCTGTGAGAGGTCCAGTGCTGGCTTTCCTGCATTTGCTGACAGCTGAACCTGCAACACACTCTGATTGCAAGGTCAGGCATTTTGGGAGATGTACATCTAGAAAGTACAGAACAGGAAAAATACTTGTAAATTGAACATTCAACACTTCTTAAGGTATGAATATTTGCAATTCAGTTGCACAAGCATTTGAGTCATATGACATCTTAAGTAATTCTTACAGTCTTTCTGAAAGCTCCAACCTGGGCGTTTTCACCAAATGAGATGGCACAGGAGCCAGTCTTGTGCGCTGCACTTTTGCCCTTAAGGCTACACTTGTCTGGTGTGATGTTTGTGGCTTTTTAGTGTTTCTGGCTATTGTTCTTGGAGAAATTTCTGGGTTATGATGGGTTGTCACTGTACCAGCCTTTGTGAGATCATGGGGTTACACAACAAAACCTGGGAAGTTGCATAATACGTGGGAGCTATTGATGAGAGGTCAGTTCTCTGGAGCTGGGCCTGTTGTGGTGATGCTGCTGAAGCCAAGGGAAATCCTCCCTGCCAGGACTAGTGAAGGTGGGTAAAAGCATGGACAGAGGACTCTGCCTGCCCTGCTGGGGAGGGGGAACTCATTTTACAAGCATTTATTTCCCCTGCCCCCCTCCCTGTTATGTCTGGATTATGTGAAGTGATTATATAGTGAAATAAGAGGTGTTATTTTTGGCCATGCTGGGTGAATGTGAGCTGCAGGCCAGCCAGTGCCTGAGGTGATGGCTGAGCCAGGCTGACCCACGGGGGAGGATCTGTGCCAGAGGGGTTGGGAAGGATCCATCCTGCTTTCTGCCCCTCCCAGGCACCGATGGTGCAAGACTGAGGTTGCCATGGGCCCGTGACAACCCCAACAAGGCTTCAAGTCTTGTGGGGGCTACAAAAGGAGCCAGAACCTCCTCTGCCAGTGCCCATAGGGCTGGCAGAGCTTCTGAGCCACTTAGTTACATCCTTGCCCATCATGGTGGGAAGCACTCCTGCCTGTTTTTGCTTCTCTGTTCATGAGTAATGGGGTGCAGTGATGTTGCTTCTTTCCCTTGTTCAGTAGGGTTTGAACTGTTGTGTGCTGAACAACTGCAGGGCCATGTCCCCACTCCCCTTTGGCAGGGGCAGGTGGCCGTGTCTGGGGGTGCCACTGGTCCCCATGGGGTTACAGGGGCAGCTGCTGCCTGTGCTTGGGTGCTGTTGGCACATCTGCAGTGACCCCTCAGCCTCTCCCCTGGCAGCAATCTCACACCTCCTGTGCCAAGGCCATGTTTGCTGCTTGCTGTTGGCTAATTTTCTATTTCTGGCAGCCATGGACAAGCACAGTCATGTAGGGTGTGAAAAGACTCTGCTCAGTTGGTCAGTACACTCTGAGGGAATAACTGGGGACAACTCACATCGCTATGTTGACTTCACTGTACCTGTGTTGATATACTGATGCACTATTACCTATAGAAGGGGACTATAATCTCATTTATCTTCTCCAAGCTCAGCAGCATGTTATACTTCAGCATGTTTTCAAACAGGAAAGTGTAGAAAGCATACACCATGCTTTGAGCAAAAGATTTGATCAAACCAAGGCAAAACATTTGTGGCTTATTACATCTTAAGTTGGAGCACTATAGATCAGTAAAAGGATGGTTTAGTTTTGCTGTAGCTGAGTTTTTCCTGTATAAAGATGTTTTGGCTTCCTGAAAGTGGGTTCTACATTCAGAACTGTGGAATGGTTTGGGTTGGAAGGGATTTTCAAGAATCATCTAGTTCCAACCCTCTGGCCACAGGCAGGGACACCTGCCACTAGACCAGGTTGCTCAAAGCCCCATCCAGGTTGGCCTTGAACACTCTTGGGAATGGGACATCCACAGCTTCTCTGTGCAACCTGCTCCAGTGTCTCACCACCCTCACAGTAAAAAATGTCCTCCTTCTGTCCAACCTAAACCAGCCCTCTTCCAGTTTAAAACTGCTGCCCCTTGCCCTGTCACTACAGCTCTTGTTAGGTCTCCTTTAGGTACTTTGAGGCTGCTATAAGATCTCCCCAGAGTCTTCTCTTTTTCAGCTGAACAGCCCCAGCTGTCAGCCTGTCTTCATAGGTGGTAAACTTGCAGCTCAGAGTCCATTTTGACAAGTCAGTCTCCTTCCATGCAGTGCTCTGGATTAGCTCACCGGGTGAAATCCTCTGTCTGCGGTGAGTGTTCCGCGTGTTTGTGCGCACGACGTCGCTCTGCTTCTCCGAGACGTGATTGCGCAGGCTTTGAGAAACACAGCTGTGAGTACACAGACCTGAAGCACGTGGCGCACACTAAGGACAGAAGCTCAAGCCTGCTTAGCACCTTGTGGGGTTTTGTGGTTGGTTTGTTTTTTCCCCACACTATGCCCATGTGTTCCACTTAATGCTGTGCTGGGACCGCTCTGAAGAAACTTGTTAAGAACAGCTTATTGAGTCAGAAAATGAGGAGGCAAAGCAGCTGTTGGTGGAAGAACTATGTGCTAAAGTTCTGTGTGCAAAAGCAATGAGCCACATAGGAAGATTAGGCAAAATACTAGCCATGAAAATCCAAATAGTTCACTGCTGTTGTTGACATGATCAGTTTTTACAGATTTGTGTAACCTTCACTTGAGTTCTCTTAAAACACTGAATGTGCTGCATTGCCAGAGTTGCATGCTGTACAACTCACAAGTGATGGTTGTGTGATCATCCCACAACCACTGATGTCTAGCAATATGTGGAAGAAGCAAGTTGTCTATTCTTGGGTATTTGTTACTGCCACGTTTAATTTAGGAGAATTGGCCAGTGTGGAATAGATTTAGCTCATGTTGACTGCAACGTTTTCAGTACTAAGTGTTTTATTTAGCTGAAATAAATAACAGTGTGATAAGTTTGTTCAGGGGCTGCCTTTCAGAGCTACAGCATGGTCAGAGAGCTCATTTAAAGCTCAGGTAATTTCTCTGTTTATGGATATATCTAATTATATGAGCAACTAATCTAGGTCAGACAGTATGCTAGGTAAGTACCTGAAGGGAGCCTACTAGAAAGATGGAGGGGGACTTTTTACAAGGGCATGTAGTGCCAGGACATGGGGGAATGGTTTCAAATTGAGAATAGGTTTAAATTAGATATTAAGAAAAAATTATTTACTGTGAAGGCGGTGGTGCACTGGCACAGGTTGCCCAGAGAAGTTGTGGGTGCCTCATCCCTGGAAGTGTTTCAGGCCAGGTTGAATGCCACTCTGAGCAACCTGCTTTAGTGAAAGATGTCCCTGTCCATGGCAGGAGGCTTGGAACAGGATGATTTTTATGGTCCCTTCCAATTCAAACCATTCTGTGATTCTAGAACTTTAACATAATTTATATATTTTTTTGTGGAGGTAATACCTGTCGAGTCTGGTAAATGTTGGTTTCCTGAACTTTGTAGAGCATGAATAATAGGTTGTTTTAATCTGCAGTGTCACAATTTATTTGCTTTAATCACTCTAACAACAGATTAAATGCTATTTTAGTTGTTCAGCTTAAATAAGTGATTTTAGACACAGCTTTCCTCTTAGATCTTTTTAAGTGCCATGAAATAAACAAGTGTATTTTGGTTGAAGAGTTTGAGTTTCAGTGGGAGGAGTTTTCTGGGAGTGCTTTTATAATTCCTAAGTGCAAACAAAGTATTTCAACAGAGCAGTCCATGTGCATTCCATGGAAAAACAAGTTTACAAAATAGAAATCACCAACAAATAGAGATGTAGAAAAACCAGGTTTTATTTATGATGCAGTGAGGTTGGAATGTAATAATAAAAGCCAAGAAGCACCTGAAGCAGGAGCGAGGTGAGTTACTGAAAAATCAACTGTCATTGCTATAATTGTTAATCAGATTATGTGAACATGAAATTTGTAGCTGATCCTTTTCCCCCTCCTGTCTTGCAGTGGTGACAGACAATTTTGGGCTAAATTGCTTCTTTCTACAGAAGGAAAGAGCTAGCCATTCTGGCCATTATCAAGCCCTTTCTACCGGAAAAGATGGTGCCAGATAAATGCCTTGCTTCCCTCCTCCTTGCCTTTGGAAGGATGACTGTGTGCAAGTTGGGATGGTGGCCGTCCCATGGCCACATGTCCCCAGCTGCCAGGACAGCATGCCTTCAGAGAGCCAGCTGGCAGGGCTGCAAGTTCTGTGTTTGAGGGTCGTGTGGCATCGAGCAATGCCTTCTCCTGCAAACCCTACCCTGTGTGCTGCTCCAACACGATGTGGCCAAAGCCTGTGTTGTGATGAGCGGCTTGATTTCAGAAGGGAAAAGGTGCAATGCAAAATCCAATTGCTGCTGTGTGGGTGGTGTGACACAGATGAAATGTCCACAGCACCGGGGAGCAAGGGATCCTTTGGCTTGGGGTATGTCTAGGAAAAACCCCATCAAGCTTATAAAATAAAATGCTAATCTTCATCATGTAGACTTCTAACCAAATTGAAAGAGTTGCATTTTGTGGTTACTGCTTTTGGGAGCCTGTGGGCTTTGTTACTGGCAGTGGTTAAGTGCTAAAGCGTGGTGAGGCTTGAAAAAAATGAAAAGATTGTGTTGGGTATGTTTGAAATGCCCAAGCACAAAATACTAAAATTTAAGTTAGGTTTCAATGCTGGACATAAGCATTTTGGACCACAGTATATTTTCAGTATTTTGCAATGATTTAGGACTTAGATCACCCTGTGTTAATTTATGGAACTGCAGCTGTTAGTGTTTACTGTTGTGACAAATACAGTAAATAGAAAGATACATATATTCTCTTCAGGTAAATGCAGTGGGTATCTGACCAAGGAAACCTTTTATTACTAAATTTTTTTTGGTGTTTCAAAGCTGAGAGTATTTCTATCATTTGGCAAATGATGTAATATTAAACTAGCAAAAAATGTGTATATATACTGCATAGTTGGAGAACACAGCACTAGATCTGTTAGACTTGTGTTATACTTAATTTGCTTTTACAGACATTTAAAAAATTAATTTCCATTCAGCTTTTGAGGTAATAAGTTAAAAAAAGCACCAACATGATTTATTCAATTGTCTAACCACCACAGAAGTCTCCACTGTGTAAGAACTACATGATAAGGCGGTTCCTTATACTCTGAGAGACTTCTATAAGTTTTTCATACAGACTTGACATCTGCTGATATGGCTTCGGATGAGTCCTGCCTTGAGTGTGTCTCCCGAGGGCTTGCTTTGGAAGGGTTGGTCGACCGTGGTGAGCCAGAAGCTGTATTTGTTTGCAAAGTAGTGGCAGGTTCCGCGTGCGCCGTTGCATTCGATGAAAGGAGTCGCCCTGAAATCTTCCAGGCAGCTCCCAGGAGAAACCAGCGACTGTCCTCCACCTTCATCACCAGCAGCAGTGTGCTAAGGGAGACAAGGAGGGCAGTGTTCAGAGTGCAGCCTCAGGCAATGCTCTCATAAACTTACATGTGTGAAAAGAGAAAAACCACTAGAATTGCTCCTAATTCTTATCTCCAGAGGAGAAAGTTGGCCAGTCCTGCTTCTGTGTAAGGGATTGGCTATGCTATAACTATATAAAGCAGGTAGCCCATATGCTGAGGCAACTTTAAAGTCTTCTAACAAACATCTTTTCTATAGTTAAGATTTCCACTGTTGGAAGTCTTAGAATTGGAGAGTCATTTAGGTGGAAAGGGCCCACTGGAGGTCACTTCATCCAGTTCCCTGCTCAAGGAAGGGCCAACACCAAAGTTGCCCTCAGTTGCTCCAAGGCGCTGTTGAGTTGTTAATACCTCCAAGGAGGGACTTCCCACAACTTGTCTGGGCAACTTGCTCCTCTGTTTCATTACCCTCACTAAGAACAACTTTCCACCATACATCTAATTGCATTTCCCAAATTATAAAGTCTGTCTTCCTCTGCATTGCATGTGAGGAGCGCTGTGGAAACAGAATTAGCTTCTATACAACAACTAGTTCCCTGTATGACATGTTTTTTGACAGCAAATTACACCAAAATCATGCATCTTTACACCACTCAACTGTTGCCTTTGACAGGTTCTGTGATAGTGAACTGAATGATACTTTTCTTCTGTCAAAGGCATTATTAACAAAATGGGCATTTTCTCTGTTCCTTTAAGAGCTGTACAGATGCATTTTTAAGTTATACTGTTGAAGTTTTGTTAGAAACTGAAAGAATCTGCAATACAAAAGAGAGCAGCTGGAAAAAAAAGTTCTTAAATAGTTTTGTAAAGCTAGGGAACATAAGAAGCAGCATAAATTATTACAGCTTCGAGGCCTCTGCAGTTGGAGCTGGAAAGCAGATAGTAAAAACTGCTGATGCTGTTTGAGGCCTGGCTTGGGAGCAGCCCTGCTTGGCAACCTGAGGATGACCGGTGGCATTCCATGCTTGGTCTGCAAGCTCCAACTCTATGCCTGTAACATCTCTTCTGGTATTGACTATGGCTTTTTATCCTTCTGCAATGCTGGCTTGTATAGGACGTGTGATAGTGGATTGCCTTTGCTACATGAGACCTTACTGACTTCTCCGGCTGTTTGGGCAGAGTCTGTGCTGACTGAGGATTGTACCTTACTCTGGGGAAGGAGGTGACAAATTTAAGCCAAGGAATTAAAACAGTATGTACTCTGAGAAAACCACAACTATGCTCTACTTCTAACACAGTTGCCTGAGAAGCAAAAATGCGTACACCAAACACTTCATTTGCTCCACAAGCTAGCTGGGAAAATGGGAATTCTTCCCCCTGTGTGTACCACAGTGCGGACAGACTCTGTCCTGGCAAAAAGTTCTTGCTAAGGTGACAACTTTGCTCTTAACAATGCTCAGTGTTTACATGGGACTTTGCAAATATTTAATTAATTCTTGGCATTCTTGTGAAGTAACTATGAGATGGTATCAGGGCTTTTTACAGAAGGAAAAGAAAGGTCAAACATAGGGATGGTAAAAAATTTGACCTACTTTCTCAAAATGTGGGGGTTTTTTCTGTATCTAATTTCAGATTTCCCTTTATCTTATTTTCTGAAAAATTTGATTTTTAGCTTTTGACATACAAATGGTTTGTGGGTAAGACTGATTATTGTTCTTTTATGATGTCTTCTGTCACAGAAATCTTATTTTTTTTCCAACATTTTACTTCAGGATTCAGCCTGGTCTTCAATAAATTAACAACATGGGCATGCTGCTGCAGGTTTTGACTCTCGTGTTTATCAAGCAAGTCAGAAAAAATGAGCATCTGTCAGACCACTCAGTAACATTTTAGCTGCTCTTTACCATGTTAAGCCCTCCAGTATTCATATGATCCCTCTGTACAGTCTTGCAAAAAAAGGCCAGGCCCTTCAGTAGGTCTTCTTCTGCACACCCAGCACTTTTTTCTATAACATCCCTTTTCTTGATTGTAAAATCACAAGATCTAAGAGATCCTGTAAACCATGGGATGTACAGCTGAGCTCTTATTGCCATTAGAGATACAACGCTGAAACTTAATTTTAAAAACAACCAGCAGCTGTCTCTCTTTCCAGAATAAGTGAAAGACTTTGGCTTCAAAATCTTCGACCAAACACCAACAATTTTTAAATTTTGAAAAGAAGGGGAAAAGTGTGTTATTGCTTTTGCTTTTTTTTCCCCTAGGTCAGCTTCTTAGTAGTGATGTATGTAAGTAACTCCAAATCTTTGGCTGTGAAAATGCTTTGTATGCAACTACTGTTGCACCTCAGTGCAATTTTATTTGTTAAGTCACAGCTGTCCTTTTGTTCTGTTCTGAAGTGCTATTTTGTACATAAAGTAAGGTCTCCAGATGCTACTCTGACAAGAGACAATGTTCTCTGAAATCCACAGAAATTTTCATCTTCCTCTTCTGCTTCCTAGAAATTACTTTTGTAGTTCCCTGGTTCCCCAGTATGATGCATGGTTTTGGTCTTGCTGGCTCTGAAGCAGAGCAGCCTTAGTAGTACCTAACACTCAAATTTAAAACCCTCTGCTGCACAAAATGTGACACTGGAGACCAAATACCATAAGGAAGGAATATCCGATCCACAAACTGCGCCAGCCTTCGGGGCAGTGAGGAATAGAAGCTTCTTGGCTGTGGACAGCAATTGCCACGGCTGGGGCCTCACAAACTGAGCAGCGACTGATGTATGGCTTAATGTCTTCTTCTGCCACGGGCATCATTGGAAGAGGTGCTGTAGTTGAGAGCCAGTAGGATTTATCATTTCGGCTTGCATAGTAACAAATATCCCCAGGGTTACAGTAGAGGAATGGCATGGTGCTAAAACGAGACAAACATGAGCCAGCCAGCCCTGTTAAAAAAGAAAAAAAAAGCAATCATTCTCACAGAAGACAATGCACATTTTCAGTTTCCCAAGTACCTGTCAGGAAAGCCCTGTGGTCCAGAATGTTTTGCTGGCTTTACAGGTTCCCTTGAACAACACTAATGGCTTGCTCTTTCGGGGGCACTTTATGAAGACGTGCTGTTTTTACATTCTCATTTTGGTGCTTCCTAAGCCTGTTTGCTGTAGTCCCAGCTTTTGGAATCAAGGCTGCTGCCAGCAATATTTGTACATACCTAGATCCTGGTTGTGTGCTTTCTCTTGTCCTTCAAAATACAGTAGGCTGTATCCACTCCAGAGTTTGTTCATGCCAACTGGGCACATCGGCTCTTGGTCGGACTGGCTGTGCTTCACCAGCAGGTAGCCCATGCTGACACTGCGACCCGGCATGCCTGCTGGCCCAGGGCTACCAGCGCGGCCTGGGGGACCTTAGAGAGGGCAGAAAAGAAAGAATCTAACTGAGTTTGTGCTCCCACAAATGATCTGGTGCTAGCTGATATTCCAGCTAAGCTGCTGATGAACTGCATGATGCCTTTTCTTTATGGCACGTTATTGTTAAAAGAGCTGCGTTTCTAGGATTGTAACAATTGCTTTTGAAGTAGATTGGTGCTGGATCAGGCTGCCTGGTTTCTTAGATAATGTATTTCACCTCAGAACTAGGGAAACTCACAAATAAAGTCTGTACAATACAGATGAGCATATTTTTCCTTTAAAATATTTTCTTAGTCCAAGATTAACCAATGGTTGTTGGACTTCTTGCATTTGATTCATACACTTGAAAGTATGCTCTGCAAATGCCTTTTTCTCTGTGTGCTTAGCTAACTGAGATAGTAATAGTTCTGCTCTTCAATTTGATAAGGATACAGGCATTTCTTTTACAAATACATTCACTTAAACTTCATCTATCCAAGCATCACCAACCCAGCCATTCATCTCCATGAATGTAACTTAGTTAAACCCTAGGCTGAAAATACTTAAAGAGAATAAATGCACTCAGATCAAAACAAACTCATGAGTGGACTGACATCTACAGCTACCAAAATTTGTTCTGAAAATATTGCTCTAAGGTAACTGTTAACAGTTAATTAGTAGTCCCTTATGAAGTATCTGTGAAGACAGAAGCTCTCCTCTCCTCCCTTGCCCTCCCCTCCTCTCACCCCCTCTTCTCTCTCCTCTCCTTTCCTTCCAGTGATGCAGTAACTACACAGCAATTTAGTGCAGAGAAACGGGAAAGAGGGAAGAAGTGTGATATCTCTTACCTTCAAATCCCACCGGACCCTGAAATCCCATTCCTCCTTGTTCCCCTCTGGAGCCAGGAGGAGCTGGAATGCCACCTCTGCCCTGGAGTCCTGGCTCTCCAGGTGAGCCTCTGAAACCTTACACAACAATGTTTGTAAGCACAGTGACTGCAGACATATATCAACATGCCCACCCCACTTTGTTAACATGTGCTCTACTTGTGTACGTTTGGTCCTGTCTGCCAGTTTTACTAATCTGCACTGAAGGCAAGATCCTATGGTACTTGCTCAGCCAAAAAGCACTAAGTTCATTGGAAAAGGTTGCTGGGATCAAGACAACATGAGCCCAGCAACCCTAATTCTTCGCTCTTGGCACCACTTATCTCTGATGAGGCTCATGGCAAAAGCTGCACTGCGTCAGGCCCACACGTCACTAACGCTATGTTACTCCCTGAGCTGACAGCATTCCCACAAGGATGTGCACTTTTCCACCAAACACGTTCAGTCTCGATTTGTGCGAGATCCGTGTCTGATGTTGTGTTGGCTACGTGAGTAGCCATGTAGGTTTGGCCATGTGAGTGTTGCCAAAGTTTTCTTCTGTTTTGCTTATGTTCTGAATGCTAGGAGGAGCAAGAAATCTGAAGCCCCACCTTTAGAAGACCAAAAATTGACTTTCCTGTCTGGCTTACAGACTTTTAAGTAGAAGAGCATCAAAGCGATGCTCTGGTGGCCTCACTCTGCTAAGGAGAACAGCTTTCCGTCTGCATGTGTGATTCCTACCTGGATCTCCTGGTGGGCCCTGAGGTCCCATATCTCCTGGGCTTCCCTGAGGTCCTATATTTCCACGGGGACCTGGCGCACCTTGCTCAGCAACCAGCCTTGGAGGAACGGGGGGCAGCCCAGGAGAGCCTGGAGGTCCCTGGAAGCCTGTCATCAGATGCAAGATGAGATAGTTTGATTAAAAAAAACCCCAACCACCCTGTATGTTTCCTTAACGTACTTTGATCCAGAGATACGTTTCTCTTTCATGGCTGCATACATATGAAAGGGTCTATGGTCTGCAACTCACCAGCTTGGGTACAGCAGCTGTATTATATTGGGAAAATATGTGTGGGTATGGGATGCCCAAGATGAGACAATCTCCAAGTATGGGATACCCTCCAAGAGATTGTTTTCACTTGGAGAGTACACAGATAAGCAGAAGGACATTAATGATGCTACTGCTCCCTCATTTAGGACACAGGAAGCTGGGAAGGTCTCCCCAAACTGCTGTAGCTCTCTGAGGTGCAGCACCATCTTTTGGTGGGCTTCAAGAGGCACAAATACTTGATGCTATAGACAGAGTGATGGATTTTAAAGCACTCCTTAAATATCCAGTATGTCTACTCTGGAGGATTAATTTAGAGAAGAAATCCTTTTTTTAACCCCAAAAGTGGCTCTGATTTTGGAGTTGGCACCTCATACAAATTAAATTCATAAAGGCAAAAAATTGACCCCTCATATTAAATTCAGGCATCTGTCCTCTGGAATTTGCCAGGATTCATGCAGGATGGAGGACTCTGGAGGTCACCCAGCCCAACCTCCTGCTCAAAGCAGGGCCAGTTAGATCAGCTCTGCAGAGCTGCAGAACGAGTGGTTTAGAAAGGAGTCGCACATCTGACTGCATGCACTTACCAGTTACTCCTCTATCTCCCTTGGGTCCGATAGGTCCCAAATCACCTGGAAATCCTACTGTGCCCATAAAGCCGATGACACCTTGTTCACCTTTACGACCTGTAATGCAAAATGTCAAGTGGTGTTATTGCATTTCAGTACAAATCGAGTGCAAAAGTCGTGGTATTAAAGCTGCTGTAGCATAGAAGGCTCCCCTGCTTCCTGCCAAGATCAGCGTTCCCCATCCTTACCTTTTGGTCCAGGGAATCCAGGCACGCCAGGTCTTCCTGCTGATCCAGGATCACCTCTACTTCCTTTTGGGCCAATTTCTCCAGTCCTACCTGCTTGTCCACTTTCTCCTTTGCTTCCTGGTAGAGCAGGTATTCCAGGCTGCCCCTGTGGTCCTGGATAGCCTGTTTAGAGGATATATAGATTGTAATCTGTTTGTACTTAACACCTGGGCACAAAGGAATGTAACAGAACTATCTAACTGTATCCCATCAGGTTCTATTTCCTTAATTTAAGCAGGGGACAGACTTATTCAGCACTCCTGCTCCTGCTCTCAGGCTGGCATGCCCTCCTGCAGCAGTGGCAGAGGAATTAGAGCACGAAGCTCCCACAAAATTCAGTGTTATCTCAAGCATGATTTCAGCAGAAATAGGGTGCCTGCTGAGATACAGCCTTCAATGAACTATTCCTTCACCAGCAAATGCCCCACTTCACTAGGTGCCTCCTTGCTTCATTCTAAGTTATCACAAACTGAGCAGCGACTGATGTATGGCTTAATGTCTTCTTCTGCCACGGGCATCATTGGAAGAGGTGCTGTAGTTGAGAGCCAGTAGGATTTATCATTTCGGCTTGCATAGTAACAAATATCCCCAGGGTTACAGTAGAGGAATGGCATGGTAGCCAGAGAGAAATCAGACAGCAGCAAGTGCCTGACTCAGAGCCAAGGACTTAACTGTTCCGTGTATCTTAGTGCTTCAGTTGAACATCTGGAATCAAATAAGTACTTCATGCTGTCTTGGGAATTATGGGAATAGCTTCTTTTTCTAGAATTGTATATTGCCTGAAGCTAAACCTGGCAGGTTTCTCTTCAGTTACCTCTGCTGCTCACAAGACATTTGGGCCTCGTTTCTGAGGAGAGAGTGACTTACTAACTAGGGTTTTGAGTGGGGCATCTCTTGTGCTGCCTTTTGAAGCTGGGTCACACGAGGATACGAATGCAAGATGTATGTGGCAAAGTAAGAGTGAGCCACACTTGTCTCACCATTTTGGCTGGGATATGGCGTTCCTGTTTCCATTCTCCTGACTGCTCGGAGAGTTGGAATCAGTATGCAGAGTCAGGCCAGTTAATATTCTCTTTCAACTTGGAAGCCTAGGTATTTTGTTGGTTTTCAGCTGGTTTGCCTAAGTTTTTGCTGAGTTTACATAAAAATTTCCATCCATCATATAAAGATGTTAGTGGAACAACTTCTGCTAAAAGCTCTTCACAGTAGCACCACAGTTTGAAATGATTCTGCAGTCCAATAAGTAACAGGTATTTTTAAGAGGGAAGAGCTAATGCTTTCCAATGTAATTTAGCTTGCATGGTCATTTCACATAGGAGAATTTTGTAAATTATTAACACAATATTTAATAGACTTACAAGTCTGCCACAGACCTCAGATCTTAGAGAAGTAGATTAGCATAATACTTCTGGAAGCTGTTAGGAGAATTCCGGATTATTTAATCTGTTATTTGCATGAAATTCAAAGCCTTCCATCAGGCTGGCTGGAACAACCTGGAGGAACTGCCTTTTGCTTTCGAGAGGTCTGTCTCTGTTATTTGGTGTACCATTAGTTCTGTCCAACAATTTTAGTGTTGTGTTTAATGGAGCTACTTTACTGAATCAAGACAGAAATAACAATGACTGCTGTTGCATGAATTACCTGGCACTCCATCTAGACCTGGGGAGCCTTTGTCACCAGGATATCCTGATATATTTGAAATCCCAGGAGGGCCTGGAAATCCTTCCTGCCCAGGAATACCAAAGGGTCCTGGGACTCCTGAAAGGAAGAGAAGAAATAATCAGAAGAAAATGCACAATTGCAATTAAAGGGACTCACCTTAGACTAAGGAGTGGGATTTTCAAAATAGAAAACACCTGCAGTTCCCACTGATTTTTATTTCTTCAGATGATACTGTGGAAGATTTTTTTAAAGAACCAAATACTAGTTCTCTGTCAAAGATCTCTGGGTAGCTAATTACATCTCACTGTGTGGAATAGTAATAATCTTGTGTCTGCCAGGTAAAATATTATTTCAAAATAGGAAGTACTCAAAACATCCTAGGTATACTGAAGCAGGCAGGAAAGCAGCTTTGTTCTTCTGTGCCTGCAGAGTCAGGGCTCACACTTAGCATTTTTTGGGGTCAGTTAAAACCAAAAGTTCAAATCCAAGAAGTTCTTTACAGATGAAAAATTGTTAAATGGCCAAAAATCTGCCCTACCATTAACAGATTATTCTTTTAAGTATATTGAAGTTGTCGGGAAGTCAACCTTCTGTTTATAATTGTGACAAATAAACATGAATGAGGTGAGCTGTTTTTTCTAATGCTTGATAATAAATCTCTGAATGGTGTTCGAGATGGCACAGCATATTAGTAACAATAAAGTGCAACACAAAAGAATAGGAATGAGCCATTGAACCAAGCAGGCAAAGGCAGTAAGGTCTTATATCTCCGTCAGTGCTTAATCCTTCCAGAGCCAAAATGTTGGAAAAATTTAAAAAACAAACCCACAAACCCCCTGTAATTAGTTGATTTGTTCATAACATCAGGCTGGTGGCTTCTTGATGGATGAAAACCAGGTGGTGACCCATCCTGAGATGAGCACAGCTTGTTACAGCATGGTGGGTTGGAGCTTACTCTGCACGAGGGGTGATGGCACCAGCAGAGCACTGTGCATGGGAACAGAGCCCCCGAGGTGTCAGCAGGACCATCACACCTTGACAGACAGTGAGGCTTTCAGGAGAAAGGTAAATATGGACAGGTTTGCAACAAAAAGAGAGGGGGGGGGTCATGCGTTTGTGTAACCAGAGCTTCATTAAAAATATTTGAGGAGCTGATGGCTGAGAGTAGCTGTGGGTTTCTGGTCTCCTGTTAGCTTTCCCTTATAGTCGTGAGTCCTTTTATTCAGAGTTTGAATTATAAGTAAGAGAGAGGCTTTGCGTTCTTCAGTCTCAGAAGATGTTTATTCTTATCTTATCTCTAGCAAGGTCACACAGCTGCAGCATTGAAGTTAACAAGGCAGGAAAGGCAGAGAAATGGCAAATTGTCCTGGCTAACAAGGTCATTTATATCTCAAACTGTCCACCTAACAAATGCCAACTAATATATTTATACTTTTAATCCAGTAACCATTCACCTACGTTCTGCACTGCGGACTTTTTCACCCAATGACAGGACACCAAGAAAGGTGAAGAAGAAGAAGGAAAGAGAGAACAAAAAGCCAACACTCAAAACTCTCCATCTTGTTGCACACCTATATATATATATTACTGAATTTCTACATTTCTACATATTTCACCCAGTAATATAATTTTACTTACACAGAAACAATCCCAGTGTTATCACACAATTTAGGAAGTCTTTCCCAAGGTCTCAGGTCAAATGTAGTATGTTTTTGGAAATCACTGCCTGTCAGCACTGAAAGGCTGAGACTGTCAGAACCTGGGGTTCCAACAAGTAGCCTCTGGCATTTGCAGCTTGCTGAGCCCAGTGGGTGCTACAAGATGTTGCTACCATGGGGAAGGACCCAGGCTGTCCAGCACTGGGGAATACACACTGCTGCTTCCAAGCAAGGGCTGGCTGAGCTGCAGCACAAACTCCAGTGACCTTCCTGACTTCAGGAGTTCTCCTATTCAACCATGCATTTCGTGACATCTCTAACACCCACAGATGAAACAAACAACAGATGGATCCCATCCTCTGGAATACAAACCTGGAACACCTCTGTCTCCCTTCTGGCCTGGAGGTCCTCGGCCACCTTCTACTCTGCTTGGCTCTCCTGCTTCTCCTTTGTCACCCACTGCACCTGGGAAACCTGCAGAGCCGTACCCATCTGGACCTGTTGAAGGGTTGTTCAGAATAAAAAGGAAAGCTCAAATGTTTCTGCATATAACAGTGCATGCTAAAGTACATGTATAGAGCATGTGCATTTACAAAATACATGATGATTTACAAAATCTGTAATGGCTCATTGGAAAAAAGGCTCATGACGAGAAAAAAGGCCTTGAGGTTTTAACTTTATCAGAGGAAAGAAGTTATAATTTGAAGTTGTGTTCTAATCCACCTGTGGGGTAGCACATAGTGTATGAAGTTGTTTGCGGGAGCCTGCAGTAATGAAGCACATTCCAAAGCTTTGGAGGACACAGTTAAGGAAGTTGCATCACAAAGATTTCAGCGACCAAACTTGAAGCCAACACAATGTTGTGCCTGTGAACAGGCAAGAGTAACTGCCTCACTTACCTGGTGATCCTGGTAAGCCCTTAGTGCCTGGTAAACCATGCAGTCCACTGATTCCTCTTAAGCCAGGCTGGCCTGTTTTAAAATGACATTCATGATTATCATAATACTTTCTATTAGCTTGTATTTATTCCTGGGCAAAAAAAAAAAAATCAAATGCTTGAATAAATGCTATTCTGTATTAAAATATGGTGTATTATCTGAAAATTAATTAGTTACCATGAGTTTATTATGAAATACACCACACCATAGTTTTGTGATTGGCAAATTTTGTTATTATATGATAAACTCATTACTCCAGAGATATTTTTTTAAATATCTCTGATCCATCTGGTAGCATGCCATTAGTTCCAGTCTTGCTGCCATACATTTTTAATACCCATTTAGTTTTCCAAAATCCTCAAGCCAAGACAATTATGACATAATTGCTGACTCTAAATGTGGTTATAATAAAACTGTCTTCAGGAGCAATTCACTCTGTGTCATTTAAAAAACCACAACAAAACCCTAACGAAATGTCCAATAGCTACTGTTACTATTCTTACAGATAAAATTTATTCCATCTATTTGTACCTGTCAAAGTGGTAAGTATGATGTTAAAGCTAGACAATGGCCAGAGCTCTGGAGGACTATTCAGTCTCAGAAAAGTAAGTGTCTGTCTGTCTCTCTTCACTGTCTAAAAAGGCAGTCTTCATAACTGTATTAGCTCAGCTTTGAAGCAGATTCAGATAGAAGAATTTTACTAAAAGCCGGGTCATTTCTGGCTGTAAGGTAGAAAAAAATCTGCTAACTTAATATATTAAGGAATTAAGTGGCAACCGTTGAGATTTTGTACCCTGGGATACAAACAGCTTCATTTTAAACTATTGCCTGCATTTTGACAGCACAATTCTGTCTAAGCCATAAGTCATTTATTCTTCAGACCAGATACTGAATCAGTTAACAGTTTTTGGTGATGATGTAGGACAAATATGTTGCTTGTTATCTAATTCCACATTATAATATTCTCATATTGTATGTTACTACCCTTGCTGGATGTTTAATAACATTTTACTGTTTTTTTTTTTTTTTGTTTCTAGCTGTCATGAAAAATGAAAATGTTTTCTGAAAACCGTTTTCCTAATTGAAGAGGTCATCAACAGTTAAAATGAGCTGAGAAGACACCAGAAACCACAAATCAGAACGCAATCACTTGTGTCTTTGTTAATGCACCTGGACTTTGTGAGGAATAAATGTTTTAGTAGAGGAAACTCTGCCACTCTGAACTGCAAAAACCTCCTTTCTTCTTCTTCACTCCAAAGGAACATTTGCAAGTGCTCACACAAAAATGATTGAATAGCTGAAACTGTACAAATACCTGCTTGTCCTGGTAAGCCAGGCCAGCCAGGAGTTCCCTTTTCACCTGGAAATCCAGGTGTCCCAGGGCTTCCTTGCTGCCCTGGGGCGCCAACCAGTCCTGGCAAACCTGTGCGAGAACAAGGAATCATTGCTCATGAGCATCCTTAACACCAAGAGCCCAAAACACCGACTTGGGCTACTTTCATTCTCCTAGGCAGCAAAATGAAGACTTTCCCTTCCTAATGTCATTGTATGACACTGCACTGCTCATCCCAGTGGAAGAAAACCAAAGAGAGCACAGGTAGGAGAGACAAAGTATAAAAGAGCAACTCATTACAAACTTCAGGTTTCTGACAACCTCAGAAAGACAGTGGGCTCCTCCTATTAAAATGATAACTTGACTTCTACTGCCAGTTACAATAAGTGATTTCATTGCTGTGCACGTCGCTTTCCCCTTCTGCTGCACCTGCTTTGCCTTTCTGACTGAGAAGCTGATCAGACAAGAACTGTTTCCCAGTGAGGCACCTATTGAAACTCTTCCAGTCTTGTCTGGAGTTTCTAAGCCCTCTAATGAGGAGAAATGTGGAGCAACTGTTCTGAAAGAGCCTTTCCATGATCTTCCTGCAATAAGATATGTTCTTAAGCCCTGAGTGTATGATCCAGCCACAGCTGAACCTGACTTGGCTTCTCTTGTACAGTTGGCCAGTGAGCCTGGCTCAAAGGCTCTGTAACTATGTCCTGGGGGATACTGAGTTCATTTATGGCAGAAAAGGTCATTGAAAAGCCCATTCCTTGTAGTATTGAAACAACATTGGAATACCTAATACCTGAGTATGCTGGCAATACAACACTTTGGCTGGACACATGGTTGCTATAAAAAAGGAAAAACTGGTATGAAGCAGAGTTGGGTTTTTGCAATTTCCTCTTAACTTCTCCTGTGAGTTCCACATCCTTGTCACTGCTCCTCACCAACTTAAAGAATGATGACCATGTTAAAAAACCTAATGAGTTTCTTTTGATCTTTCTTTTTCCTCTTCAACAATGTTATTCTTTGGAGTATTAAAAAGAATATTTTACCTTTCGGTCCCACAGAACCAGGGACACCCTGCGTGCCCTTGAGGCCTTCAATGCCAGGGAAACCAGGATCACCGCCTTCTCCTTTTGGTCCCACACCTCCTCGTATGCCTGGAAAACCACAAAACCAGTATATTATTTTAATAATATCTATACAACCCTAAGCAAACAAGCATAACGTGACCTTGGCTACTGAATGGGTCCTGGTCTTGCCACATAAAGACATTCCTCTAGTTAGGGTGCTTACATAATCTGGGAGCATGAACAGTCTGGCCAAATGATCATTGAACTAATTTTAAAAGTACTCCCCAAATTATGTGGAATATGACACTGATGCTCAAGTGGGCTGCGTGTGCAGGGAAATTTTAATACATTTCCTAACAACGCAATCCAAAATCTATGAGACTTTGCTATCCCATCTTCTACAATCATGGCCTGGTAATGCTCCTTTTGTCATCAACAGCAAAAAAAAATCCTATATAGAAATGTTTACTGGAGTTACATGTGGTGATGTTTACTGCTGTAAAGGTATTTTCAGTTGAAGAGGTAAATGTAGCACATATTTATTTCAATAAAGAAAAGATGAACCTCTCCTGGAGCTGTCATGAGAGCAAAGGTTCAAGAGCCATCAAAAGCCTATACAAAAGCCCCCCCCTCCCTTCCTCTGGGAACTTTAGTATGTGAAAAGAAATATATCCAGAGAGCAACTGTGAAATTAATACCTGTTAAGCCTGGCACACCAACTTCTCCTTTAAGGCCTGGCATGCCTGGTAAGTTTATAGTATCTCCCCGATCACCTGTTTCAAACAAAAAGGAACATGAGTGGTAAGGCTTTAATTTAAACAGTACTTCCTGTTGTTTTGAGGAATTGCAACTTCAGAGGCAAAATTCAACAATTATTATCTTTCTAAAGTAAAAGAGGAGTAAATTAAAGAAAGCAAAAAAAGTCTCTAGAACAGCCTCCCTCCTTGCCACAGATGGATTTATCCATGGACAGCACATGTTGCATGAAATTAACAGTATCAACCTTTTTACAGCCTCCCACATCTACAATATCATTCTGTAAGGCTGTAGAAAGACTCTTTGAGATTGAAGATTCACTGAGGCCCCTCAGAACTTAATGTCAGGTATTTGATGGGTGATGAATATGGAGAGTGCTCAGATAAGAGAACAAACTCACCTATTTCTCCATGTGAGCCAGGAGTACCAAAATGGCCTGAAATTCCTGGAATGCCCTTTTCTCCCTATCATATGATTGAAAACAGGCATCAGTTAGTGAGGATGAGGATTTAGTCAACCTTCCAAGCAGCTGATTTTGGAAATATTGAGAAAAGGCGATTAAATTTCCCATTTTTGAGTTTCTTTAGTATTTTATAGAGTAATTTGGCAGCAGTCAGTTAATCTAAATCGGTACCAGCCAAGCGACAAGTTATGTTTGCAAAGGCTGAAGTTAGAAATTGAGGACATCCTATTATGCATATAAAATAGTGAGTCCTTGTGCTGGTGTCGGCTGGGGTGGATTTAATTTTCTTCATGGTAGCCAGTACAGGAGTGTGCTTTGGATTTGTGCGGGAAACACTGTTGATAACACAGGGATGCTCTCATTCCTGCTGAACTGCACTTACACAGTGCCAAGACATTTTTTGCTTGTCACCCCACCCTGCCAGTGAGCAGGCTGGGGGTGAGCAAGGAGTTGGGAGGGGACACAGCTGGGACAGCTGATCCCAACTGACCCAAGGGACATCCCACACCATATGGCCTCGTGCTCAGCGTATAAGGCAGGGCTTGGGCATTGGCTGGGCATCAGCCAGTTGGTGTTGGGCAATGGTTTTCATCCGTATCACTTGTCTTTCTAGGGTTTTATTAAGCTATCATTGTTATATTCCTTTTCATTATTATTGTTTATTTATTGTTATTAGAGTTTATTTCAATTATAAAACTGTTCGTATCCACAAGATCTCTCACTTTTACCCTTCCAGTTGTCTTCTCCCCATCCTGCTGGGGGTGTGTGGGGGAGCAAGTGATGGGGTGGGGCTCAGTTTCTGGCTGAGATTAAACCATAAGAGTCCTGCAGTCCTTGGTTAAAAAAAAACTTACTGAAACCTAACGGCAAAGAGAACTTGAGAAAGGGATATAGTTTTTGTCTCTCTTAAATAAATGATGTCCGTGAGTCTACTGTCAGGCCTTTTCTAAGCGTTTATTTCTTCCAGTGTAACTTATTTTGCAGCCAAAGTGAATCACAGTGAATTACCCTCTAGAAGCTAAGATTCTTAGGCTCTTTTACTGTTAAATAAGTAACAGTGAGTAACTTTTGGCAGTGATACCATCAAGTTCTGGGAGAAAAAGAAAAGCAAGCCCAACACTGAGAATAATTTTACCAGCAGCTGTGGCAACAGAACCAAGGAGCTAGAAGGAACCATCTGGGTCCTCGCTGGCAAAAAGCTGGCACATGAAATTTGGATGTCTCACAATGAGAAAAGAAATGACTCTGCTTAATTAATGTTGGAGGGAGCAAGCAAAAATATTTGATCTATTTATTCAATGCTTATGGCATTTTTATCTTTGCACTGCTGTTGTTCAGCAAAATTTCAAGGCGTGAATGCCACTTGCTGGGAAGCTGAATGCCAGCACAAGGACACCAATATTCCCTCATGTGTGTGAACTCACTCTGACTCCTGTGGTGCCAGGGAAACCTCTGATGCCAGGAGAGCCAGCAGGACCAGGATACCCTTTCAGACCTGTCAGCCCTTTTGCACCGATGTCTCCTTTCACACCAGCCACGTAGCTGGGATGCCCAGGGGACCCTGGTGTTCCTGTCTTTCCAGGAAGGCCTGGCATTCCCTTGCTACCTGCAGGCAGGGAAGAAGAAAAATAAGTAAGGGAAGACTGACATGCAGTTGCTTGTGTGCAAGAAGTTTTCCTGCTAATGTCCATATAGAAACATGGCACCACAATGTGCTGCACAAGGTGACACACACACACACATCACCCCTTAACGCTTTCCTTGGGGGTGACTCTGTGAAATGCAGCCAGGAGCTCAGTTTCTGCTGTCAGAGACCTTGCTGGGGGGGCTGCAGCACAGTGGTACAGTGAGCAGGGAATATTTGACATGGTAGCTGAGAACAAGCACTGATTGATAATCCTGTATGTGCTTGCCTTGTTTTACAGTGACCACTGACCTTTTAAGCCAAAGAATCCCTTCGTGCCCCTTTCTCCAGCATCTCCTTTTTCACCTTTGACTTCCATCATCATACTGGGCATGAGCTTTGGAGGTTCTCCTGGGGGGCCTTGATCCCCACGGTCACCTAAAGGGTAAAACATCCAACCACGTTACAAAATGCTAGTCAGCAGCGCTGTCGGAAAAAGTGAATAGAAGAGTGAATTAGGAAAAAGGAATGCACAAGCTACAGAAGATCCACTTGCATGAAAAGTAACCTGTGTCAATACAACATTCCACAAGCAGTGGAAGAGTCACGCTTAAGAAAACATGAAAATGGAGTTAAACTTTTGTACATACAATCCTGGGTGCTGGACCCAGAATCATCTGTGATAGATAATTTATCTCTCAGCAGATCAGTTAGGAATCATGTGTTGATAAAAAAACCCCCAAAATCATGGTTTATGAAAAAGCCTGAAAAGCACACTGGAGGAAGCACAGGAAAGTAGTTAAGTTCTATGAAAAGGAAATTCTCAGTCAAAAAGCCTTGGGCAAAAGAAAGTGTTTGGATTGGTTCTCAGTTGTAGTGTTCATTTTCTTGACTTTATGGTTACTGGTGATATCAGTAAATAATGTCCTGAAGAAGGGACCCATATAGGCTGTGTGACTGTGTTTGGTTCTTTGTGGGGTGCAGAGACAGGGCAGTAACCCAGACACGTCTCCTGTGATTATGTACTGCCCTATATTTCTTTGCCAAGAAGCATATTTGCACTTCTCTTCACAGGGGCTGCTTTCACACTTGCCCTTTGCTGAGACTGTTGATGGGATCACTGTTCTGCAATCTCTGAATTGCAGACACTTTTTTTTAAAAATACCGATCTCAGGGTCCCTAGAAAGAACATTTTGGCCTTGCGGCAAAGCATTTATTTATAGATAATTGTGTGCAATAAAAAGAGGACTGAGTTACAGTTTTCATTTCACCAACAGTAATACCAGCTGAATGTTTGTGACTTTTAACTACTTAGTCTTGGGTACTTAATTGCCTGGTTTTCTGAATATTTTACTGTCTTTACAGTGCAACTGGAGAAAAATCCAAGTATTCTCCCCAAATATCTTACGCTTCCTGGGAAGAAGCTCTCTTGACATCTGCATGTGTCCAGAGGTGCCACTATCTGAGCTCAGATGAGTAATAAGATGTCTGTCTCCAGCCTTAAGTGTGTAAAGAAGTAACCTTTCCCTGAGTCTAAAATCCAGGCCTCTTGGCCAGAGGCCCATGTGTGAAATAGGTGGAGGAATGTCTGAGCTAAGTTTACCATCTGAAAAATGTGTCTTCTTTGTGTCCTTGTAAAATAGTTCTGCAGATGTGAAGAGCAAACACACTGGTACCACCCATAAGCAAATACCTTTGAAGCCACGGGCACCCTGTGAGCCTTTATCTCCCCGAGCCCCGAGCGGGCCAAATTCTCCTTTGATTCCCTTGATGCCTGGTCTTCCTTTTAGGCCTGTCATGCCTTTGAAACCATCAATGCCAGGTGAACCGCTCAAGCCTTCAAAGAAAAAAGGGGAAGAGAACTGTTACATCACTCAGATTTCTGCAAACTAAGTAAATATGAACCAGCAACACGTGACAAAATGGTATGAAAACTTCATTGGAGCAGTACCTGTTTTTTGGGTGCCTTGCTGCCCACAGCAATCTATGGGTCCGGAGCAGGCACCCAAGCTCTCTGAGAGGTAGTAGAGCTCCTGAGGTAGTGTACTCTCAGGAGTACACTAACCTGCCTCAACTGGCCAAGAGGAGATGTTGTGGAGAAGACCAGAACTTACTGTATTCTCCTGAGAGATCAGTACAAGCCCTCTCCTAGAGATAAGCTTGAGATAGGTACCTAGCTCCACATAAGGCTTTTAGTCAGCCTGTTCTACATGTAGAGATACAGGTCTATGACTGGCTGGCCCTTTCTCACCAAAAATTCCCCTACTCCTCTTTTCTAAGCAAGAGAATGCTGTTTTACATGGGTAAAGCTAACAAACAGATCCTAATTTCTCTCAAACGAGAGCTGTTCAGTACTCCAGAGCTAGTCTTGTCCTGTCTTTCTATCTGATGAAATTGCAACACGCATTTTTAAGCATGCTTTGTGCTCAACTTGGCTTCACATGGAGTTGAACCCTATTCAAACTCCCTGTGTGGTGTAGGCAATGTGCATTACACATATGTGTTTTCTCATGGCTGGCAGGTGAGATTCCCACCTTCTCAACATAACATTAGTATCCTAAAGTCACCATCGAGGTCTTGTGTCTGGCATTGCTCAATCCACAGCTCCCAGCTTTAAAAAGCTTTAAAGCCAAGGTTTGAGGAAACATCCCTTAAATTTAACTGAGGACCAGTGGGACTAGGACAAGGGTAAGACTTTTGGAGAGAAAATAGTAAATACTGTATATTTTTTTAAAATGAGAAATAAAACAGCCATTGCTCTTCTAAATAGGGCTGCATATCACGAGCTAGCACTGTGCCAAGCACAACACAGGGGAAGAAGGGCAGTGATTTTGGAATATATTACACACATTATCCTAATTCTATTGTTTTAAATAGAGGGAGACCAGCGGAGAATATGTCTGGTTCATTGCAGCACAGAACAGCTTTAATCAACTACTGCTTTCAAAGCAGCAGTCCAGAGCTCACCTTTATCTCCTGGAAAGCCATCCATTCCACTTATGCCAGGGGGACCAGTCACGCCACGTATACCTGGTAGGCCCGTGAGACCCATGTCACCTTTGTCACCAGACAGACCCTTCAGGCCCACGGGGCCAGGAAAACCTTGCTCACCATCTTCTCCCCTAGCACCAGGTGGACCTGTCGTGTAAACATGAGAACAGAGAGAGTAAAAAAGGTTTGGACATAGATGATGATTTCATACAAGGTAGCTCAAGAGGGAGAAAACTGCTGTCCTGCCAGCTTCATATTGAAGGGGGGAAACAAGGATTTTTTTCATCAAAGAATTGCAGAAAAAATTGCAAAGATAAAGCAGCTCATCAATGTGAACCAGCCTCTCTATCAGTTTGGTTCCATACCCACTCCCAGTAGGATCTTCCCCTCCTCTTTAATTTAAGAATTAAGCCCCTTTTCCATAAGACTACCCCCATTTGGTGGCTCCCTTTTCCCAGGCTGCCAGCAGCAAGCTCTGACCTGACTTGGTAAGTGGCCATAAAAAGAAAAGCAGCAGCTCTGCCTGTGAAGATCATCCCCAAGCTTTACTTCCCTCTGTGGAAACCATACAGCTGCCCTGCCACAGACGACTAGTGAGAGGAATGACACAGGACCACGTTGCTTCCTCACCGAGAGGTCCTTGAGAGCCAGGCCCACCATCTGGCCCACGGTTTCCTGGTGGACCTGGGAATCCGTGAGTTCCTCGTATTCCTGGCAATCCCATCAAACCAGGGAGACCTTGTGGCCCTGGATCTCCTTTGGGTCCTGGCAAACCTGGGCTACCATCCGCTCCTAAAAGACCAAAATCATGCATTAGCAAGCATCATGTCTAGAGAGCTTGTTTTTATATACCTCTTCTCTGTACACCCTAGTCTTCCAGGGTGTGTTTTTCCTTTGAAAATTCAGTGAGAACAGGAAAAGCAAATTAAAGAACTGGTCTTTAGATTTAAAATAATTGACGTTGCCAGCAATGATCTCAATATTTACATCAGAAAGGTTGATGGGCTCTTTCAAATGAATTGCAACGATTTGGCACCGTGTGGATGTAGACAGAGCAGGTCTCTTTCAATTTTAATCCCAATAATTCTGTAATTCCTGATCTCTCTGTCACATATGTCTTAGTAAGAACTGAATCAAGCAGCTGACTGAATCCCTGAAATAATGCTATGTATCTTTTCTAAAATGTTATAGGCAGGAAAAGTAACATTTAAGGCGGACAGTGGGATCTGTGTTGTTTAGATTTTTTCATGTAAGGTTGTTACAAGGCATTGTTGTAAGACTGATACAAATTCCTAAGCCAAAAGGCCCTGATTCTACATGACTTAATGCGCTGGGTGAAAATTTATGGCTCTACCATGTAAGAGCAAAGAGGGTGTTAAGTTTTAAAAGATAATGCCTGCTTTTCATTCAGCTTGGAGAAGCAGCAGCATCCAAGTACACGGCACTTAAAATCCAGGTCAAGTGGATCTGCTCCTCTTTATTCAGGTTTTACATCCGTGTAGGTCCACTGGCTTGACTGTAGTTAAATGAGCTTTACAACTGCGGTCACTTAAAGTGGGTTTTCTCAACAACAGCATACAGGCTTTAGTTTGCTATTCTGAGAGAAGTGGCAAAGGTGGTATAAAGGAATCCCTAGCCATTCCATGTAAAATTCATACTTGTACAAAAATTCGCATGTGATTTGGAGCCATTCTGTCAGAACTGTAAAATAAATCAAGAACAGACAAACTAGTGATACTTTTTATTTTCACTGTATTTTTTACTGCTGAAAACTAAGTTCTACAGAAATGCTTACAAAGAGGATGCAAAGTCACACCATATTTTTTGTTTTCAAACAAAACTGGATTTTTTTCCCCTTTTCAGAGGTGTTAGTGATGTTTTCTGCCTTTTCTCAAACTTATGAAGTGTCACAGAGCTGCTTTCATCTCTTTCCTTCACTCTGGGGCTCTACTGCAGGTGAAAGCAGTTCTCCTCGTTTCAAATAACTCTGGGAAGATGATGCTCTTCTTTATTTATTCTCATCAAAAATCATGAGAAGGATATCCAAAACTAGTTCCTGTCATAAACCTTGCTTTGAGCTAGTCATAAAATTACTACTCCTTTCTCAGTTCCACACAGGGGAAGGGGGTAATCAGCAGTCCTAAATTTAATTCTGTGTCTAAATGCTATTGAAACTCTGTAGCAGGGTATGCTAAATTCCCACATGTGCTTTTGAAAGTCCTTCACAGAGTTCAGAGAGTTAAAAAGTCAGATTTTGTAGAGAAACTCTGTTTTCTGCAGGGATTTTAGAGTGTTTTTTGTGGTCTGGGAAATAAACTAAAATGAACACCCTGAAGTTATGAATCAGTATATAATGTTATCTTTTTCTCATTCATGAGTGCCCAAAGACTGACAAGGTAAAATAGCTTATTAGCAGTTACCTAACTCTATGTCCTCTTAGTCAAAATTTACAAATTTGGCAATACTGCAATGTGCTGATCAGCAAAGCCATGCAGTACCCAGACATCTTTTGGTGTGGGAAAAAAATCTCAGCATTATTGCTGTATGTAAGTGAAAAGTCAGGATAGACATCACCATTCCCTTCACTACAGTGAAAAAAATTAACAGTACATCTGAAAGCGACAAAGATGAGCAAAGTCTGGTTCCCTGGTATCCTACTGTAGCTGATTTCATGTAGAGCAGTGTGAATGTAAGCAATGGATCTCCAGAAAATGTTCAGAGGAGCCAGGCATACTGGCAACAGCTGACACAGAAGTGCAAGGAACGGGAGATAATCAGGCACTGGGAATGGATAGTGGGGTCGTCAGTACCTCTGACACATCCTACCCTGGTCTCTTACTACCCTCACATCCCTACAGTTTGGCTGCATTTGGAACACACTCTTAAATATTTTTTATTTGAAGAAGCTGTTACCTCTAGTTCCTGGTACTCCTTGATCTCCTGGTGCACCTTTCAACCCTGGGAAGCCAGGGAGGCCGACATCCCCTCGGGAACCTGCTGCTGCTCCAAAAACGTCACCAGGAAGGCCCTTCGGTCCTGGTGCTCCTGGAGCTCCGGATTTTCCTGTAAGGCCTGGGTGCCCCTGCAGACCAGGTAGACCATTTGGGCCTCTGTCTCCTCTGGGTCCAGTAAAACCTATAAATAAAACAGGGACTAGGCATCACAGGGTGATGACCTCCATCACTACAAATGCTGGAGGTCATATCCTGGATATACCAACATGATGCCCCCATTACCACAAATGACAAGGTAAAGGCTTCTTGTGGACTGGAAAACTGGATCTGGACTGAAAATTAAGCCCAAGCACTAGTGAAAGATAGCATGGGAAACTGCAGAGAATTGGTCCCTGTGGCCCGGGAGCCATGTGGGAGCCCTAATTTAGCAATTAGAGCATGCTGTAGAGCTTAGCAGGAGAGATAGAGGTTCATGGTCCTGCCATATGCTCCACAGAGCCATGTTTTATGATGCATCCCTTGCCTGTTCACCAGGACACGCATCAGCTCCTCTTTTACTTTCTCTGTTGCTACTACAGATGCTGTAGATGAGTCTGGAGAATACTATCAGGCCATGGGCTGCCTGAGGGCAAAGCAGCACATGGCACTGGATTTGGGAAAGTTAACAGTTGCACTTCAGAATCTGTGAGGATTTAGGACTTTGAATTTAGATAACACAAAAAAATTTCCAGAGACCTCATAAATTAAGATGCATCAATGGCTTCTGTATTGGGGCACAGAAAAAAACCCAAACAACTCAGTACCCATTCCTCTGACCAAATAAACTTGGTCAACCACAGGGAAGTGGTAGTTTCTGGAGGTAATTCCTGTAATTCTTGCTGGACTGACTGAAGATTTGTGAACATACACATCCACTGCTGCTTATATGTGTGTGCCACTGCATGGATCACGTGCGCAGTGGCACACACACAGGCTCATCTGACTTGCTACCTACAAACAGACATTTGCATCTTGATGTGCCTTGAATTGATGTGTCTTGGACATCCTGGAACCTCTGGAGAGATACAGAAGCCCAGGGATTTAAAAAATCTGCACCTATTACAGACTAGCACAAAATCTGACAGGCACTGAACACTTGCAAACACTCTGGGAACTGAGCTGCCTATGTGCAAGTTGAGTACCTAGTACTCCACCTTTGATATGTCCAGTATCATTTATACTGATACTGAAAGGAATTAAATGGAATAATGCTATTCTTTTCTTCCTTTCTGCATCATCATTATGAGTATAATGCACTTGGAATCTGAAATATCTTACTGAATTTCTTTATGACAATTTAATGAATTTTTACTGTCACATTTATAATTTTGCACAATGAAGCAGATTTTAAAAGGTTAGCATCTATGAAATACTTCTGGATTTGAAAAGTAGCAGTTTTGACTAATGGCTTATTGATTCAATGTAGAAGGGAAGATAAGTGAAAGTGTACCTGGAATCAAGTATTTGTGTTTCAGTGACTGCACTAAAAAGGTCAAAAGTGTGTAAAGAATGACTAATTATTTCAAGATACCTGGAGGACCTGGGAATCCTTCCCGACCTGGATCACCTCGTGTACCATTTAGCCCTGGGAAGCCCATTGGACCTGGATCACCTGGGAATCCTCTTGCACCTTTTGCACCTAAATTATATAAAAGAAAGCAAGAAAGTGTGATCTGAACAAACAAAACAGAAACGTGCATATAATGTAAAAAAAGGTAGTAGTAAATATCATCACTGTGTGATTCTGGATGCAAAGATGAAACCTAAAAAAAAATTAATGGGCCTATACAGTAGCTCTTTAGAAGTATTCCAGATCCCAAAACACGGACCAAAAATCTAGGTTAAATGCTTTTACAAACGTGGATTAACGCGATTTGAAGACCAATGATATGGAGACTACTAGGTTGAAGATAATTAGTTTCACAGACTTTTGGAGCCTTTCAATATTTTGTAAATTAAGGCTTTTAGATTAAGGTCAAAAGGCAATATCAAAAAAGAATGTTCACAGAAATGGGCACAGACAAGATGCTGTAGGAGGAAAAAAATTTTCCCTTCCCCGCTAAACTGATCACAGAACAAGAGCAGACTGGTTTAGATAACCAAGGAGCAGAAATGTAAGGCTAAAGGTTAGATCTAATAACCCCCAAAAATGAATACAAATTAACTAGCCTACTTACTATATTTGTAACATTACAGATCTGGAGATTCCCTCATAAAAGAAAGGATGTGCCCTGAGAAAGTGTTCTTCTGGTGCTGACCTCTTGTTCATACTGGTTTTTCTCCTGACAGCTAAAACGATACCTTACTTCCTTGTGATACTTTATTTGACATTTCAGTAAGGGCAAATATTACTGGCTTTTAACATCTGAAAACCTGCAAGCATTTTGTAGGATTCCTTTACCATGTTTCAAATATTATGGTGGGTTTTTTTTTTGGTGCAATAGTTTTATTACATGAGTCTCATTAGTTCACTGTATTCCAAGATCAAGATTTTTTTGTAAATTTCTTTGAAAATAATTCCTGTGGAATGCTTTGTTTCCCTACCCTCCCCAGCACTTTGAACTTTATAAATTCCCAGCTCAGGCTTGAAGATCAACAACATGCTTTAACATTTAAAATGTTGCTGCTTAGCATCACCATGAATTACAACTCATTTATTCATTACTGAAAGCAAGTTTCTCCAACTACGACAAACCAAGGAATAATTCACTTGGATTTTGATACTTTTTTCCACTTTAGGTTTCTGAATTTCCATTATTTAACTGTGATTATTTGTAGTTTTAACTATCATTTGTGAAGGGGAGAAGGGAACATTTAAAAATATGAGAAATAAGGTGCACATAACCAGCCAAAGTCTCTCAATTCCATCTCACACAATCCCTCAGGCTCTGTCCTCACCTCCTCCTCCTCCTCTTGGAAGGAGGTGGGGAACCCTCAGTGCTGGGGAGGCCCAGGATGACCAGACGGCCCCTCTGGGCTAGGGGGGACCAGCTCTGCCAGGAAGGCGCACGTGGCTGCAGAGAGCACAGCCGTGTTGTGTCTGACAGCCTGGCCCACGACACTGAGCTGCGTCACAGACTTTAGGCTCACGCTTGCTGAGGGCACTCTGCACATCACTTGAGGAGGAGCAGTAAGAAGGATTTGTCACAGTCCTCCATCGAAGCCTTTTATCACTCTGCTCTCAGAGGACAGGATTTGCCTTGCGGGGTGTCCAGTCCGCTCTGAGAGACCTCAGCACACTCTCAATCCAATAAACCTGTAGACTCCATACACTCTTACTGACTTGCATGTGGAGAATAGCAAATGGGCTGTCCTTTCTGCCTTCTGTTCCGTGGCTGATGCTCATTAGCAAAGGCAGGCTTAGTTCAGGAATGGTGAAGTCACCCGGGCTGTACACCGCTCAGATCTCTCTAGCAGGGTCCAGAGATTAGTGCTGTCCTCCAATGTAATTTCTAAAACTCGCAGTTTGCTAAGGCTCAGCTGTAACTGATATGGCAAGACACCCCTCAAATGTAGTGTATGTGGGAAACACAGGTGAAGGCAAAACATTACCTGTGGCTCCTGGCAGTCCTGGATTGCCTTGGGATCCCTTTGGTGGCCTTACACAGCCTGCACCTGCAAACAAAAAACAAAGTTACTCACGCTATACGTGCTCCCATGCTGCATCTCAATGTCTCTGCACCTGCAGTTGAGACAATTTCATTAAAACAGGGGAAGGAAATTAACAAGCAAACACCTAAATGGAAAAGAAATTTTATTCTTCATTGAAAAAAAAGAAATTGGCCATGGGTAGCATTTTCAGGGGAGCACTCATCTGATCTCCACCCCAAGAGCTGCTCTTCTACCTGTTTTACAGGGGCTATGGTGGCTGGTCCAGTTGGACCAGCATGGGAAGGGTAGTCCAGCCTCATGGATGACTGTATTTTTCAGGATAAGAGAAACACTTTGTTTCCCTATGGGCAATTTATACCCTTGAAGTAATCAAGTAAATTTTTGTAAAAATCTAAGGGCTTTTTCTTATATGTCATATTGCACTGAAAATCTTCACTTGAAGCTCTTCTTGAAAAAAAGTTGCTAAAATTTCCTTGGGCACCTAATTTCTGGTATTGTTTTTATAGATTGCACAGTAATAATTATTTTGTTACAATAAACACTCAGGAGTAATAAAATAAAGAATTTCTGAATTGTAGAGCTAAAAGTGCAATAATTTTAGAAAAAGTTCAATTTGATTAATTTACTTTAGAGCTACATGGAGTATATACATGGTTATTTGTGACCTAGAGTTCAAATTGTTTACAACAAAGAGCATCCAAAGCAGTCATCAGAAAGAAAGTATCAATCCATAAAAGCATCATAAGGCTAAAAAGATATTTAAGCCATTTGTATGTACACTACCTGACCATATTGGCTCAGTTCCATCTCCTCTAGGAAAGTCTTCAGTGACCTGCCCACAGTCTGTGAGCAAAGAATTAGAAAACACAGTTATTATCTAAAAGAGAAAAATTGCAAAAAGACAAAAATGTTCTCGATTCTAACCAAGATGCCTATAAAAACAACAGATAATGTATTATGCACACATACAACACAAATTATTTGCTGTAACATACTGGAACACTCTATCCACACACTGATTAGATCCAGGCTTAAAACCTATCCTGTCCAAGTTAGGAGGCTGTCCCACGCACTGTGTAAGGTTGACATGTGCTTGCTTTAGCTTGAATATTCTGCCAGGCTTCTCAAAGTCGAGGAATAAAGCTCTGAGCCTGAGCTCTTCTGAATGTAGCCCTGGCACTCCTATGCTTGGAAGGGACTTGAAAGCTGAAGAGATACTGAGGAGCTCTGAAGGGTGGATACATTATTTTCTCTGGTCAATTAAAAGATTTTATTGGATGGGAAAGATCAGAGAAAACCACCTGTGGGATTTCCAATGGCAGGACATTGTTCCGTTGCCTCCAACTGCTTGAAACATGAAAAATGTAACTTGCTGGCACTAACACATTAATTCATGCTATTTCAATACCTGACATGAAACTACTGGGACTTCTGATGTACCTCCTTCTTTAAGATTTCTGGACAATACCAGCACATCCTTTTTCCCCACATAACCCCCACCAAACTCTCCCTTTTCAACAGTGTGCTGTATAAATGCTGCACACAAGTCAGTGCTAATCTTCCACGGCTGTGATGTAAGACAGAGTGGTGTCTCTTACCTAGCTGGCCAGGCTCTCCCGGTAGCCCAGGCAGTCCTGGAGGTCCTGGGCTTCCGTCTTGTCCTCGGTCACCTGGAGGGCCCCGGAACCCTTTTGGACCAGGAAATCCTTCACCTGGCAGGCCTGCTTCTCCTGGAAAGCCCTTTGGGCCTAATTCACCTGGATAACCAGGATCACCGGGGAAACCCCTGATAGCATCACCCTGCGGGAAGTGAACGGAGGTGGTCACTCCGCACTTTGCTGAGAAACAAACGCAACTCAAACAGTTCAACTACTCTCATGAATAACATCTTACAGGCAGTAATTTCTCAAGTGTTGCATCCCAGCTCTTTAAATCAACACTGATAATAAAATATTTTTGAAATAACCTGACTTTAACATAGATCACATGGCAGTAAGGGCATGAGAGAAGTGCTGCTTGAGGGAACATTCCCCTAAAAATGTTGGCCCATGAAAAGCACTTGGGTAATATGAATCAGTGTTGTGGAGGGACTCCTGGCCCTTTCTGAACAGCTCTGAGTCGATTTGGGGAGACCAAATGCATTGCTAGAGATGTTCTTTTGTGGCATTTACTTCTGAGAAAAGTTGACATAAAAATGCACCCAAAAAGGCAGATTTTTTCTCTGTCTGCACCCCTAGTGACACTTCTACGCTACTGAATCAACATGTTACAAACGTCATTAGAGAATGCTTTTCTATCTTCAAAAGCAATATAAAGTGCCATCTTCACTAGTAGTAAAAGTACTGTGGTCTAGAGTGCCTGATATAGCTCTTGCCCATCTTCAAATATGATATATGAACATCCCAGTGGTTCAAAAAAGCATTTATGATGGGCCACATGAATTCTTCTTGCAAGGTATTTAATTTTCCTATAGAATGAAGTTAGAAAATGAACAAAGACTACATGTCTAATTTCTAGATAGCTACGGTTAGTTAGGTGAGTTGCTACCAAGCAATATGATGGCACAATGTACATTTTAAGGACATAAAATTGTAGTAAATTTTGCTTTTCTTTAACACAGCTGTACCAAAGCTATTGAAGTTCAGTCACAGAGAATCTCTCTTAGACTATACTAGAAGGAGTCGCCAATAAACAATTAATTACCACAAACTAACCAGTAATCACAAGCTGGTCTAAATGAGTTATACATTACTACTTACTGTTTAAATAAAATGGAAATAAAAGTGAAAGATTGTTCTAAAAACCCTTTATTTACCAATAACCAGCAAATGCAGTCTAGTTGTGCATCATTATCTGTGAGAGAAGGACAGGTTGGTGATTGTAACCCCTCATTAGTAACTGTGCATTAGTAACTGGGTGTGGTGTGTTTGCTGTATTTGCTGCTTACCGGAAGGCCAGGCTGTCCTGGTAAACCATCTAATCCGTCTTTGCCTGGGAAACCATCCTGACCTCTGATTCCAGGCAGCCCGGGGTCTCCTCGGATTCCTTTGGTGCCTAAAGAAGACCTTCCATTGTGAGACCAATCTCTCATTAATAGTATATTTAATAGGAAAATACAGGTGATCAGAATTTTCACTCTACCTTTCGTAGTTATGTGTAAAGAGTCTCCCTTTTCTCCTTTCCTTCCAGGAAATCCAGGTGGACCCGAAAATCCCTGGTGTTACATACATTAAAAAACCCCCGTTTTTTTGTTTAAGAAATAATCATCAAGATTTGCATTTCTACTGTCCTGCTTAAAAAAAAGCCTCCTTAAATTTTACTGCTTTCCTGTTACTTTCTGTGAAGGATTTCCTCTTCAGTAATCCCATTCTTGTGCAGATCCTTTATTAATATGTTCTAACTAGGACCAAGGTCTCTATGGCATGGTAGGGGAGCTTCTGCATGAGGATGGATTGGGACACCTGTGGCTTTCCATGAGCCAGTGTCCTGCAGGTGACTGCTGCTGCAGAACTGCACTGGAGAAAACATGGTGAGTTACTCAGTGCTAGCCACTAAAGAAAATGCCCTAAGCAACTCTTTGCCACCTTGGAAAAAACCTTAGGGTTCTACTGACATGCAGTTCCTCCCGTGCACCACTCCCAAAGAGGACAACCTCACAGCTGGCAGTGGACTGTGGCTCACAGCACCGTTCTGGGGCTGAAAGGTAGCACCACCTTCATTTACCAGACAAGAACTTGGGCACAAAGGGATTAAGTGACCTGCCCCAAATCACAGACCTGTGGGTAGGTTTTGGTTAGAAGGGAGGGCTGGAGGTCTCTGGCCCAACCCAGCACTTAGAGACAGAGCAGGCTGCTCAGGGCCTTGCCTAGCCACGCACTGAAAATCTCCAAGGAAGGAAATTTTCTCTCTTGCAAAGACAAACGGTGGTGAAGCTACAGAGCCGTCTCTGGCATTCCCAATTCCTTGGCATAATGCAGGAACCTCCTCCTGAACAGCCCATCTGAAAGGGAAATTTCTAGGTGCTGGCCAAGAGCCTTGCAATCACAGAACCAAATCCATATCCATGGTAGGTGCCAAGGCCCAGAGGTTACAGCCTCATTTGCCATTGACTGTTTTTTTGCCAGTTAGCTTTAGTTCTGAAAAATTACACTCATGCTCACTGAAATACAAGCCTTTTGGGTGCATGTTAGGCTTTCCTCAGCCACCTCATACTGAATTCCAGGGTAGACACTAAATGAAAGGGGTGTAGCTGATAAAGAAAGAGAGAAAGAAAGAGAGAGAGAGAAAGAGAGAGAGAAAGAAAGAAAAAGAAAGAAAGAAATAAAAGAAAGAAAGAAAGAAAGAAAGAAAGAAAGAAAGAAAGAAAGAAAGAAAAAGAAAAAG
>VXBT01012259.1:96557-108186 GCA_013400235.1 Oriolus oriolus | reverse complement strand
AAAAAAAAAGAAAGAAAGAAAGAAAGAAAGAAAGAAAGAGAAAGAAAGAAAGAAAGAAAGAAAGAAAGAAAAAAAAAAAAAAAGAAAGAAAGAAAGAAAGAAAGAAAGAAAGAAAGAAAGAAAGAAAGAAAGAAAGAAAGAAAGAAAGAAAGAAAATACTTTTCATCATTTTTTCCATGGAGAATAGCTTGGGGGTTTGGTTATTTTTTTCATAGCAGGCATATAGAACTAAGCAATAAAGAAATAACTATCTCACTTTTGCACCAGGGTAGCCAGGAAGACCATGTGGTCCTTGATCACCAGGTTCTCCTCTCCTTCCAGGCTGGCCAGGGGTTCCTGGAAAGCCAGGAGGGCCACGGGGGCCAGCAGGGCCCCTTCTGAGTTCTTCACCCAAAAGGCATGTAGTGCAATCCCCTTCTTCACCTAAGGAAAAGATTGGAAAGGGAAGAAAGAAAGCTCTATCAACAACAAATGGATGTGCAGCTGTATCCATCTTACATACAGACTTGAGAATTCTTGAGTAGTTTCTCAAACACTTGAGAAAACGACTCCTTTTTTTTTTTTCTGACAAGAATCCAACACAGCATTTCTTTGTCATATTAGCCCCAGATCAAATTCATCAGTCCTTATGCATGTCATAGTTCAGCAAACCCAGACTGAACACACTGGGGCTTAACAGCAGATAATTTACTGAGTTATAACCTACCTTTAGGTCCTTTTTGTCCTCTAGGCCCAGGGAAACCTTGTATACCATATCTACCTGGTGTTCCCTCCCGTCCTTTTAATCCAAAGAGAGGACCTAGAAGTTTAATTAAATAAAAATATAAATTCATCTACTGTAGATTTACTCTTTTTCTCTTTCATTCCTATTTCTTTGAGCTGCAATGCATTTTCCCCTCTTTCCCCTAATGTCACTTACTGTCTAACCCAGCCTGCTGTGATGTACTCCATTCTCTTTTCCTCTCTCCATCTTCTCACAGTTTCTCACACCTATTCTCAGTAACTCCCATCTGCTGTGGCAGACAATCCTTGCCATTCTTTGATCTCTCTAATACTGAACTCCTCCTCTCACTCAGCCCAACCTACTTTGCATTAGCACAAACAGCCTGCTTTGGATCACCTTTTCTCCATTCTGCACATCCTTTTCTTCATTCTTTCAAATGTTGCCAGGACTGTCTAAAAATCATGCAAACATCTTCTTCACTGATGAGTGTACAAGACTTCTTTGCATGTCCTCCCTGTCTCCTGTTTAATTTAATTTAGTTTAATTTAATTTCATTTCATTTCATTTCATTTCATTTTGTTTCATTTTATTTTTCTGTCGATGTCTCACTTTTGCCTGCCAACAGCTGTCTTTAAAATAACCAAAGATGTTGCTGTGCATTCTCATCATCTCTCTTTTTGCACTTACCAGGGGCTCCAACAGGACCAGGTGGACCGCGAAGTCCTGGTGAGCCATCCTTACCCGGAAGCCCAGGTGGACCCGCAAAATAAGCAGGAGCTCCTATTTCACCCTTTTCACCTTTTGGTCCCATTTCTCCAGGTAAGCCTGGCTTATCCCCATCCGCTGAAACAGAACCAGGGAAGAAGTTCAAAATGATTTCTTAACAGTGCTGCCCAAAGAGCTGTGATGCAACAGAAGAGAAAGTTCATACAACTGCATCTAACATGCAAGGAAAAATGGGAAAAATGGACATACTTACCATAGAGCAAAAATGGTTACTGCACTTCTCACTTGAGCAAATCAATAGCAATTACTGAAACAAGGCTCTGTCATCATCTCTGTTGCAGTAGTTTTGCAAGAGTCCCACTGGTCCAAGGAAAATGCTCCACTTGTTTTTTGCCCCCCCAGTTATTATTTACTACTCTGCACTGTGTATCACATGATCAGCATAAAAATTATCCCCACCATGACCCTGTATCAGTCAATAATCCCTATAAAGCTAAGCTGTTAGAAGATGTGTTGCGGGGGTATTACCATCAGAAAATCCAGGAAGACCAGGCATCCCACGATCTCCCTCCTCTCCTCGGTCTCCTGGGAGTCCAGAAACACCTGGGAAGCCTGGATCACCTCTTGCACCTGAAAGATATCCCCAATTCCACAAAATGTGTTAGTGTGATGGTGCTGCTTGATAAAAAGCAAATATTAGGATCTTCAAGTGCTTTGGAGCAGTAGAGTTTACAATAGTTTCTAAAACACAGCTTTAGAAATGGACTGACAGGAATGGTGTGGAGCCACCAAGCCCAGGAAGAAGGATGGTATTAGTATCTTTTACTAATATGCAGCTAGAGCTACACTGCTCCCGGAAAGCACAGAAGAGCAGCTCTCTGAGGACAGTCCCTCTTTTTCCTACAGGAAGTTTCTGCTTTAACAGATGTGTGATATGTCCTTTGCTTCCCACTACCAAAAGCGTCTGCCTGGGCCCAGCTATTGCCTGCAGAAGGCATCGTGCTCTTGTCAAACATCAGTGATAGTAGAGGACATGTGGTGTGTTCAGCCCCCTGCCTGCTTCTTTCTCTCTCTACACAGTCCCTCCTGCCTCTAAAAGGCTGGCAGAGCATTTGGGGTGATTTGACCAGTGTTTTGGGCCTCTTGCCCCCTTTTTCTGGGAGGAAGGGAACCATTCATTGCTAGTCTCTCTGGCCTTCAACAAGACTAGTAAACTCTACGGTAAGAGGACGAAGGCCAGGGCAATGCTATGTGATCACTCTTGCTGTTTGCTGGCACCTTCCCTTGAATAGTTTTGGCCTTGGCAAACTGCTATCACCTTTTACGTGTTTCTAGTCCAGCCAGCCAGAGCCACCACAGCTCTGCAGAACAGCTGACACCGGATGCTACAAGCTTAGTGAAAAGATCGCAATGGGAACTTGTCAATTTAAATAAGGAAAAAGTACTCTTCTATTCCTCAAGCCTTTTTTACTGTGTGGGTTTCTTTCTTTCTTTCTTTTTCTCTTTCTTTCTTTTTCTCTTTCTTTCTTTCTTTCTTTCTTTCTTTCTTTCTTTCTTTTTCTTTCTTTCTCTTTTTCTTTCTTTTCTTTCTTTCTTTCTTTCTTTCTTTCTTTCTTTCTTTCTCTTTCTTTCTTTCTTTCTTTCTTTCTTTCTTTCTTTCTTTCTTTCTTTCTTTCTTTCTTTCTTTCTTTCTTTCTTTCTTTCTTTCTTTCTTTCTTTTTCTTCTTTTCTTTCTTTCTGTCTATGATAAGAATGTTCTCTGCTGTGCTGCCACTACTGCACTTTATCCAAAGTCTGAAACAGGACACAGAAGACAGACTCCCATTCTTCCTTTCACTGCACAACAAAGTCACACGCTTTTTTGCTTGCCTCTTCTCTGTGGATACAGGCATGCGTGGAAGCCTTTTGTACAGCAATCCAGCTTCAGCGTGAGAGACAAAGAAACCACCTGCCTGCAAAAAGGTGATTAGGGCACTCTCTTGGAAGGCAATTACAGCCTCTGGAACACTTTAGCAAACACATTTTTTTTAGGAGTTGAATTCTCAGAATATCATGCTTTTGATCTCTGCAGAATGTAGTGAAACTGCTAAGATAAACAATCTAAGCAAAGACATACCTTTCCTTGGGATGCGGGAAGGAAAATAGGAATCTGGCCCTGGAGGACCCATCTCACCAGGCTCTCCCTGTCAAGAGAAGTTGAAGTATCACACTCAAGCACATTATTATAGAGAATTTCTTTTAAAATGGAAAGGTATGCCCATGAAACAAAAATCCCCAAACTCCCAAAGGCACTGACATGACATTTAAGAAACCTCGAAGATTCAAAGTCAACAAACCACGTGACTTGGACTACAATGACAACAGACACAATTGCTGCTACATGATGACAGAAAAGAAAAGAAAGCAAAATGACATCTGGCTTATTGCTTCTAGCAAATGAAAGTAAAGCAGTACCTTGCTTCCTCTGAGACCATGGCCACCGGGTGGGCCATCAAATCCTGGAAAACCCTGTAATACACATAAAAATGATTGACTTTATCAGAAAGAGAATAAAATTATTTGGTCTCTAGCAATTCCTGTAACACCAATAAGGTTCCTTGTGGTTTGATGTGCCACCTCTTGGAGCAAGCCTAACTCTTGCCAGAGGCCAGAGGGACCTGCTGTGCTGCAGGCTCTGTCACCCCTGGCAGGTGTGCAGATGGAAGGAGCACCTACACTCACACCATTCCATTGATGCTGCAGGGTGGAGGAGGAGAAAGGGGATCTCCTCCATGCCAGCTGACCCCAAGACACGTGGGCCAGGCAGCCAAAACATGCCAGCCTGCTGCAAGAAAAACTAAAAAAGTTGGAATCATTACAAGTGGACATATTTTCACTGGAATGGAAACAGTGAGCAGTGAAATAGCACTGAAGTGCACAGGTCCTTTTTGCTCTTTTGCAGGTGGCTGTTTGGCTGAAGAAGGGTTTCCCAGCTAAATGAGAAGAACTCAGGAGCAGCCCTGAAGGTGCCTTCCCCCTGCTCTCCCACCCCTGGGCATGCCATATCCCTGAGAAAATTTTCCATCCCTACCCCAGAAAATCTTATAATATTTAAGATCCTGCCCACTCCATTCTTTTAAAAGGTTCAAGATCCAAAGCATGTGGACTAAAACATGTATAGTAAAACATGTTACATCCTATCACATGAGAGTGTATTTCAGCTGATGGCGTGAACACAGAAAAGTGTCTTTTGTGTGTTTTACTCAGTTCTTCGACAACTTTTGTTCACTACAGAAAATGTTTGTATGTAGTCTGGAAAGAGACTGGTGTTAAAAAGGTGTGCTTTTAGTAGAAAACAGTGGCCAGATCAACAACTGATGTCAATTAATATGGTTTTGCTGAAACCAGTAGTTTTGTATAATTCACACTTATAATTAGATTATTAGTCAGCTTTTTAAAATCTCAGCATCTCTCAAGTTTCACAGTGGGTACAACTCTTACCCAGAACTTGAATGTTAATAACCAGCTCTGTAAGTCACTTTTGAAGCAGTTTTGAAGCACTACAAGTACCACAGATCTCAACAACATGCTGCAAACCTGACCACGTATTTCAGAGAATTTTCCATAATGGCAACTGTACATCACACCATCGGAAAAGGAACCTCTCAATTATCAGGTGTAAAATCTCTTTACACTAGGTGGAGCTGGTGGTCTAAAAGCAAAACCAGCAGCTTCCAGCTAAGCTTTCTACTTAACTGCAACTTCATCTGAGGGGTAGCAGGACTTAATCATCCTTCTTTGTTTTTTAAGAATAAAATCACTCAAAAATCAACAAAAAGGAGGTTGTTGTGAATAGCACATAGAGTAGGGTGTCCCCTCTCAAACACACATCATACAATGATAGTCCATCCAAACCAATGTACCTTCTGCTAAAATTATTGCCAAGATTCAGCCTCAAAAAGGGGCAGCAACTGTTCACATCTGACTGGAGCATGAACCCATGTTAAGGTCAACCAGTGGGCTTTAATGGGTTTTGCATCAGCCTCTCCTTGTATGTATTACTAATAGCAATTCCCTTCCACACCACCAGGACTGAAGAGCTGAGCAAATGTTATTTTTCAGATTTCGTGTACTTTCATGTCCTATGTGTTTCACGTTATTATTGTTATGCCTTGGTGGCAGGACAAATCTTTAAACAACTAAAGATGGCAAAGCATGGAAAAATCGTGCATCCCACAGCTATTTACCTCATGGAAGGGATTTCTAAAGCTGACTGAAGAAGCCTTTTTCTGAGACCAAACAGTAAGTCTCTGTCTGACAGAATGCTATTTTAAATATTTGGGTGTGTTTCCATGGGGACAGAGATTTAACTGGTATATTTATCAGTTTCCATCTCTTCTCTCTTTGTGATATCCAAGATAACCATACATCCCAACCATATCTGCACAAAGCTATTCAAAAAAGTTTGTGCTTATTGGAAGAAAATTACAGAAATCATAATCACAGTAAATGAGAACAATGAAAGTGACACCCTCCTGTAGTGCTCTCAAAAGATGCCAATGGTTTAAGAAAAACCAGACTTTAATTATAGGGTATTTTTTTTTCTCACTGATGAGAAAAATAACTGACCCAAAATTACCATGATGGATGAACCCAGATGATATTTGTTAGACTACAGCTAGTGTAATTGCAGACAGAATTTGTCCTCTACAGTTTACTTTTCAGACAGATTGTCTACATATGTGTTAGAAATAACAGTCTTGTATGAAATACTCACTTTGTCTCCACTGAACCCTGGAAAACCACTGAGGCCAGGCAGTCCCTATGGAAGTACAATAAAATTAACAATATAAAATGACATTCTAGCATCCTCATGGCAAAGAACCATTATTATTTCTTAGATAAAATAAATCTAACAGCTTGAAACTCTAGCAGTCACACTTCAGATATGTTTTCAATTAGATTTTTGTACGGTGCAAATGGAACAGGTCTGAAATCTAATCTGGTATTTGATTTTTTCTCTCTTAATCAATACATTGTAGATTGACCATAAAGATTTTAAAGATGACTGAGATTTTTTTAAAAGAATGTGTTCTCAGTACTGTTCTCACTCTATTTAAGCACGTCAGAAACACTGCCCCAAAACAAGCAGTCATAGATGCTACATGGAAGCATTTAGATTAACTTTTGCTTGAGCAGTCACAAGTAAGTGGAGTGGGACTCATGTTTGTTAACCATGGTCTGCAGACAGCTCAAATGGAAACAGGGAAGCACAGTCTGTGCTGAGGACCAGCACAGCAGCTGTGGTTAGCGAGCACAGCTTCAGGTGAGAGATGCACCAGGCTTCCCAGTGATGGCACAGGCACACCTCGCCATGCTTGGGCACACCTGTGAGTCCACAGGCTCACCTGTGAGTCCCGTGGGGGCCTCCTCCCACCCCCATTGCAAAATGGCCTTTTTTCTTTCCTGCTTCAGGCAGTTCTGAGCTGGCCAAACCTACTGATCTGAAGAACTATAATTTCTATAGTTTGTTCATCTGTGTTTTGCTCCAGAAGGCAAACTCTCAGCTCAGATCCATACATTCAGCTGAGTGAATTCCACCTTTAGTAAGTAACTCACCCTTTGTCCCGGGTAGCCCATTACCCCTTCTTCACCTTTTTCAGGAGCAAAGAGAAGTACACCCTAGGAAAGACTGCACGTCAGTTCAACATATTTCTTCATTATGTGCAAAAAAATTGCAACACTGTTTTATGGAAGCTAAACAGGAAGAAAGCATCCTTGTAACACAAGGATAATCTAATAATAGCTGCATGTGAAAGAACTGTTGTCCTTAAAATTAAGTGTAACATGCTTGCTTCATTACAATAGCAGGAGCAGGCCATTACAGAGAGGACAGTGTCTCCCTCCTATCATCTCCTTTATTACATCTGTGTCTGCAGCTCTGAAGAAGAGCCAAAGTAATTATTCAGCTATACAACCAATTAAGCAACTCAGCTTATGCCCAAACTGTAGCTTCAGAGAGTTGTTTGGCAAACATAGGCATGCTGCTATCCACCCTACTATTCAAAAAAGGCGGGGAGAGAAACACGTATCCCCTTTTGCTACATCAGCATATAATCTACACTTTTCCTAATGAGTAAAAAAAAATCCTACATGTGTAAAATATGACCAGCAGCTGAAGAACTGGCCAGCAACCACATATGGAGGGCATCAGGGCTCACACTGTGACCTTCTCCCATAACCTTGTGGAGCTGCTGACCAGACCATCTGAGAAAATAAAGCTCTGCAAAATGCTCAGTGAGGCATCCCTGCTTGGTAAAGACTGTGTTTTAAACCCCTCTGGGAAGTCAAAAGGAACCACTCAGTGGCAAAGCTATTCAGTCAGCCTAGAGGCTGTCTGTGAGTTATAACTAAACCATGCTCAGTCAAGCTGGGTTGACAGCTTTACACAATACAGCAACATATGGGATTACTGCCCACTTACTCAACAGATCTAAAAAAACATGAGACAACAAGTCTGTATGTGTTGGGGAGTATACCAAAAAGGATTAAAAATATTCCATATATTCTTATTTAAGGAAATAAAGTGAAATTTTAAAACACAGATCAGAAGAATAAGTAAAGAGATTTATTAACAGTTAAAACTAAAATTAAAAATGTGTGAGGGAAAATCTTATTTCAGTAAAACAGTAAGAGAACAACTGATTGTGCTGTGGAGCTACTACACATCAAGTTGTTCAGTTTTTCTGAAGCATTAGAACTGGTGTCTCTGCTTATAACACATCTATATTGCTCCATATCTATATTCCATCACATCAGTGAAGAGTGCGCAAGTATTAACACCAATATTATTATTTGTCCTCGCTCTTCTCCACATTACTTACTGGAATTCCAGTTTCCCCTCTCGGCCCAGGGTCTCCTCTTTCACCCTAACAATAAAGAAAAAGTATTCAGATAGGTTTGGCATTCCCATTTACATTTCAATAACTTTTATACAACACAAAATGACTGATCAAGAGAAAAACCACTGCTCTTGTGCTGTTCTCTATTCATACACTTCTCATATGAAATGCATGCTTTCATAAGAAGTTTTTGAAGTTGCCTTTTAGAAAAATATTCGATTTTTCTGAAAAGGTCTCTAGGAATGTGAATGCCCAGCTCTTTCCAGGCTCGTTCAGGAGATGTCTGGGTGGTGAGTGCCTGAGTAATGCCGATGAATAAATGCACATTCTTCTGTTTTTACCTACTGATTATCTATGAATTATTTGACCAAGAGGTCCTGTTAGGGTAAGACAAATCATAGCCTAAAGTCCACTCACTATACTGATGACATCTCCATTGAATATAACAGCTCTCCAGGTAAGTAGCTCACATGTGGGTGTATCCCTGCTTAGTCATGGAACTCCCAGCATGTATGTTACTTAACGCAGACTGTAGAGTATTAAAGGTCTTTTTAGATTTTCCAGTATCATAGCAACTTACTCATCTTATTGCAGAAATTGTATGAGCCACATAAACTTTCTAACTTCAGATATGGGATGAAAAATTACTGGTCTGGAGGCTGGTGTCTGATACAGAATATACACATACAGGGTATGACTGCCTCTGCTCCCAGCAAGAAGCAGCAGATGAGAATAAACTGGATCTCACTGGTGGGGATTTCTCCAATATGCATGAATAAGCCTTAACTCTAAGTGTATAAATATCTGCATCACATAGATAAGCTATAAAAACAAACACAGTATTGGTTTCTCAGCAGGCATTTCTGCTTGTAAAATGAGATGTGAGTGGTGGCCAGTAGTTGCATGCTTAAACAAAAAGAACAAGTTTGCCAAAGGCACCTTTAAGCTTCAGAAATAGTTTCTGAATTATTTTAGCCACCATAGTTTCAATAAATACTTTATGATCCAAGTTTGTGAAAGTAGGAAATTTCTCTTTTGATATATTGAAGTCTCTTAATATGTGTTAAAGCATATTTGTACAATATTGTAGTTTTGGTACTGCAGAGCTCTTAGTCCCTTGTTTATTTTAGAAAAATACCCTCTTAGTTACCTTGTGTTTGTCAGAGGGGACACCCATCAGTTCTCTTGTAGGAAGCCCAGGTGGACCTGGAGGACCTGGGGCGCCCTGCAGGAAAAATATGAAAGTACATTTACTAACAGCTATACTACCTGGTCAAGCTGTTGATCAGCACAGGGTCTAGGATGCTGCAATGAAAGGAGCAACACAGATTTGTGCCTGCTGGGAGTATGGTTCTAAACCATATACAATCATACCAAACAAGGTGATGGTAACATAAATTAATTTTGTGCTGAGTTAACATATGGAAATAATTGCTCTTGCCCTGTGTGTTTCCAGAATAACAGCAAAGATTACTGCATTATATAAAGTGGCCTGGCTTTATAAATTTCAGCAGTGTTACCTCTGTGTCAGTGTAAATGAGAGCACAGAGAGATTCAGACATGTAGCACCCAGAGCTACAGACCCAGACCAGCTATGATGTTCCTCATAGAGATTATAAATACTTTCAGACCTATACTTCATTTTTCTCTTATAATTACATAATGCAGTTTCAAATGAAGAGAGTATTTAAAATAGGACCATTTATAAATAGCAGATAACATCAACCTGCCCTTCAGTAGCCATATTAGTTCATTAGTTTTCCTTTACCTGTTCACCTTTTTCTCCATAGAAGCCAAGGCCCCTGTTGCCCTGCAAAAACAATAGGTCAATATTTACCAAGTGTACAACTCGAATCTAACCTAAAATTCAAATTTAAGCATGCTTAAAGGCCTTTTCAGGCTTACAAGTCTGCAGGACACCACTGAAGAGCCACAATCAAATAACAGTCTAGGTTTACCTCGAAGTATTTTTATAGATTTAGAAGTATTTTTATAGACCTAAACTTTTAGAAAGACAACTCTATTTAAAATCTCATGCTACCAGTGCTTCTTTGAGTCATCCACTGAGTAATATCACGAAAAGATCAAGCATTTCTTTTGCAAGGTTTTTAATAGCCTTGAACGCTAAATAAAAACACCTAAATGGGCTGGAACAATGAACTCATATATTTTTTCCATGGAGATAAAATTGAATATTGTGAAGACTGCAAGGATTCTCTGTTCATGGGAAGCTACTGTGACTACAGTAGCAAATTAAATCTGGCTCTAGAACTGGTTTAATCTTTTCAGGGTAGGCGATCCCAGTGTAAGATTAACTTCCCATGGTACGCAGCCAACACAGAAAGTCTTGTGCTACACAGTCTCTCGTGCAGCCCGTGGTTCTTTCTTTTACCGCCTTCAAGTAGGTCTTGGATAAACCTCAGCAACACAAAATCAACATTAACAACTCTGACACAAAGGCTTACTTGTGGTCCTGGGGGCCCTGGGGGTCCTGGTGGTCCCTGGGGAAACACAATAGGGGACAGCAAGTTACTCGCTGCTTTCTAACCAGTGCGTGCAGGAGGCCAGTCACTCTCTGTCCGAAATCTAAGTATGTATTTAGCAGGCAGTGTATTCCTCAGCATCCCATGTACCACTCTTACTATATTAGCTGTATTTAGTGCTCTGAAAAATACCTTCCTAAATCACATTGTAATCCTTCTAAACAGAAGGACAGTCACCCAGCCTAGATCTAATGAAAACCCATTTTTTCAAGTAATAAGAACTCGTGTTTTGGATTCTGACTAAGAAACATTTTAAGCTCATACTTAAAGTTAAGCACATCTTTAAGCGCTTCACTGGGCTGCAGTCTTGGTACTGTATTGGTCTGTAAGGGGGTTGAACTGCCATAGGCATCTCAGACCTGTGAAATGCTCCCGGGTCTCCCTCACAGGTGAGTCACAGCTATAGAGGCAGTAAATAAAGCTGGATGTATTTTGCTCAAAAGAGATGTTGCCAATATGGTAACCAGAGGGATGTAGTCGTGGGACTCAGAAAATGTACGGTTCATAGCACTCCTAACATCCAAGAAAGAGCACTGGGAATATGAATCATTGCAGGCTGGGCTCCTGTGTGAAGCTCGTGAACTTCTATGGGCTTGCTCTAAAGAAAGAGCAAGTGAAGGACTGATTTCCCTTCAGGAGGAGCAGTAGAGAAAGAAAAGGTGCAGTTTACTCCAGGTGATAAAACAGGCCAGTGCAGAAAATTAACTTGGAACAGCTTAGCATGCTGTGGATTTAGGGTTTTTTTGTTTGGTTTG
>VXBT01012259.1:0-96507 GCA_013400235.1 Oriolus oriolus | reverse complement strand
TTTTGGGGGGGTGGGTGGGGGATGTCCCTGAAAATAGCTATGAGGGCTGTGTGTGAAAAGTCCTGAATTAATTTTTCCCCCTCAGATCAGAGATGTAAAGCAGGTCCAAAGTGAATTCTGACAAAACAAAGAAAAAAGAAAATGCTACAGAGTTGCATTACAGGAAAATAAAAAAAGCTTTAAGAAAATGAAATGTATTGAGTTTGAATATCTGCTTCTCACCCGCAAAACTATTAACCATGGAAAGAAGAAATGTAGAATGGTATCTGGAGAGAACACAATCTTCTCAAAGAACTATACTGCAACAGTTGTCAACATCAATGCTGTAAATTACACATTTGGAAAAAAATTACTGAAAAATAGTTAAAAAATAAAAGAGCATTCTAAATCCTATTCAATCTCCTGTAGGAAGTGTAGAGAGCCAATATACATATCCTTTATGAGCAGAAAAGATAACGTATTCAAATAATGATATTTCTGATAACTCAGTGTAGGGAGATGTTCAAAGGAGGTTAAAAAAATGCAATATGAATCAAAAGCCTCTGACAGCACAGGGCAAAAAACCCCTATACCTCTTTCTGCAGTATTCATCCCTCAGTGTCTCACTGTGCTTTTTAAAAGGTTTTACATCCACTGACACCCGCTTGCTATTTCTAACCTAATTCAATATAATGGAACTTGCTGAGCTAATTCTTCTGCTTGGTTAATTTTCTAGAGAGCATAATTTAAATATACTTACTGGTCTTCCTCGCTGTCCTCTTGGACCAGAAGGTCCTTGAATACCCAGCGTACCGGGAGGTCCCTTTGAATTAAAAAACCCATCAGCTATCAGTTAATGTTGTTCTGACATTGGTTACTGTTGACACCTCATGACATCCCCTGTAACACTACTTACCGGAAAACCAATGAACCCTGAATCCCCAGGATCCCCCTAAAAAAACAACAAACAAACAACAAAGAGGTAAAAAATGCAATAAATTCTATATACAAAATTGAATAAAATCTTTTTATCACTCATTAATTTTTTTCTCATTCAAACAACTAATTATAGCATACAGTGCCACTCAAACCCTTCCATACAGATGCATTCCATAGAGACGCTGAGATATCTGAATGTGGGCCACACAGATTTCATACTTTCTATACATGGTTTAGTTGCATGCAATAGAGTAGCAGGTTACAAAGTTGGCTAGTGAAGTTAGGGATCCAAACTACAAGGCTGAACAATACCACAGACCACACTGAATTTTTTTGTTGAAAAATCCTGTCTAACCAGTGGCTTAATTAGGACTATAACCTTAGCTGAAATGTCCAAGCTCATTTTGTGAGTTGCATGGGAATTACTGAGTCATTTTGATTCTCTTCTGAGTCACTAAAAGCATTTGGAACATACTGTTTTCAGTGACCACATATTTTAACTTCAGTACACGCTGAAATGTTTTTCGAAATTAGATCCAAAAATGTTCTAGCCCAAAGACCTTTCAACACACACAAATAATGTGTTATTCAGTCCAAACACCTTCAGTCATTTTGAGTAGCATCTTAACTACCTAGTTAATTTGAGTTTAGTTAACAGAATAATTTGTGGAACCAAGTATTTTCTGAAATAAATAGAGGTGTCAGTATCCATCCTTGGCCACAATGTAGTTGAGCATTTCTTAAACATTACTTAATCATTCCTGATTACTAACAAGTGCAGATCTGAAGAGTTTCTAAAGGGAAAAGAAGATTCCTTTAAAAAATACAGGCAACTTACAAATATGTCAAGAGAAATACCTATTTTGGCACTTACTGCTGGCACAAAATACACATAAATAATGTCAGCAGATCCCCGCTGTGCTGAGTATAACTCAGCTCTAGCTTTTATATCAGCCACAATTTATCTTTCTCATACCTTCAAATTACACAAGGTTATACACATATATGAAAAAAAGTTGCAAGTGATTACAAAATAAGTTTTAAGGATTAGACACAGAAAAAGCACCCACTGGGATACTTGGGGTTTACTAAATAAATAAATAAAATATTGAAGGATATTTTACCCTAAGTCAGTGAAACATTTGCATGAAGATTTTACAGAAAAGCTGCTAATAGTAACCAGAATTATTAAATGGACAAAACTATGGCAAAGGAAGGATTTTGCCATGCATGATGCAAAGGTAGTCATTGACTAAAGAGGGGAATACTTGACCTACATCATCTACAGTGCCTTTGCAATCCATGTATAGGCTGACTTTCCTTGGAAACAACCAAGTGGAGATATTTTCCTTTGGATATCAGACAAACTTTGCTGCAATCAGAGAAAGCAGAAGCTGCCTTTCAAAGCCTACACAAAATCAAAGTGGGCCTCTTTGGATGTGTCCATCAGAGTAAAAGAAAAATGTACTCTCCATCATGTGCCTGGAAAACAGTACTGGGCAAGAATAACTGCTGGGAGTTCCAGACGTACCCTGTATCGGCTGATGATCTCCGGTGCCACTATGTACGGCTCCCCCTTCTGGCCCTTGGGCCCTTGGACTCCCTGGAGGTGACCAAAAAAACCAAAACACAACCTAAGTTTCATATCATATACGTTAACATGTAAACAGCTAAGAGCGAAATGAAAAATATTTGCTGGTGTTTTTGTAAATATACATAAACATACTGCAGTTTAGAGCCAGAGACTATGCCTAGCTTTGGAAATTTATGGTTTGGAGAAAAGTGTAAACCTCCATAGTATATAAAAGAAAGATTTTCTAAATCTGGGGGAGAAACCCCCCATTACCTGTGAGGGGTATTGTGAGGTAGCACGTCCTAGCTAGAACTGATGCTGCACTTCCCAGGGCTGACATGTCCCCGGTAAATCCAGGAGCCCCACTGCTCACCTCAGCATAATCCTGTGTACCTCACCATGAAAAGCCAATACTTTGGCCATGGGGCAGGGAAGGAAAGGTTACTTTCATCAGCAGTTGTGAGTTTAATATTATTTTATTGCTGTTGATTAAAGCTGTACAGGTTTTCCCACAGTAATCTCTCTGCAAGACCTGTGTGACAGGTGAACCTCTGAGCAGACCTTCTGTCCCTGGCTGCAATTCAAGGACTAAACACAGTGCAGTGTGTCCATGCTGAGTCTGCACAAACGCTCTGCTGGGCCAAAAAGCCCCACATTGCCTTCATTAAGAGATGTCCCATTAACTTCCAACCCACATGTGAAGGAAAGTCACTCCAGCAACGTTCTTGGCTTCAGGTACTCACTTACTGCCAGCTACTTACAATACCACCAGGGAAACCAGAGCGTCCGGGAGTTCCCAAGTCACCAGGGTCACCTGCTGTCCCATTACAGCCATCATGACCTGGTTTCCCCCTTGGTCCTGGCTGCCCTGGATGACCCTGTTGAGGAAAAAAAGAAGTGTTTATCTATCCATCTGTTTCTAGTTTTCCTTTTCCTGTAGTCACGAAGTATTTAGACATTCTCACATTAAGCCCAAGGCTTGGATCCATGGGAAACTAGGATTTTCAAAGACAGAAACAGACAGTGCCTTTTTTTAATATAGCTGCAGCTTGAACCAGATGCCCCAGACAGCATGAAAAAAGGAGTAGTGAAGGACCTTTCAGAAAGGGTAAGAAAGCTATGTTCAATGCAGGCTCTGTTATGCAGAGAACTAAGCCAGATGAGGCTGCTGTGCAGGGATCCACCAAGAACTGGGATTGTTAAGCATTTCAGTGCTTCACACTGGAAGAGTGGGAAGAACGGTTCCTCACTGACTTTGAACAGCTTCCAAGCCAGGAAAAAAGTCAAAGATGCTGTTGGAGCTAGATTGAGTGTCACGATGAGACTGTGAATGTGGAAGAAAACAGCAGGGCTCAAAGGTAGGGAGCTGGGGGCACTCCAAGACCTTGACACAGAGCCTCTGAAAAGTCACTCCTGTCTCAAACTGGGTTTTCATTGCTGCTCCCACATCACTTTAATTGCTGTTGCTTCTGGTTTGCACTGAGGCTGATGAGAAGCAAATCCTCCCTTGAGCAGCTCTTTCTTCCAGCGGGCTCAGTCACAAAACCCCAGAAACTAATATAAAACATGCCTCCCTCCTCCTTTATCTGCAGCAAGAGTTTTCTCTTTGCTTTTGCTCCATTGCTTAGAAAAAACAGAAGAATGTCCATGTCCTTACTCAGCTTCACCAATACTGGCACTCCTCATCCCAGAAGAGATTCAGTTTTGTCACCATTCTCTCTTGGCTGCCAGCCCCACATGCTAGCACTGTGCCACTGTGGTTTGTTCAGGCATCTATCTACCTGCCTTCCCATGGTCAATGTTAAGACTTGGCCTGAAAAAACTGGTTAGAAAATGTAAGGGTGCTTGAAGGGCAGGGGAGTTTGAAGAGAGGACACAACGAGAACGCAGGTTCAAAAACTGTCTGAAGGTATTTATCCCTCACAACACAATGTGCAGAGGTCAGGGAGGCACGGCTGAAAAAGAGAACATGCCCAGGTAAGAGAAGCAGTCCAGCTACAGCGACACTGGGCTTCACAGGGGAGCAATTTACTCTGCTTCCTGGGATGTTACAGTGCTCAGAAAAAAACTCAGCATGATGCAGTGAGATGAACAAGATCCTTGGCTCAGGAGTGTTAATAGAAATGGCAAATATGGTCTTCTTTTTTTCCTTTAAGAGTGAGAAAGAGGGAGACAAGGAAGATTGTGAGAGAGAAATCCCTGAAACTTGATAGGAAGCTCTTCTAGAAACAAAAGAGGGTAAAAGCAGAGTGGATGTGGATGCGTGGGCTGCAAAGCGGGGCCCCGGTGTCAGGGAGCACTACAAAGGAAACCCAAGCCTGGGAACTCTGTCCAGGGATTCCAGTGACTCAGATTTCTTTGTTATTTTATGACACAAGATGTAAAGAAGTGTAGGCTGGGAAAATACTGTGCTGTGAACTTTACCCAGTTTTCCTCTTTGAGTGTTCCAGTTTCATGGACCTGGTCAACTTGTTCAAAGTTTTACACTGTTTAATGCTCAGTAAGTTTTTTAAGACAATCTCAAGCATGACATATGAGCTATAAAGCAAATTAACCATAGTTAGTGTTCTTAAAATCACTGGTCTTTATACACACTTTGCAGATCAGAAATAATTAGGAATAACCCACTCATGTCCTTCGTTCACAAGCTTAAGAGTTGTGAAGCACTTCTGTCACAGGTCTTTCCTACAAAAGAACATACTTAGCTGGGTAACCTCCAGAGACGCAGGAAATTTCCATCCTTTTCTGCCCCTTTTACAAGGGGATTTCTCCATAGGACAAAGCAAATGGACCTTAATTATCTGAGGCAATGAGAGGGAGCACAGATTCTGCTCTTTTGTTGTGTATCTGCAGTTCCACTCACTCCAGCAAATGTCCTTAGCTGAAGAGTGTGTACGTGGCTGATGCAGAATTTAACCCAGACATTTTAATTAAAGTACAAAGGCTTTAAGCCAGCCTGCAATATTTGCAGTTGGTGATTTCTTAAAGATGAAGTAACCCACTACTTACAGGAATGCCATCTGCCCCGGGGAATCCAGTGACTCCTCTTTGTCCCTAGAGTGAAACAGCACAATTAGAATGATGTTCTGCCCAGCATTTTGCTTATTAGCTAAAACATTTGATATTCAAAAGTTACCACTTCTCCTTTGGGTCCAGTTATTCCTGGGTATCCTCTTTCACCTTTGTGACCTTTGGGACCTTGCACTCCTGGGATCCCCATCAGTCCTGGTGGTCCAGTGAATCCCTGTGATCCAAGAAGTCCTGGCTGGCCCTGATAAAAACAATAAAACAGCATTTACATAGGAATAGTTGAGATGCGTGAAGCTGGATAAGTTATCACTGCGGCAATGGAGTCAATCTCTCAAAGGAAAAATAAACACAGAATTTCTTTCCATCCCAGTAGGCCAGGCTCTTTGATAATAATCATCTGGAAACACCACAGAGAGAAACTCCAGCTTGACTATATTGCACGTGTGGTCACAAAATTAACACATGGACATTAGCATTCAAATCAATATTCACTACTTTAGTACCTATGGTCACTCTACAAAAAAAATGTTTTCTTTGGAATGAAGTTTCTCAAGAGCGATTCTCCTACAATATAACACATGATGCTCCAAACAAGTAAAATATGCTTCACTGTGAAATCTGCTTATTGGCCATATTTATTACAAGTGGAGCGTGATATTTAAGGGCAGGAATTTCTGCCTCTTTAGTGATGATGTTTCTATTCAGCACTGGAGCCTGAAAATGATGGGACATGCATGGAACCTCACAGGTTGAAGAGCTGCACACAGGGCTCTCTGGTCATTCTCCCTTCCAGCGCTGGTTCGGCTCTTCAGGCCATTTCAACCATTGTTTAAAAATAATCCCTGTTGGCTGCCAGCATCACAGAGCTCAAAAGCAGAAAAAAACAATTTTGAAATGACACAATGGTGGTCTAAGTAATGGATTGTGACAGTATGTCTGAGATCTGTGAACTGAAGTATTTGAATATCATTCCAGACGCAGTGTCACTGAAGGCACACATGTTTTGCATGTACTCACTGCACTAATGACATTAATACTAAATTGCTGCAACCTTTTCTGGAGAAATATGCTTTAAATGGGGCAAAGCGCCATTTACCCAGACATTCAAATTAAGCCAAATCTAATGAAAGTTGTTTTTAAAATGCAGTTAGATTTTCTTCACAGAGCAGGCTGCAACAGCATCAGTGTCTCACAAAGGAAGAACAACAGCAAACAATGAGCAAACACATATATATATTTATACAAAAAAGCTAATAAAAAATACTACCTTGTTTTAGTATAAAATACTAAAGTCTTTAGTCTTGCCCATGCCTTCAAAGAAACAGCTAGAAGATGAATGCAATTCCTGTTCACGAATTCAACTTCATTTAGTGCCATTGAGGTGGAAAGAGGGCAGTGTGGATACTTGAAAAAATGAACCTGAAGATATCCTAATTTCTTTGGATCAGGAAGCTGTAGCAGTGATGCTGAGTAATGCCTTACTGATATTAGGCAAAATTTATTTTAGTCTCATAAGCCCATTTGTGATACACTTTAAAAACTTCAGAGTCAACAACTATCTAAAATAAACATTTATCTGTGCTGTAGCTGTCTTCATACCACATACCCCAAACCAACACTATGACTGAAACGCAGCTTACTTGTAGCTTTAACAACTAACCGATTTTCCACACTGCTTTCACGTAAAATGGTTGTCACAACACTTGGGGTAGGTTTTATATTTTAAACCTTACTGTACGATATCATATGAGTCCATATTGAGAAGCTGACACAGCCAAACAGAGCACAGAACTCAGTGCATGTCTTTTTTTTTTGGAAGAAGACTAGGAATGAGCCAACACAAAGGCTGAATTACCTGGAGTTCCTTGGGACAAGCCACCGGGACGGATCTCGTACAGCACAGATCTTTTGCTCTACTGTTATGATTGATTTGACAAGACTGACGGCTTAGGAGCATTGCCAAAGGACACCACGAATTTAAGTGTTTGAGCTGCCAGTGTGAAAGAGAATTCCCTCTGCGTACAACCAAACCCGACCTTAGACAGCATCCCTACTTTTAAACCAAGCCTGCTCATGTGGGTTATTGGGTGCTAGGAGGCCAATGTCTTTTCAGATTAACAAACTGAGAAGGAACAGAGATTACATGAATACATCTAAAACATGAAAGAACTCACGTTGGCAGGAGGCATATGCATCTGAACAAGCAGCTGCTCATTTCCTTATGCCAGGCACAGCTGGCTCCTACAGATGCATCTACCTCCACAGCACTAGTTTTTACTTTTGTTAAAACACAGTGGATCTCTAAAACTTATTCTGTGGAAGTGCAGATCACAGTAGGCATATTTTCTGAGTTGCCTGACTCAAGTGGAAAGATGCTGATTAAAAGCACTAGAATAATGACTTAAATCTGAACCAGAATTTTTCAGTAGGAGTCCCAAGATCAGGGAAAAGAAGTTCTTTCTTATGCCACATTTTCTCCACTTTTCTTACCTACTATGGCTCAAAATTTAAGTATATGGGAATTGACAGAACACATATGAGCATGACCCATGAAACTGCCTTTTTAGGGAAATAGACATTTCCTTCATTATAAAAATGGAGTCTGCGATCTTTTTGTTTGTTTGGGTTCTTTTGGTAGAGCAGTATAAATTCCTATGCAAATATCAATCAAAAATATTTCAATTTTACTATAAAGCCTTAAAACCTCATTAAATGCTTAAGGTAGTTTGTTTTTCCTCATGCACCCAAACCTAGAAAAGAACCTTTTAAAAGGTTCAAAAAAGATGGAAACATATCCCATACATCTGCAAAGAACATGGAAAAATTATTCAAGTTCATTTGTAGAGATTAGAGTTGGCTCCAGTTGCATTTAATTTCTGAAAATGAATGTTTCAGTTGCTTCTGCAAAGTAAAGAATACATGGATTCTGTGCACTGAAAATGCCACTTCGTTTTTGGAGTACCTGAAAGCCAAAATAAATCAAATAAATTCCAAAACCCATTCATCCTCCTGAGACAAGCAAACCGCCTATTTAGCGTCCCTCTACACCCCTTCAGTGGGCAGCCGTCTGGAGGCAGAACACATGTAAAACTTTTCATTGCAGTTTCTGATAAAAGGCTGGTTATCTCTAGAATTGTCAAATCTGTGCCTGGCTTTCCATAGGGACCATGCAGAGCTGTACAGTTCAAAGGTGGTGTTCCACGGAACATGGTTACCTCTCTAACTCCTACATCAGATACCACCCTCCCACTTCCAATCCATTTTCCTATCTGGTGTGGAGGAAGAAATAAACAAGGAATGGAAAACAAGTAAGAGAGTGGGCATCAGCACCCCTTCCCCATGCTTTCCTGGTAATTATCTGGTCATTTGTTTGTTGAGGAATATGGGTTATTTAATATTATTTGAAATAAAGACAGGAGAACAGATCCTTATGGGACCAGTTTAACACGAGGCTAGAGTCAGAACTAGGGAAATACTTAATATCATGACAATGTTTGTGTAATTCTTCAGCCAGTTAGTACCTTGGCTTGTTAAATGAATTAACTTCGTTAACCTTCGTTAACTCAGACTTGTCAGCTTTAACTCTGCTTTCTTTATCTTAGCTCTTTTGTTGAAAGTATGTCCTCTTTTCATTAGCAAGTGACCTAAGAACATTCTCTCTTTGGCAAAGGTCACTGAGGAGGTTTAAGCAAAGACAATAAGTTTGAAAGGTTCAGTCAAATAAAGCATGACTCAATTATTAGTCCCAAATACCCCTGTGTGACACATGCCAAACATGGTACTACTCTGCCTGTGCTCCTGGAGGGTCAGAAATCCTAGAAAATTCTCCAAAGCTGTAAATTTGTGCCTGACTTAAAGTTTCCAGGTCTTTAAAAAAAAAAAAAAAAAAGCAAGCCTAGGGAAACATACCATCCCTGTCACATTTTAGAAAACTCATGAAGTACTTCCTCCTGAACACAGTCTGGCCCATAGTGCCCTTCCCATTTCACTAGGGTGGATCTCTCCCCTAATCCAGAGCATGGCACCATTACTCCATGTCACCCACCATGGGACTGACATGCCAGTGCTAAGAGGTTCACTGAAGCGTGTGTGGAATGCCACAGCCAGCACCTCCGAGAGAGTGCATAAAAAGAAAAGGAAAAAGTGGGTTGAAGACTAACAAGAGGGTCTTTCATTGTTTTTATACAAAACTTCCACAACTGTTTAGTTGAATTACAAAGCTCCCAATGTCAGGATATACACCTAGGTAGGCAGTCCCTGCTTTGCTCTTCCTGCAACTCCAGCTGACTGGAAGAGGTCATGTAAAACTCTTGTGGTCAGCCCAAATATTGTGCAAAAACTATTTACAGAGAGGAGCAAAGGTTGGAAATTATAAAGCCTGGAGGAAATCTCCCTAGAAAATATTTGCCGTGTTATATATACATTGTCACCAGTCCAGTGACATGCATGAAAGAAAATGTTGCCAAGGTTGTGACTGAATTTAATAACTACATTTTGCAATTAAGTACTAGTGGATGTAAGAAGATTCTGATCAGACTTTTAAATTTGCACTTAATGTTCATGTTTTGCAGCTTGAACTTTAATTTCCAGTTCTTTTATGAACACTCAGATGAAAGAGATATGTTGCAATACTTTCTTCCTTTTAATTTACTGTTAAATTTACAGTGAGGAAATAAAATTGACAGAAGAGGCGTGCTAATTTTGAGAGCAACCAAATGTTTGATGTTCTATCCAAACAAAGATGCAATAAATGACAGTACCTGCTCCAAAGGTTTTAAAACACAGGAATCATGAACTGCTGAGAAATCCACCTACCAGGGTGGAGATACAAAGAATGGAGAAAACTGTTGATCTGCAATAAAGAGGAGACAGAATGCGAGTGTCTACAGAGCTTCCCAGCCACTGAGCCCATTTCTCCATGTTTCATTACAGACAGCCATTTTGCAATTGCTTCTGGTACATGGAATGTGATGATTCAGTATTCCCCACATGGAAATGAGCCTTGTAGACCATCATTTCTTTTAACAGTGGACAAAAAGAAAAGAGGTTAATTCCCTGACATTTTAAAAAGGTCACTGGTGAAAGGACAAGTTCATTTCCTGCGGGAAGGGTGATCTGACCATGACAGACAAGCTGGAGCTGGGATTTTTTTGTAAGAGCCCTTAGTCTGGAATGGTCCCTGTAAGAACAGATGGGGAAAGGACGTGACAGCAAGGACCTCAGTGCACTCCTACTCAGTGAGACCAGCAAGCGGAACAGAAAGCAACTCACCAGGGAATAAAACAATTTATAAGGAAAATGAGCAACTTTTGAGCTGATTAAAAGTGCTAACCCAGGAAAAGACATCACCCCAGGCACGCAAGAAAGAAACAGAAAAGTTTTTAAATGTAATGCTGGAAAAATGTGGAAAACTGGGTGTAAATGTCGGGAATTTGTGATTTTTTCAGGTGGTTTTAATGGATGTAGTGCACTAAAGCAATCACTGACCCCAAATAAAAGTATGATCTTAGTGCTCCCACCACCCCCAAAAAGATAAACTACAAAGAAGAACCTCAAGAACTCTGCTGTGGCACACAGAGTCAGACTAGGATGGGCATATCACCTGGTATTTCTGCTGGAGCATAAATCCAGGAGGTTATCTAGGAGTTTATGGATTAAACTTACTAGAGGGGATACATAGGGGAAAGGTTTGGGGTTCAGCTCCATGAAGTGCACACTTTGTCAGAAATACTTCACCTATGGGGCTGCACTACTTTGGGCTGAGAGGCAGAGAAAAGCAGACCACACAGAGCACCTGCCACCACAGGACGGTTTGACTGAGCAGCTGCTTCTGGTGGCACTGGGCTGCCCAGTATGGACAGACCTCCAGAGACCTCCAGATACTGATGAGTACAACATCTACCATGACACAGACGAAACTGGAACATTTCTGTACCTTACGTCATTATGTTGTACATTGATGATGTAGTTTGAATGGTTCCGTCCACCCCAGCAACTCAAGAGTTTTGTTTAAGCAAGATTTAAACACTTTCGTAATTCCACCTAGGAAGAATAGATCAAAACGATCCATGGGAGGGTAGAAAATACAAATACACAGGGCAAAACACAACCAATGCTAGCCACTGGAGAAAAAGACCATCTGAGAGAAAAAATCCTGACGTTTGTGCAGGCTTGGTTGTTACTCATATCAGCAAGTTAATTTATTCCTGTGTCTTCAGTACTGTAGTAATGACTACTTTCTAAAAGACAGCTGCCTTGGAACAGTTTGCAGTGAGCATTCAGAAGCTCCTCACTAGATGGCACCAGCCATTGCTGCTGCACGCAGCCCCCACCACTGCAGGTGCAGGATTCCAGACCATGGTACAACCTTCAGGAAATCCGATAAGGAGTTTAGCTAGGGTCAAACTGTCCTTGAGCAAGGTCTAAGGCAACAAAAGCAGCAGGTTTCTGGCAAAATGTCTGTCAGTGAGACAGCCGGGAAAGTGCAAACGAAATGGGATGAAATGAATCAAGCAACTGAGCAGCACGGCTGCCTGAAGCGAAGGTGTTCCATCATTCAACCTTTATTTTGTGCAGTAGACACACTTGGTCTTCTACGAGAAATGAGACAAACTTACTATCTTACTTCTTCAAAGGATTGCTAAATTTACATTTACTATCACAGGCCTGAAAATTCTGAAATTTATCTTCTGAATCTGTATTTTTAGTGTTGCCAGAGACTGAAATAGTTCATGCCTCAAACACTGATATAAAGTTTTGCTCATTATAACAAAAACTGTATAAAGAAGCTACAGCCAAAGAAGCCTCCCTGAAGATACCTGACTGGGGCTTTGGACTGTAAGCTAAACCACTAAGATTAGATAAAGGGAAAATCTATTCTTTAATCATCTCAGGCCCAGGAAAAAACAAACAAGGCTGAAAAAGAAGAATGCATCCAGAAGAAAGCCAAACACAGCAAAGATTTTTCCCTGGCTGAGTTTGGGGTGGGGGAGACCACAGCCGGGCGAAGCCAGGTTCACACAGACTCCCCCTGCCCCAAAATGAGGTGGGAGTGGGAGGTTTCGGGTGTGACCTCTGGTTAGAGGCAGTGAACACCCATCCTCCCTTACACAAACTGGCCCAGCTGTGTAACCCCCACCCCACAGGCCACATCCATGGGATCCTCACGTGAGAGGCAGCTGGAGGGGTCATAATCCATCAAAGAGCCCCGAAATGCCCCCCTGAGCCATTCCTGCAGCCTTGCACGGAAGGACTGCACGTGGTGAAACAAACCCAGAGTCTGTTGTCAGAGACAACGGCAAACTCCCCCCTGCCCCACCCAGGGAGGTGCCTGGGTTTTCCTACCTAGCCTAGCATATATTAACCCATCTAATGCTATGCTTTTGGGGCACCTTCACCACCAAGAAGACCAGCTGGAGAGGATCAACGGAGCATCGTTGGGATCCATGGAGTGGTGATATTTTCCTTATTCTGTCCCTGTCATTCACTTTCTGTCCCCACCACCTGTTTTCTATTTCTTTCTTTCTCTTTTTTTCTCTCTCTCTCTCTCTCTCTCGTATTTACTATCAAATAAAACCCATACTATTGTCACTGGCATATGGTCTTGTTTGCACCTTAATTCGGGCACAGTCATCTCTAAGAACTTTAATAACTGGATCTTGACAAGTGTAGGGCTGGCATTAACTTCTGCCACCACACTTTTAGCAAAACCTTTTTCTGATACTTCTGACATTTGGTAACAACACGGTTACCAGTGTCCAAGGTACCAGGAAGAGATGGACTTCTGTTGTCTAATTAGAATATTGATAAGCAAATCAAACAAACCTTTCTCTTGTGCCTTAAGCTGTGTGATATTCAATTCTTAAACACAGAGCAGCGCTGAAAGAGTCAGCAGGCTTTAACACAAAAATACATAACTAATTGTGATTTCTACTTTTTTTTCCTGTTTTGCTACTTTAGAGGAGGTTATTTAGCTGAGTTTCACATTCCAGGTCTTATTCTCAGAAAAGACTTTCCTTCTCATTTGTTAAAAAGCTTTTTTTATTTATAACAAAACTAAACAATAAAATACAAAGCTCGTTAAAAATAACTCAAAAATGAGGCTAGTTCAGCCTAGTGGCATGGTAACAATCTGCTGTCCTTTTAACTACATTGTCTGGACATACGACATTTTCTCTCAGGACAGTGGTGACCAAATGACATTAACATTAATTCCAGAGCAGTGATTCAGCTTGCAGAAGGGTGGCTTTCTTTCTTTTTTTTTTTCATTAAGGAAGGAATACACATTAAATCTTCATAAAAAGGAACTATGAAAGCATTCTCTTTACCAGAAGCCACATCCCTTTTCTGTACTCAGTAATGAAATAATTTTGTACTGTTTTCTGTTCCCACGGTTTGATCTAATTTGTGATCTTCCAGAAAGCTGCTATGTCACCCAAGAAGATAAAACATGTGCAAAAGTAAATATATGCTGGAATGTAGGTCAAGAACTCAAAAGAACCAGTTAATAGTTTCTTCATGTCACAAAATACACAGGAGTAAATGTCAGAAATGCTTTCTGAGCTTTGCAGTGCTTCTGTAGCAAGAACAATACTGGGACCACAGCAATGGTCTCTCAAAGAAAAGCATCAGAAATGCAAGTCTAGACAAAAACCACACAAGGATTTCCATACTAAACCTTCAAAAAGTTATTGCATAGAGGAAAGGAGAAGATGAAGTGGACAAGATGTGGGAAAGAAGCACTGGGCAGAGGCAAAGGGTGGCTTTGTTTGCAGACTCAGTAAGGAGACATCTCTGAAAGGACAATGCAGAATCTCTGCTGAAGTATGGCTGCACAGACAAACTAGGAAATTTAGAGTCAGAATTAAGACATATACTAGCAAATATATCTCTTCTCTGAGCATGCTCTACTGAATTATGTGAGAAAACTTGGACTGACTTGAAAGGTACAGAATTTTTTTAAGTACTGTATTTATTGAACAGATGTAGACATTTATCTGCACGCAGTGTAGTCATCAAAAGCTCCCATCAGGTGCAGGTGGTATCTCACGGCATGATGTCCTAATGCAGATATTCAAACTAAGCAGAACAAATGCACCTGAATGCGCCCATTTTTCTTAAGTGTCTATAAAAGGGGCCCAGGTCTCTAGCTCAAAAGTTGCCCTCACATCATTGCTTTCTAAAGTGTGCAAGAAGGCAACACCCCAAAAGATTAAGTCCTGAAATTGTGGATTTAGCAGTTAGCATAAAGACTGAAACAAACGGGATTGCAAAAAATCATGCTGCATGAAAAAGGAGCGGGATAGAAACGCAATAAATTTACTTAACTTGACAGGCAATATATAGCAGAACTGTTGCTACTGGTGGTACGTGAAATATTTCAGCATAAAAGAGTAATCAGATGATAATGTTGTGTGCTCAAAAGCATATCCATTTATTCCATCTTAGCCTGAGAGTGGAAGTAGAGTTAAGAGAGCTGCTCACTTTATGTTGGTTAAGCTGAGACTACCAAGCTAAGACAACTATAAAATCAGAAAAAATGTCCTACTTCAGTGACATGTAAATACTGTCCCTTTGACTTCCAGCTAAATTCTGTTCTTAAGAAAGAGGTAACTAAAGTTAAATTTGGAGATGTTACTTTGAATGCACTTGAATGAACTTGAATGAGCTAATGATGTTTTACAGAACACTAAAATGACACTGATTTATACTTGTCAAATGTTCATTACTATGTAATTAATTAGAGAAGGTTAGTTTGATAGTCAACCAAAAAATTCGCCAGAGAGGAAAATCACCTTGCCAAATATGCTCTTATAACCAGACAAATATCACACTGATGGGTGTGGACAAGGAGCAGGAGGAAGCAGGGAACTCCCAGTTACTCTGTGACATCTGCTGTATCACGCTCATGTAAAGGAGCAGACTTTGGTCATGGTGCCTATTAAATGTGTGATCAAGCATTTGGAGGACAGCGAATGCCTTACATGTTTTTAGCACAACGAGTATATTTATAGAACAAAATTCCGTTCATTCAACATGGGTTTTTGCAGGATTAAAAAGCCAAAAATTTCCAGGGCACCATAGAATGCAGTGTGATCTTCCTACTCTGCTAGTATCTGCACCAAAATAATTTTTTTTTTACTCTTTCCATTCATTCCATTCATTTTATTACCATCATAATATTAAGATCAACTGCTTTCTGGGAGTTTTTAAAAGCCTTCTTCGCACATATTGCTAAAAACTTGGATAACACAGTCGGTTGGATAGCTGTGGGGTTGCTGCTTGGCTAACTGGGCTTCTCAAGGCAAGACAACAACCAGCACCTGCTTGAGTTAGAACATTCAGTCACAGACACAAGAGCCAATCTGCCAGCCCAATTGCTTTCAAATGGCTTTCAGTGGTGTGTGGGAGTGTTCTCAAGATCCTAAAATTCAGGAAGTTCAACACAGATGTTTTCTGTCAGTAGGCGTTGGAAGCACCAATAGTAACATCTGTTCACTTTTCATATTTGTGAGAACATTTTTTTTTTCGGTCCAAAAACCATTCACTGTTGAAATTTCCAAATTGTGCAACTGGCCAAAATGTTAAGCTCATTAGGCTCCATGAGTTTAAGAGTATGTGAAAATTAAAACCCCTGCAGGAGTTCAGCCTATCGTATGCCAATTTTTCCATTCTGTGTTCTTCTGTTTAAACAAAAGCATAACTATTTTTGTGGTGGGAACAGCTATCAAAACTGACTTGATCATGCAAATACAAGTTACTACTGGCTGTTTTAACCGTAGGAAGAATTTAATTATCTTACAGAGGCTGTGACTTTTTAGTGATTTGTGTACTGGGATACCCTCTCCATGTGGGAGCCCAGAACACATGTTCTAGCAGCATGTACAAGGGACTTGGTACAGACCCTCACACTCCGGTCATGAGAATTTACAGCTTGGGACAGTCTCCGAGTTCCCAACAAGGCCAGATGATTGGCTCTGAACCACCAGGAAGGACAGGGGGCTTCAAGGCAGATGCGTGCAGCAATATGAAGAGTCATTGTTGACACAGAATCAGAGACATATTTTTTTTTTCCTAACCCTTTCAGACAGATGTGTCTCAAGAGCAGTGGGGTGCTGTGATATCATCTGAACGGAGTTTGTACAGTTGTTTCCTCTGCATGATTTCCCAACCTTGATGTATCAATGTAAATGCTCTAGAAATTTCAGTAACTGGGACTTGGTTGAAACCTGCTGTTGAATCACCTTACACTGAAGCCAAATCAACCCTTATGCCTTCCAGTGTAGGTGGCTTGCTATATCACAAACATTCTAACACAGTCACTTTGATGGTTGTTAAGCTGGGCCTGCCTTCATGATGGGTTTGGCTCCAGAATCTGTAATCTATGAGAAGTCTTGCCATCTTCAGGTAGTAAAGAGAAATACTCATAATTATGAGCAGTTGTCTTTTATATCATACAATTATATTCCCTGCACAGATTCACAAAATGTTTTTACAAGTTGGCAGTACTAGATCAAGCTGAATGATCATCTAGGGAAGCTGAATTATTTGGGGGAAGTATTACGGCAATCAATTACTTGGAGAACTCTCTGTGATTCTGTGAAGTCTTTCTTCTTTTTTTTTCTTTGAAATCAGGCAGAAGGAGAATAAAAAATGTTTTCCTTTGAATGATGAAGGAAATAGTTCTGTATCATCTACCCGAAAAAAAATGAATGTAACTTGTGATAACAGTCTTGGAGAGCGTCAAGGGTGGAATATAAACTTGAACAGGAAAGTTCTCCAAATCCATTACAAAATATCTAGCTTCTGGTATACGCAGTTTGAGGTAGCACTAATGGGGGCCAAGAGTGCCCACACATCTTCTGCAGATTCCAAAATCTCATCACTCATGGGAGAGGATGTTCTGGAGAACATCAGCAGCAGACAGTTCCACAGCTGTTCAAGGAGAAAGCCTATTTATCATTTCAAATGTTGATTTCAAAAGCTACTGGAACTTTTTTAACCATTTATTGTAGGCAGCATGGGCTGTGGAGTTTCTTCAGCAGAGGACTGGGATAAGAAACAGAGCAAACCATTTTGTTTGATCCTAAAATCACAGAATGGTTTGGACTGGAAAGGACCTTAAAAATCATCTAGTGCTAACCCTGCCACCAAGGGCAGGAATACCTTCTGCTACACCAGACCACACAAAGCCCCATCCAACCTGACCTTGAAAAATTCCAGAGATGAGGCATCTACCATCTCTCTGGGCAACCTGTTCCATTGCCTCACCACCCTCCCAGTAAAGAATTTCTTCCTAATATCTAATTTACTCTTGCCCTCTTTCAGTTTCAAGCCAATACCACACGCTCTTGTGAAAAGTCCCTCTCCAGCATTTTTGTAAGCATCCTTTAGATTCTGGAAGGCTGCTAAAAGGCCTCCCTGGAGCCTCTTCTCCAGGCTTAACCGACCCAAGTCTCAGCTTGTTCTCATAGGATAGGTGTTCTGGCCTTCCAATCATCTTTGTGGCCCTCCTCTGGACTTGCTCCAACAGGTCCACGTCCTTATCTTGGGGGCCCCAGAGCTGGGCACAGCACTGCAGCATGGATCTCACCAGAGCAGAATGCGGGGGGAGAATTACCTTCCTCAACCTGCTGGTCACATCACCTGTTTTTGATCCAGCCCAGGATGTGTTGGCTTTCTGGGCTGCAAGGATGCAGTGTTGGGTCATGTTGAGCTTCTTGCCCACCAACAACCCCAAGTCATTCTCCTCAGGGCTGCTCTCAATCTGGTCATCCCCCAGCCTGTATTGACTGGGCTACTACGACCCAGATGCAGCACCTTGTACTTGGCTTTGTTGAACTTCATGAGCTTTTCACACTGGATGCCATCCCTCCCCTCCAGCACGTTGACCATACCACACAGATTGGTGTCATCAGCGAACTTGATGAGAGTGCACTCAGTCCCACTGTCCATGCAGCTGACAAAGATGTTGAACAGTGCCGATCCCAATACCAACCCCTGAGGAGCATCACTCATCACTGCTTTCCACTCGGATATCGAGACACTGACTGCAACTCTATGAGTATGTCCATCCAGCCAATTCCTTATGCACCAAGTGGTCCACCTGTCAAATCCCTGTCTCTGCAGTTTGGAGACAAGGATCCTTTACTCCTTTTCATTCTGCAGATACTGAGGGAGTGAAGGCACTGCTAAATTGTAATGGCAAGTTGCTTTTACTTGAATCACATGCCATTAGTTTGACAGGTCTTAGAGAAAATTAAGGTTGCTCTCTAACTGGTAGCAAATGCAGGTAATGTAGAGGAAAAGAGAAGCCTTCTAGACAGGGAGAAACAGTAGAGGGAACCTAAGTGTTCTATCAGAACACCAGAGAGACTGAAAAACAATTTGTCATAACTACTCATCTGAGTCCCATCGCTGGGGACTGATGTTGGGCTTTAGCTTGAGGAAAGTATCGTCAGTATTTCAGATTCTGATTCTAGAGTGTCTCTAAGCTTTGTTAAATTAGTGCCTTCTTGGCTAAAACACAGTCTGATTACAGGATTAGCTGTGTCAAAGGAATCACTGATGTGCAGTGATGTACCATCTTTGTGAACTCATAATGTACATGCAGAGATGCTTCTATCAGTCTAACGGGAGAGGCTGCATTTATCAACAGGGAAATTCAATTGCTGCTGGTGAAAAGTCACACTGGTGCAGTTCGCGGGTCAACCATGACCCCAAACTTCTGCTAGGGTGCCTCTCTTGCTTTACCATGTCTGCTACAGGCAAGGTTGAATGGAAGCAAGAGATAAATGTGAAGCTTCTCCTCTTTCCCAGAACATTAATTAATGCTGGAACATCTGTACCCTAGATTTATAGGTCCTGGATCCTCCAGGTCCCTGAGAAGGTCTCAACCACCACACGGAGTGTCAGTCTTCCGTATTTTCGACAGAGAATAACAAATGCACTTCTATTTATGCGGTTCCTTTGAGTTTTTGACCTCACCATTCCATGTTTTCATGAAAAAATATTTCAACTTTCATTTTCTTACTGTTTCTGCATCTGGGAGAACCTGGTCCACCTGTCTAGCTACTGAAAAGAGCCAGTGCTATCTCTCACATAGCCAGTGCTATGTGCAAGTTAATGCCTATAACTTCTACTGCTTTTTTTTTGTCAAGAGAGAAAGAATATTTGCTATAAGAAATCAAACAAACTCCGAGCAATAGTGTTATGGAGGCTACAGTGCTCGGTACAGACTGTGATGATGTGGATGGCTGAATGAGTCACGATGGTCTGGAGGTTGGTAACCCCCAAACTACCTGGGCAATAAAAAACACTAACTAAATATTATCTGCTCTAGCTGACCCTGAGCATGAGTGGTTGGACTAGATGATCTTAGAGACCCTTTCCAACCTCAGCCATTCTGTGATTCAGTGAAATACGGTGATACTGATGCTCAAAATCCTCTTTAAGACCCTGCAATTTAGCTGTTTGCCCATTCTATCGCTTAGATTTTTTCCTCTCTGTGATGTCTGTAGAATTTTTCTGTCTGTGTACATATTTATTCTCTCTTTTGTTTGCTGCCCTCAGATCTCTGTGTATCTAACACAAGTCATAAAGCACTCTAGTTTCCTTAGAACAGATAAAGGGGAGGGAGTCATTGACATGAGGTGGCATACTTTCTAACTGTTAAAAACACTGATAATTACTATGAACTGTTTGGTAAAGTTAGCATTATTAACAAAAGCCAAGATGCAAATTTGTAGCTGTCTGCTTGTGGATAACTATAGCTGTATGCTTGTTGCAGACATACTTATGTATGTGTGAGGTCTCCCATATCTTTACAGTTTACATGGGCATTTACAAGAGAAACCAGCCTCCTGCTCCTGCAATGCTTTAATAACCTCACCAAACCCCTGCCAGACCTATCACTCCACCAACTCTACTGATTTATGCAGTTCTGAACTAGACTGAAGGAGTTTCTGCTGTTACTGTTTCCACCACAGGAAAACACCAACAAGCACTCCTAAGAATAAAAACCAACCTACTTTTTGATGAACACAGCCTGATATTTCCATTACATTTTGACATGAAAAAGAGGGTGCACTTAAAAGGAGAGATCTGAAGAAAGAGTCAGAGTAAAAAAAGATGATGGAGCTATTCAGCTTCCTCTGAATATTTTGACTTAGAGCCATACTTCTCTTCCTACTCCCCCTGCTATCTCCAAACAAATAAGAAACCCACAGCAGATTTTCAGCAAATACAGGGAAAAAACCAACAACCCCAAAATTAAATTTGTCTTAATAAGGCTGACAGAATTTTCAGATAGTAAGTTTCCAGTAACAAGGACTGAAACAAGTATCAGTGAAAACTCACTTTTAATTATGCTGTCTTGAGTAACACAACATTAATTCCACAAATATCAGAAGAATCCCAACTGCAATGAAGAAAATCAGCAATTTGTCTATTTGCATATTCCTTTTGGTCTTGACGATTTTATCTATCTAATTTCTATACATATTAGATACCTTCGGAAGATGAAACTAAGAGAATACAGTTTAGTAAACCCATGGAGATGATGCAATTCAGAAAAAACTTTAATGAAGCATCATAGAGAAAGAATTTGAGTTATTAACTATGATTGATTGTGGACAAAAAAGAAAATCAAAAGTACTTCCTCTTAGCATTCAATAAAATTATTTTCTTCTGACGGGAAATATGGTTTAATATAATTTCCCAGTTAATTCTGATTATTTATAAAGGCCTGACTAGACACTGAGCTATAAATATCTCAGATTTCGAGTTACCACAGAAATTAAAATAATTTTAATCACTTTATGCAAAGTAGTTATGAGATTTCTGCAGAAGTTCCTCCTTGACTGAACTTTTCCCAATAAATTCAATTATTAATATTCAGCAAATCTGACCCAAAAAAAAGGTGAAATGAATGTACTTTGAATGTACAGCAGAAACATTAATGAAAATAGCTGGAAATATATTTCAAGGCATAGCATACTAGGCTTAGATTGCTTTTCAGCTGTTTGACTAAGCAACACGCTACCTCATTCAATTAGTATCTTAGAGAACTGATGACCTTGTTACCCAACTGAATGTTTAATCCTTGGCAGCAGAAATCAGCAATGACTTGAGAAAACAGCTAAACAACAGGACATAACATTCTCCATTGCACTGGGAACACTGCTGCCCTAGACTGCCTAGACTTTCCTTCATATATAAGATACAGCTATTAATTAGTATGTTTTTAAGGAATACAGCTTTCAGCTTAGAAAGATTAATGACGCTACCCTGAAAACATGCAGGGTTCACTTGCTTCACTATAGATGAAAAAATGAGTAGTATTAAGAAAGTTTTAGGGAAAAAACCCAACAATCTGGGGCAAGAGATTTACCTTCATGTTTGCCTGATATTAGGATAAGCACATGAAAATACAGCCTTCTCATTCTGCAGTAAATGTGTGCAGATACTGATGAGGCCTGGAGACTGGTCTGTACTGAGCTAAAGTGGTGTCACTTCTGTGCATCAAACTGAAGATGGGAAGCACCCATGGATGAGAACACCACCTTTCAGTCAATGCCCAGCACCTCCTCACACTCACCTCTCTGAAGTCCACGGTGAGTTCCCTTCCACCTTTGGCAGAAACACATGTGGGTATCACAATCCCTATCACACCTCAAGGGTGCCACAGGTCTCAGAAAAGCCCTTCTGATTTGAGGTGATTTTCTGCCAGTTTGATATTTGCTAATTATTAGACTGCTTCAGCAGCAGCAATCCTTCATCACAGAGATAAACAGGACTTCTTTATTTATGAAGAACACTGAGGAAGAGGCTTGGAATAACATTTCAGAAGACAGTTTTTGTGCAGCTGTTAACAACTTCAGAGAAGAAATGCAGAAGATATGTGTTGGGATAAAATACACAGTGACAAACATGTAAACACAAAAAGCCAGGCTTTTAAACCTAATTTAAACCTTGTTCAGTCACAGGCTAGCTAAAGCATGCTTCCAATCTCATAATTAAAAAAACATCCTGAAATTTAAAACAACTGAAACCATACAACAGTGGGACTTCTTGCACTGTTCCAAAGATATGTAGTGAAAAAAAAAATCAGTTAAATGTCTGAGATTAAATAGAAAGCATCCAAGAATCCATTTAAAATGCTTTTACGTTATTAATCTCTTCTTTTCCTAAATCTAATGGAGCATGTACGTGTTCAGTAAAAATGCACCAGGATCCGTTCCAGATTAAAAAAAGCTGATGACACAACTGATCTTAAATCTTGGGAAATGAATTAAAAACACTATTGAAAAGTCTGCATTCTATGTGTAATCAATGGGCCTTGTTGCACATCAGGCACATAAGATGGCAGAGATTGAAGCACAATGCTCTAGGCAAACATAATTATCAGAAGGCACCTAGCAGGCCATTTTGAGTGAGCACAAGAAAAAGAAATCTGAGAATTACTCCAGCATGTCCTCACAGCAAAGCTGACTATCAACAGCTGACAGTTTGTGGGCACACAAGAAGCTACTGAAAGGAGTAAGTGAGACTTGAATAATGGGTATTTCATGACCTTCAAGACACGGTCCCAAACATGCTTGTTGTTTCAGGAAACTTTGATACTGTATGAGATGAGATTACACAATATGATTGTCAAAGCCTCACTCAAGGTCAGCAGCCTGCAACCACACCTACTTATGTTTTTGCGTGCAGTGGTTGAGCAGTGTGAGAGGTGCTTGGGAAAATCTGTGAAGCAATTTCAAGCACCTCTTTTTAAGTGCTCCCGTGTATCCTTCAGGAGACTTAAATAGTATGACATTGAATAATTATTTGTAATAAAGTTGGGCTATAAGCACTTCCAAAAATTGTACTTAGATATTCTTTTCTCCAAAGCTTAAATTTTGTCCTGCAGAGACTCTTGCACCACTGCTATTCCTGATGCACATCAGTGCACGGAGAAGTCACCAACAGGCATTTCTGGTGAGGCTGCTGCCCTGGAAGTCAGGAAGCCACTCATTACACTCCACTGCCTTGCTGCTTCAGCCTACAAAATGCAAAGTATGAGTTACTTCTGGTTATATTAAGCCCATGATAATTTCTTGGCTGAAGCTCATCAGTTCCTTTTAGGGAGAGATGGGTGCTGTGCAGAGTGGCTGCTCTCCTCACTGTCCTTCCTAAGGACCACAGGAATCCAACGGGACAGTTGAGCTCTAGAAATGAAACCAGTGATTTTTGGGGTGCTTATTTTATGGGTCTGCTCAAATGAACTTGTCTCAAACTGTCAGCTGCTTTGGACAGCATCTGCCAGAAAAGTTTTTTCAGCTTTTTTTGGGAGGCAGAAACAAGGCATATGACAACACAGCCAGCTCTGTACCACCTTCTTCTGAGTGGATTTCCTTTTCCAGGGTAGACAGGAGGGGTGAACATAGGAGATCTTCCTTGTTGGGGGGGGGCTGCTGATCTGCCTTGCCTAAGGGAGTCTTTGGTGACACTCTGCACTATCAGCTCTTCCTTCCATTGATCATCACATGGACTGACAGGAATGGGGCAGCACTCAGTACTCGTACCCCTTCAGTTCTGGTCAGTGCTGTCCATCTTCCCCAAGTAAAGAACACTTTCTATCTTCATGCTATTGATCTCCAATAGGCTCTACAAATGTAAAAACACGCACAGCTCATGCGCAGCACTCGTGTTTTTTCACAAAGTTATGTAAAATTCATACAACAATTGGAGAGATTCATTTTAATCCCATGCATGAAGACTACAAAACTAAAAATGAGCATAAATACTGTGAAAAATGAATGTCCCAAGGATACTTGCTATCCCAAACATGAAATACAGAGCTCCTTGTTTAAGTTCTCCTACACCATTCCAGTCTATTCCCTCCTCATTATATCCACAGAAAGACTATTCATTCATGATAAGCTGGTTTGATTAGTTCAGATAATTTTCCATCGCTGTTCCTTGCAAGCTGCAGTCACGGCAGAGAGTTTTTGAGTCACTCTCATGACCTTATTCCAAAATATGTCTCTGTTGCCCAGTGCCTAAACCCACCAAAATAATCATGATAATGTTTGCATGTGGTGCTATTAGTTAAATATTGAAGCTATAGTAGGAGAAACAAGGATTAGAAGTTTTGCTAGTAATTATAATCAGATGCCTGTAACAATCCTTGCGGTTTTGTCTGCTTGTTTGGTTGTTGCTCACATAGACTATCCACAACATGAGCGGGAAATTCCCGTGAGAAAAGATTCTGGAAATGAGGTCCAAATGGTGCACTCTATTGGTTAGAATGGAGAAAATAAGCTTTTTTGGGTCAATTTACTTTGATTAAGGCATAGCAGAATAAACTGAATATACCCAATAAATGATGTATCTTTTATCACTGAAATGTATTCACTTTTGCATTATTATATATTTTTATCATCTAAAAAAACTGTGGATAGAAAAAACTTACTGGCAACCAATACACGCATACTTGATATTTTTATCTACATTTTATTGGTAAACAAATGTCTGACACATCAGTAAGTAAATAGACTGTAAAACATATCTCTAGACAAATATCAATGTAGATGGATAAACAGTCTTGAGAGAGGAGGTTTCAAAAAAAAAATCTTAAGCTGTCATGTAATATTAACAGGAATACAGTGTGCTTTCCACAGCACTACTCGGAACGAACTGTTATGCCCATGGATGGTAAAGCAATGAATAAGCTGCAGTTAGTCCTGGTCATGAAGCACTGTTTGAAGGCTGAACACGAATGCCAAAAAATCTGTACCAGTTCTACAGATCCCAAGTAGGCCGTATAAGAGCTTATCACTCTGCTTGCTGTAGAAAACCGAAGTGAAACACAAGCTCGGCCACTGCATACTTGCAGTTTTTCTAGCTCTTAAAGGCTAAACAAAGCTGGGAACATGAAGCCACAGAAGCCACCCATCCTGAGGGCAGTCTGAACAGAGCTCAGCACTGGACTTAAAACAGCTATTAAACCAGAGCCGTGCAGGATTATTTTGCTGAATGAAAACAGCAATATGTCAGAAAAGGTTCTTTGTGTGGATTGATTCAAAAGATAGTGGGGAGGAAAAATGGGACAGAATTCCTAATTACAAAATGGGGGTTTTAGTCAAAGTGAAATAAGGTGCCAACTCTTGAGCTAGTGAGTGGATACAGCCCTCACAGGACACATGGGAAGCTCAGGTTCAAGCCTAGAGCACAGCTGCATTGCCATGTCTGTATTTCTTTTTCTGAAAGTGTTTTTTTATCTCAGTGTTTTAAAAAAAAAAAAGTTTTGCCTTATTTAGGAATAAAATATCACAAGAAAATATTTCAGGTCAGCAAAACTGGCTCTGTTAACATTTGTTCTGCCATACACTACCCAAGAGCAGGCTCCTTGCTTTTATGCTGGAGGACAGCATGTTTGGATCTTGCTGTCTCCTGCTTTTTACATCTGCTATGCTGTGAATGGAGTCAGTGTCACCAAGCTGGCTCTCCTGGCCTTATTCCAGCCTAAGATTTCCTCATGCTGGAGGGAATTGCTTCAGCTGCTTTTACAGAGCAACTTTAATTCCCCCTTCCTCTGCCACAGTCTACAAAAAGGGCACTGAGCAGAAATTTAATCTTCCTTTTTTTTAAAATCTTTTTCCCAACAGTGTAAGTTCTTACTAATATGGCTTTGATAACCAAAGTAAAGGAGGCAACAGCTTGTGCACTCATCTTAAACCAGGCATTTATTGTAATTTATTTTCCCCAATCTTCATGTGAACTGAAATGTAATTGTACACACGGCATGTCAAAACTCAGATCTAGATATATTCCTTTCTGAAAGATTTAGTGAAAAAGGAAAGGGTGTTCAAAAGATAATACAGACCGAATGTACTGCTGGAATAGGACATTCACTGGCTTGCAGCAGTGGATGCAGAAAAGGTTCCCACTGCAAAGAGAGATTGATGGCGGAAGTCTGCTAGAATAAGGTTCCCTCTGGATCAGCTTCTGGCCATTTACAGTTTCTTTATGTTAAAATCTATAATTCAAAGATTTCTCTGCCTCTCACTACCTGATTTTCCTAACTTGCGATTATTTTAGCTTTCAGTACACTGCCATCACTGCTCTTTAAACAGTAGGTGTGTTGCAATAAATGCTGTTGCCTTGTCATCTCTGATTAACTCCACTGAGTTCAGTTACACCACCCCAGTACTAGACCAGCACAGCTGAACTGGGAACATATTCGGGTCTAACATCTAACAGATGTGTGATGGGAAAATTTCCAACATCTCTCCTTTTTTTCTTAGAAAGCAGAAAGAAAAAACTAGTTTAACTCCAGTTTCTCAAGGCTCAGAAACTCTCACAATAACAAGCTTTAGGAATAACATGGGAATGAAAGAAAGCACAGTAATATAACAAGAGGGAATAACTGCTCTGCTTAAAATACAAACTATTTCACATGCTTATTCCTATCCATATTATATAGAGTCTTTCCACTGAAAGCATTCCAAGAATGTGCCATTTACTGCTAAATCAATGAAGTCAAAGAGCATGGGAATGTAGTCTGAGATCCCAGAAGAATCCATCCAGATTGTGCTATCAACAACCTGTAAAGCAGTGTAAGGTTGAGACCAAGCCTGGTACTTTGTCCAAAGTCTGGTGATTATTTTTTTTAAAGGCTACAAATGCAGGCATTTACAGAGTACCATTTGTGGCTGTTTGCCTTGGGAAAGTTAAGTAAAGTTGGAAAACAATGCTTTCTTAATGAATATATTTCTTTTTTCTCATTCTATATGCAAGTGTTTATTGCAAAAAAATTGTGTGTCAGCTGTTCTAAAATAACCCCCTAAAAATAAGCAATTGAAGCTTACTTTAATACATGGCAGAAGTAGGAATTTTGCTGAGTTACTACATGCTCAGCTTTTTCACCCCATGCCTTGTCTAATGTTAAGACCACAGCTTCTGCGATAAATATGATTCTTGTATAAACACATTCTTTCCAACAATATTCATCTAGCTCTTTGCGTCTAAGAGAGTATGAAACGTTACAGAGCTCTCAGCACTTCATTCTCTCTCTCATTCAGCAAGCAAAAATAAATCTTTGCTTCTTCTGCTGGTATATAATATGCAGTGCCAGGAGCTGCAAAATCCTTCCCTTTTCTAGTAGTGTCTAGTGCACTCGAGAACTTGCTGTTAGCCACAGACGTGCAGAAATGTTAAACAAAGTTGCTACTGCATAACCACCTCCTCCTACACGAGCTCTTGTGATAGCTTTAATCCTCAGCTGCACTTGAAGAATACACTTGTTGAGATTAATGCGGCATCCCAGCCGGACTGCTCGCGTAGCTTTGTTTAGAGTGGCGTCAGCATCCCTGCAGAACCATCCAGCCAGGCTATTTGAAACACATCTCAACAGGGCAAGAAATCAGATTTTTCACATTGAATGCAGCGGAATTTCCACAGGGGACTGGGGAGATCTTGACTGCTGTTGGTCTTCAAAAGAAATCCTTATACATGTAGGATGAAATTTAGCTCCTCCTTTTCAGTCTGGGCTACATTTAGAGAGAAAGACCCAACACCATGCCCAGCTCCTGGATCCAGATGCTTACCCAACCATTTCCTTGCTGTGCATCAGGATGAGACACTGGTCCTTTTTGCCTCCTTTTCCCCCTTCCTCTGCCCCACACTCTAGTGGAAGAGCACAAAGCTCTTGAGGGTGGCGGAATAGATTGCAGGGGCACTGGCACTGCAGGGCTGGCTGCAAGAAGACCTAGAGTATACTTCAAATTAGACACCAGTCTGATGAAACAGCTGGAACCAAACAGGTACATGGAGACTACATGCAGAAATTAAGAACACTACCATTATTTCATAGCTAAAATACTGGATTAATACTCTGCATACGTGGGCAATATAATTCTCAGACCCATCGTATCTTTCGTTCTTTAACACTTGCAAAGTTCTTACAGCTGCATCAGTGGGCAACACCTCCTTTCTTCAAGTATCATGTTTCTTCATGTTCTGCAGCGGCAAAACAGTACCTTTTCCTCATTATTTACATCACTTTAGTGAGTAAAGTCCTCTTTACAGATTAGAACCAAATTTCTCTGTGAATAATGATGACACTAGAATAGCTGCAATTCAATCCACTGCACTAATTTGCAACTGCTCATTAAAGAATTCCATGTTTATCTTTTTATTATTTCAAATTAGAAAGAAAACTTCACTAGGATTATTTTGCATGAAATCTCTTTACAATAACTGTGAGAGTGATTTGTTCAGTAAAAGCTTGAGCCTTGCACACACACACACATGAACAGGCACACACACACACGGAAACCTCTTCATGCCTACCATGTAAATATCCATTTCTGTAGAGGAGGGGAATCACAGTTCTTCCACATTTGCTCATCATCATCATCCTTACTGTGTGCCTGCTGAGCTTCACTCTCTGGAGGTCCACCTCCAGGGAGAGAAATGTGATATGGGAAGTTTTCTGTATTTAGACCTGAGAACAACTGAGAAACTCAATGTTGGCTGCACTGAGCAGCCTTTCTCTCTACTGCCAAGTCTACAGCAGCCTTGAGAATTCATGCTCTGCATAGCAAAGGGATATGTTTCTTTATCATCTGAGTCGGTTTATTCACCACTGGCATTTGCAGAGCACATCAGTAATACTGAGACAAGCCAGTGCACAGACGAAAGCCAGAACCTGATCCCCCAAAGCATCCTTTCCAGAGCTACATCACTCCAACTCTAACACAGCACTTCATACAAAACCAAGGCTGTATCTTTCTTTCTTTAGTAAGAATAAAGTACGTTTATGGCTGAGTTCTCCATCAGGGCCTGCTTCTGACACAGGGAACTGAAAAAAAAAACCCCTTTCCTGTTTCTTTGTCTGTGTATATCGACATGTGCCAAAAGGAAGCATGTTTGGACACTATTATGCAGCTTGTTGAGAAACTATCTTAAACGTAAGGTTTCTTCTTTCCTATTAGCCATTATGGTTCCTTATCTCAGGCATTCAAACTATTTGCTAATTGCTCTCTTTTCTGTTTTGGAATTTTTTTTTCTGGGGATTTTTTTTTTTTTTGGACTTTTTGTTGTTTTACAAAGTAGTTGCTATGAAAATAATAACAACTTGCGGACAGGAACATTTCTGTCCATATTTTTAATATTGAAAGGCCTTGTATTTATTTTGTACGAATGTTAACATTTCTCTGGGGATATCCTTGTAGAAAGCAGGTTGAATTTTGCTGTGAGGTTGAAATGCTGGTGAAATTAAGACTGAGTAAATCTTTGTGACTAATTGCTGCCAGGACTTATACTGCAGCCTGATCCATAATCATTAAAAGAAGTAGAAAATAGACCCCCATCTACTTTACATTATGTAAGGTATATTAAGCATACAGGCTTCAACTATTTTTCATATATTTTCATATATACATTTTTCATATTTTTCATTGCAAGATCTAGCTCCCTTTTAACTCTTATTTTGCTCTAGCCTTAAGGAAAATCCAAACATATTCAAATATGCTTGTGACATGTTAACACATTTAGTGCGTTTTTTAGATATATCATGCCCATGAAGTTGCCAGTGTGGCTATAAGGGGAGAGAAAAAGAGGTGTGACCTGTATATGGGAACAAGATTGACAAGAGTTATGCAACATTGTGCTTTAGCTGGCACTAGCATTGCTCTGTTAATGCACAGGTGGAATTCACAACCAAAACATGGAGATGGAGTGGTTGTTTCTTTTAAAAAGAGGTAGATGGTATCAAAATCAACTTCTAAAATCTCCCAACAGAAACATCTTTCCATCTGCTGCTATAGTTTCTTTATCCTGAAATTGTTCTGTGGAATTTCCTGTTTACTCTCAATCTCCTAATTTATAGATCATGTCCTTCGACACCAATGGTAGAGTTTATGTAATTCCCATTCACTGAATTCTTTCATTATGTTCTTTTAGAACAAACTGTATTATTATCTTAATGTGTGTAAGTTCAGGACATTTAACATTTTTCTACCAGCTACAACTTAATTGCAAGTTTGAGCCTCATACTGACAATTGCCTGACTAAAAAAAGAATATTAAATTCAAACCACTGGAACAAAACCTGCAGTGTATCTATCCTACAGAATGACTCCAGCATTACTTTTGAATTTCCTCATTTTATTGGTGCTTACAGTATGTATTAGTTCTATCTGAAACACCAACAAAATATAACATCTCCTATTCAGTTACCTGAAGAATCCTTCTCTGCATCACTTTTATGGCTGATCTTGAAATACGGGATCAGCCTGGAGCAGAGCCATCAGTGTGACAGCTGAGAGAGCTATAGGGGACCAACCCAGAAGGGAGAAGTTCGTGAGCCCTTCTGTGATGAATTTCCCTTTCATGGAGTTAGTAGGATAGGCAGCCTTTCCATAGGGCAAACTGTGGGGCTCAGCACTGGCTATACAGATGCTCCTTAAGCAGCAAAGACCAGGATTAATCTCTTCTAACATCCTCCCTTTTCCTCCAGCCACACTTCTCTTACAGAAAGGTCTTTACAGCAAAGGACAGGCACAGAAACCCTGCCTGTGCTGTCCTTCCTAGGCAGGGCTTAAGGAGGAGGATGGATGAATCACTTTTTCCACCTCACAAAAGCATGCACTTCCATCCTCAGCCCATCCAGTGCAGGCAGCCTTCCTGTGGCCTGGGAAAACCGAGGAAGAGAGCACTGGATCCTGGTGCACACCACCATTTCTGTCACTCAGGAAATCTTACAAAATCCATTTGTAGAGCAGTTTTGGAAAATTGTGATTCAGTTTATTAATTAAAATAAGATTTATTTTGCTAAGTCCTCCCTGCATTTTTAAGTGGTTTGTTGAAAATCTTCCAAAGGTTGACTCAGGAACCAGATTCATTTTAACTAAGCAGAAACCTTCTTTTAACCAAGTACTTAAGAAGCAAAGGCTGACTGGCCAAACTCAAGATGTGATCAAATAATCCTCATGTTCCTTTGCCCCAACTCCTCCATCTTCTCCCCAGAAGTAACGAGGCAGGAAAGGCCCCTTCATTCCTCTACTGACACCACTGGGAGAGGGATGGGTGCTCAGTGCCCAGAGTGAGAGCAGCTGAGATGGCACTGAGCCACCTCTTTAAGCAGCACTGGCTGCACACAGTGAGCGAGCTGGGCATTGTTACACCTCACAGGCTAGCCTGGCCTCTGACAAACAAAACGTTACACTGACAATACTCCCATCCCCTCTGTTTCCAGCAACTTTATTCAAACAGGGAGAGGAACACAAACATGACAACCTGTTCCATGACAGCTTACTGAGGATCATGTCCACTACATTAACACTGACACTGAACAGGTATAAGTTACCTTCTCCTTGTGCAGCCCTGAGCCCTGCTGCATTTAGACCAGTTTCCTTTACTGTCCAACTCACTGCTCCCTCCTGCTCCCACTGTTCATCTCCTCCTCTTCTGGCCTTAGTCCCAGCCATCTGCTGCCAGTTCCTAGACAAATCACATCCACAAACTTCCTCCTTCTGTCTCCTTCACTGTCCACTCCCACACTCTCCTGAACTATCCCCACCAATTAGCCACCTGGCAAAAAGAGCATCTTCAAGTTCATTAGGTGAACATTCCTGGATAGAAAAGCACCAGTTAAAAAAGAAGGGTGGGGTTGGCATGGAATAGCCAGGGAGAAAAGGAAAACAAACAGGCAGTGAAAATAGGGTAGGAAAGCAATGTACAAACTTGGGAAATTCCATGCCTGGTAGCATGGATGGCCAGCTGGGCTTCAGAAAACCTTAGAGTGAATAAAACATCCTGCCTTACTTCTACTCTATAACCAGGTCTTAAGCAAGAGCATGAAAGAAAACAACAAGAAGGTGGCTGGAGTACTTTGATAAAATGTTTAGGGCTGTGACGTGCTCTAAAATCCATCACTGAAAAGCATCCAGAAACACAAAGAGCTAATCTGAGATCTTGCATTTTTTGTTTCAGCAGAAGAAAGTATAAACCAGACCAAAATCAAACACAGCTCATTTTCAGAAGACACTGGGTGGTAACAAGCAGTTGTGTTTTGTAAGAATAAGCCATCAAGAAGAGGAATGCATGCTACTTTTGATTTTTTTCTAAACATGGATTTGAGGTCGATAAAGGCGAATGAGCTCACCTCCCAGTAGAGATAAAATTCCACTCATACAACTGACTAGCTATAAGACAGTCCTCATCATACTAAAACTATTCCAATCAACCCCTCCTCCTGAAACCTTCCCATAACCCCCCCAACGCCACCCACAGTTCTCAGTGCACTGGAAAAGTAGCTGCTGACAAATGGGAGTGCTGTCCATCTACTGAGTTTTCCAAGTGTTATGTTTTGGCTATTTATTGGCATAGTTACATTGCAAATGAACTTCTCACTCTCTGATATGTTCCAGCAAAATTTGACCTAAGCAAAGCATACCCGGTCATTTTGGCCAGTTGGCAAGGGTTGATTAAGATTCCTGTTATTTTTACTTTGTTTTGACTGGCTTTGAAAAGGCAGTCCTAAACAGGCTTTTCTCACTTTCTGGAACCTTAGAGAGCCAAGGAGGTATCGTACTGTACATGTAGAAGCCATTGTGTGTCCACACAGTGCTGTGCCATTACAGGCTGCCACTTGTACCTCCTCACTCTGATTTGCTACCCAGATATGAAAACAAAATGTACTGTTGTGCAAGCATTCCTTCCAAATTTGATAAGGGAAATGATATTAAAACCCAAAGGGGCATACACAGATTTCCACAACTACTGGTGAATGTCACATTGTTCTCATGCTCCCCACATTTTACCAACTATAGACTGAGGATTCTACCACTCTTCTAGAAACATTCAGAGCCTCTTCCATGGTGAGTTTCTGGCTGGAAATAGACAAAACCTTCCAGTGATGGGAGAAAAGAATCATCATACTGACTGATGACCCCTTCTGTATTTGTTGCAGACATAGTCTGTGGAATAATTCTTCACTTCCTCAGACTTATATCCTGTAGGTGTAGCTTCCACCAACAAGAATTACTTGGCAATAAATGCTGCATTAAACATTGAACTGCAATATTCAGATATGCACACATTCATCCAACACCAGATTAAAATCTGAAGAGATCCCATAGCAACAACGTAATTCAAGCAGGAAATGACAATTGTCTCAAAGAATCGTAGAAAAGTTTGAGCCAGAAGGAACCTTTTACAGGTCATCCAGTCCAACCCCCAGTGACCCCTCCAATGACCTTTTTTGCTTCTGAGATTTTGAACACTGTAGACAAGCATAAAACACATGAAGTAATCCCTATCCTCTTCTCAGCATTGATAGGCTTGTGGTCAGGTAGTCTAAGTTCAGTTCTGGACACTGCATCTCAACAGTCAAGAGGAAAGCAATAAAGAATGGTCAGCAATACAAGAAACTTTACCTACAAGTAATAAATGAATCAGTCAGCTCTCCCTGGACTGCAGCAGCAAAGACCAAGTGGGGTGTACTAGCACAGATACCAGCACAGGAACTTCAGATATGCTGACAAGCTTGCTGGTGGACTGTGGAATCTCCATCATCGGAGGCCTTTAGGGGAAAGTTAGCCATATCTATGTTGGCAACAGTAGCAAAAATGGCATACCTTAGAGTTTACTGGGACATAAGCAAGGGGAAAAAACCCTGTCAAGTGTAACAAGTGCTTATTGGTTGTACAGAGTCTCCAAGAGATCAAGGCCTCTGTGTCAGAGACACTTACATGCACACCAAGTAACAGTTTACAGACCTTGCAGTGCAAAGAAGCAAGAGGGAGGGAATTGCTCATATTTTCTTTACTAGGGTTAAGAACCTCAACCACAGTGGTATTCTCTAAAAGACAAGAACCTAGTTTGTACAAATAGTCAGTACCAAACCCTGGCTTCAAGTTCCCTTAGGTGCCTTCAACTCTCACTTAGTTATGTAGTAAATAAGTACGATGACCAAAAATCAGCACACAATGGATGTAACTCCTTGTCGAACACTTCAAGAATCCGTTTCACTAAGGAGAACTGAACTCTTGGGAGATTTACCTTACATGATTTCCCTTCCAACATATCATGAGCCTGTGGCTAAGCCAACAAAGAAAATAATGTCTCCTGAGAGTCCAAGCCAACAAGCAGGAGAGCTCACTGGGAGGTTGGAGCACCTCCTGCACCTCATTTCTGCTCGAGCACTGGCTGTGGGCACAGGTGGGACACCCAGGAAGTAATGACTGAACTATCAGAAGCACATACAGCTGGGCTGGCTGAACTCAGTGCTGATTCACTGCAGTTGGGTGAACCGTGAGCTGTGGGATCAGCTGCTGCCTCCTGAGCTGGCAGCCAGTTCACCTCAGGAGCAGGGACAGGTTGATATACTGTATATAAGAGGGAAACACTTTTTGCTTTTGTTTTTTTTGGAAGCAACTCCTCACATACTCCTATCTTTTGCAAAGCTGATACTGAGGTTTTCTACTGACAAACAATGTATGTACCAAAGAACCTTGAGTCTAAACAGGCCTGAGAGCTCCAGAATGTAAAAAGTGCACTTCTAGTAGTAAAAGGTAGTACTTACAAGTTGGCTAAAGACAATGCAGAAATCTAATCTCTTTGGAGAAAAAAACCCAAACTTATTTTTAAATCAACATTTCTGATTTTGTTTGCTGGGCATAGAACACTCTAGAGGTGAACTGGTACGCTGTACTAACGACTGCTTTTCACCCTGTGTATTCTTGATCTACACAGTTTATCGAAAAAAGTTAAAAGTGCTTGATGCTAACAGACTTTGGTTGTTGGGGTTTTTTTTGTTTGTTTGTTGTTGTTTTGTTTTGTTGGTTCTTCGTTATGACGAATACAACCTGATTGACAGGAACGGCGAGTGAGGTCTAGGTGAGGCCTAGTGGGAACCACGGGTGAGGTGTCCCGCTGGTACTAACTGGGGCAGTTCCATTTTCTTCTTGAAGCTGATGCCGACAGTGAGCAATTTTCCTGTAAGGAGATCTGACTGCTGTCTTCTGTCATCAGAGAGGCTTCAGAAGAAACATGTGAGAGAAAAGGAATGGGAGTGGAAGAGAAACTACCTACAGGACATATGACTACCACTGGTCCGAAAAAGAGTGAGACACAGTGCAACGACAGACCAGAGAGCATTTCTCTCCTTTCCCCACCATGGACCTTCCTTGGTTTTTTTCCACACCACAGGGTAACTACCAACAGCCACCTGTACACCTCCCAAGCCTCATTTCAAGATCCTGGGTGGATGTCAGTAGGCCTTAAGTTTTGTGGCTACTTCTCAGTTCAGGAGTGAATTCAGCAGAGGTGAAGGCAGACTGTATAGCAAAGGTCACACGCACAAGTTATACAGAATTCACATGAGTTTTGGGGCTTTTCACTTAAGAAATCAAAGCAGTCAGTTTTAGCCTAAAGAAGGAGCATGAGTTTAAGTCCACAGTAACCTGGAACGTCTTTCTTTTCACACTTTTTCTCCGTATAGCTTCTTGTTCAGTAGCACTACACTGTGTACCCTAAAATCTGGAGAAAATTTGCCCTATTTTTAACCTGGGAGACTACAAATAAATATAGATAATAGCAGATAACTGCATATTTTTACATATATTACACGAAATTATAGCAATATTCTTCCTCACTGAAGTTCCTTGTTCCCTTAAGCTCTTGAGACTTTTGTGCCTACTGAAAATGCTTGTGTGTGTGTGGCACTTTAATGTAATGACACAATCTGTAAGTACAATAGTCCGAGTTAAATAATGCTTCCTCACAAAGTTTCAGGCACAACTAAGGAGTTAAGTAGTTTCCATGTTTGTTTTTCCTGGATCCTGTTCTGAGACTATCTTCCATAGCTGGAAAAGGTCAACATCCTACCATTAATACAACATTATTCCCACAAGTTTCTACAACAAAAAACGTTTTCATAAACAAAAGCCATTTTTTAATGTGGTGCATCAAGAGCCATGTTTACTTGCACTGTTATTTTGCCAGTACCTTATGGTTTAGAAAAGATAAGGCTATTAACAGAATTTAAAATACATATTTTTTGATCTTATTCCACATTGGGAATGAAAGAAAATGTTACTAAACTGTCCTCCCAACTTCCTCTCTTGAGAGGTCAGATAACTTGGCAATCTATCACTTCTGAAAAAGAAAGTATACATATGTATATTTGAAGGAGCCAAGACATGTAAAAAAATTATATACAATCATTCAAGATTTTTTGAACTTTGCTCTGAAAATAAATAATGCTGACATTAAGAAACCAGTTTGAAATATTTTATAGTTATTAAAGTAAAGCCCCACAAATCTTCTCATAATCAAAATGCTCAGAGGAACTTCTCTGCTCTGACTTTTAACTCTCTTTGTTCCTATGCACTGGTTGGCAAACATGGTTCATCTGGGAAATGCACATACATTTATAATCTTTCCATTTGTCAGCTTTCCTTAAAACTTCAAGAACGTTCAAAAAAGCAGTACCAAAATACTTGCATGACATCTGGCTAAAATGTAAAAGGAAAAAACACTGAAGAGAAGTGAGTTTTGTTTGTTTGGGTTTTTTTTCCTTCACATACAGTTTCTAGCTGCAGCACCTGTTTGGATTGCTCATTTGTTCCCAATGCATATGGTTCACATCCCTTCTCTCCAGAGAAACAAATGCACAAAACTGCAATGTACAATCCAGAACATAGATCCCACTATCTCTTCTCTTTGAACTTCAAATCTAAAGTGGAAAGAATGTACTGGAATGGTGGTATCTGAATAAGAAGGTGCAGTGCATGGAATTAAATGTGATAATCTTGAACTCTGAAACACATAAATTGTCATTACCTGTTAATCTACTTGATGTGCTTCTTCCCTATACCATGGCTTCCCAGGGCAATCACAGAGCTGGTGCATGCTATCAGTTACCAGTTTTAGATGAGAAATGCTCCTGTTGAGTTTTCTGACATGAGGGTAGACATAGAAACCTGACGAGCTGAGGCACTCTGTCAGCCTCCTGCACTGCCCACGCTGTCTGTCAGTGCTGGGTCATGGTATAGGTCTGCCTTGATCTCTGGATGCATCTCCTGGGGACTTCTTTCTTTGAAGGATTCTGTTTCCTCCCCTACTCCACGAAGGAAAAGGATTTTGTGTCAGGGAAGCAACTTTTGACCTTCGTCTGACACTTGAGCAAGACACAAACCTTTGTGAAGTTCCATACACTCAGCAAAGCTTTTCGTTTTCAGCAGCTGAAATGTGGGAAGATCCCGCATTTCCTTTGGAGTGTGCCCAAACCCTCACAGCTCCTTTTCAGGACCAGGCTCTGGGAACACGGAGCATCCCATGTGTGTGTGTGTCTGTGGCATACCTTGGATGACCATTTGCATGGAGCAGCACCAGCCTCACAGGCACCTGGGTGGGAGCCCACTCCCCAAAGCTGAGGAACTTCAGGGGAATCATTCATGCAGCTCTCCTTGCAAGCCAGCCTGGAAACTGAGAGCAAGTTTCCTGCCCCTCCTCAACAAACATTCAGGCAGCATGGAGCATACTCAGGGACACACCAGGCTGGATGAAGAGGTTGGTGGAGGCTGCCAGCTGGAGGTGTCTAAGAAACCAGAAGCAAGGTTTCTTTTCATTACTAGAAAATGATTGGGAATGAGAGTCAGAGAGCAAAGACGGGCCCTGGGGGCCCAGGATGATGTACCAGCACAAGAAGGGGCTGCGTTTTCGAAAATAAATGAACAAAGATGTGCAAGGGGTAGAAGAGGGACTTTAAGGTCAGATGGATGTAGACAAAGTTTCAGTACAAAATAATGCATAAAGGGAAAACCAGTTGAAATAATTGTAATTTTAAGCATGTTTTTATACCTGATTCTGAATTACACAAGAGATGTATCACACAGGATTAATGACTGGACAAGCAGGTCAGGATTTTGTAAGTGAATTTCTGCTTCTGTCCATGAGCCAGTCAGCAGTACCAGGGTGCTGCTGACTGCTGCCCCTTCTGAGGAAAATGCAGAGAGAAGGTGAAGAATAGGTAGTGACTGCAACTTTAATTGACTCAGGAAGTCAAATCAGAGGAGGTAAATTCCTTTTGAGAAGCTTTCACAAATGCTCTGTTCAAATTTCTAATTTCTGTATTTGTTTAGCTTTCCCCCAAGGAAGGAATTTTGTTTAGATTCTCCATTAAAAGAACCCTATCAAAGGCTCAGGTAACCCATAGCTCAGCCATTTTGAATATGAAGAGGCACCGATTTCACGTCCTAAAGATTTGGGTTAAAACCTTGGAGGAAAAAGTGCAAGGGGGCTATCCCTACTATCTCAACACTGAGACACATAATACCCTGACCAAAGGGAGAGAGGCAGAACACAGAAAATGGTCTTGTAATACAGGGATAAAAGTAACAGCATTCTGAAGTGGTTACAGAAACACACTCCGCTGCACATAACAGAAAGCAAATGTGCAGTTCATATTACTTGAGTTCCATATTCACCAGCCACAAAGTGGTAAAAATACATCTCACACTGACAGCAACAGAGGAGATTACATCACTTCAGGGACACATCTGACTCTGACTGTAAGAGAATCTGGAGGAGCACAAGTGTCAGGCTAAAAGCTGGTAAGAGCCAACAGAGCATTACGAGCACCATGGCATCACACAAAGGCACATGCTCTGGACATAGACTAAACTGGCCATGATTTCAGGGTGATAAACAAAGCAGTGGATTGTTTCACAGCCCCCATCAGAATTTATTCTTAGCAATTTTATCTGCCTGAATATTCAGAAGTCAGATAGGAAGTAAATGAAATTCATCGGTCATCAGCTGGCTGATGCCCCTGCATCCTGGAGTGTTTACGGGTCGTGCAACATTTCCTCTCTCAGGGAAAGAAATACTTGTTACAAGTATGAAATGATTTTTCTTCAGTCACTAGTTCTTAACAGCAGTTTCTTGCTGAGGTTTTCTTTGCTTTGTCTCTGCTTACCTCATGACACTTTAGTATCTAAATATTAGTGTTTTGTTTGAAAGACTTGCCTTTTGTTTGGTTTACATATCGCTATGTACACTTCTACAATTTTTCTTTCTGACTACCATCCTCTCCTCTTTCCAGCCCATCCTAACCAACTCAAGGAAACTTCTGCTTGTTCTGTGATTACACCAAAAGCTTTGTGCCCAGGGAAGGAGGCACTTCTAGGAAGGAAATCTTGATAATATTTTTCTTTTGGGAGTAGTAGATTAGTATCTCCAGACCGTTTTATCTCAATTCTCCCCTGACAGTCAAATTCAAGCAAAGATGGTTATTTCCTATTTCCATTACAAGAAACTGAAAGGTTCTCACAGAAGACTAAGCTGGAAGCTTAAGCATTTCCCTCCTGGACCCTCTGGAATGTCTTCATTACTGCTGCAGTTTTGATTTAAAACACCTGGGTCTTCCCCGGTCAAACACAACGTAATTTGCCTGTGATGCTTCTGCTTTCTTACAAAACACACTTGAGCCTCTCGTGAATTCTTAGATGCTTAGTTAGGTCTTAAAAAGCCAAAGCTTACTTCTCGACAAATTTCAGTTCTGAAAGCTAATCAGACCAGCAGCCAGAATAAGTGATCAAACTAGAAATGTCCTTTTTGCAGGACTTCAAACAAATTGTGTCTGGTGGCAGTAGCCACAGTCTATTTGGCAAGCACACAGCTGGGGTGTGATATACCCCACAACTTATATACGGGCCTGCAGCTAAAGGGATTAATTTGTAACATGTGCATAAAAGGGATCATGTACTTGCTGAAAGACACAGGTTGACTGATAGAGGTTACAAGACCCTAGGAATTACTTGCTTTTGTAAAGAGGGAATTTTGAGGAAGTTTTCCCTTGAACTGAATGCCTAGTTAAGGGATAAATTAAAGTTTGACCTGTGTTTCACTTCATGACAAGAACAGATTATAATACTTGAGACAACATGAGCTGAACAATCTTTTTTCTGAAAACTGTGGTGTATGTTTGAATAAACAAACTGCAGGAATAGATGAACAATTATAAACTGATACTAGACATTGAATTTCATTATGGGAATGCTCTGAACTGAACTGAAAATGAAACAGTACTCCACTGGGTATGGATAACAGCTATGCAGCCTCTAACTGCAGACACTTCCTGAGATCTTCAGCAGAATTTGGTTTAGACAACTGGGAATATCTAAAAAAAAAACACAGTATGAAAGATCTCTTCTTGAAGCAAAAAGATTCGCAAGTGGCTGCAACAGTGTTCCAGTGACTGTAAATACATGACACAGAAGTATGTTTATCCCACAAAAATGAAAAGGACTCCTGTTGATTTAGTACACAGAGGCAGGAACACATTTAGCTTTACAATTACGCCTCATTGCACGGAGGATTTATTTAGCCAGTTGGTGGTCTGATTTACACCACACAAAACATCTTTGAAGTCACTTAAGTTACACAACACACATAAATCAGGACAGTTCTCTGTCTAGGACTAAGAATAGGTAGAGAAGGATAATCCTTACAGGGAAGAAGCAGAACACAATGTCTGTGAGGGAAAGAGTAAACAACAGCCCAAACTGCAGCTGTGTAAATGCACCAAGCCACAGACTCAACTGACAATATGATGTGCATATTCATACCAGAGTGTTGGGGCTTTTTTAAAAAAAGTATGCTTACTGAGAATGGTATTTAGTGTGTGTTTAGTTTTGGTAAACATGAGGGGCCAAACTGCCATGCTTAGGCAGGACACGCTGAAATTATTTAGAGGACTTTTGCTGATTAAACGTATGCATGACTGATACAACTAGTGTTGTCTGGCAGAAATTATGACTTAATAAAACTGTTACTGTGGCAGCAATGTACAGCCACCTTTGATGGCTATGTAAGTACTTTACCAGAGAGGGTAGCTCCCCTGTAGTAACAGAGTCATGCATCCCTCCAGCAAGGACTGGACATGCTGAGGAGGGAGATGCAGGGGGCAGGAGGGTCTCCATGCCCTGAGGGGGAGCACGCCCATGCCTCTGCATGTTTCTTGTTCTGCACACCATATATCGCAGTGGGGCGTGGGCTGAAGGGTCCTGCTGAGCTGTCAGTATTGGCACCTTGGAGCATTGTCAGGGTCACTTGCAGAGGTAGCCCAAGGACACCCTGTTTCTTCCCATGGATGCTTCCCCATCTTCCTCGGCCTTAGTGGTAGTCATGGACACAGACCAGCCCCAACAGACCTATTCTGCACTTCCCATGTATCTGCAATACCTCTGGCATCTTCAAAGGCATGACACAGGAGGATGTTGGCTTGGGACAGGAGAAGCAAGCCTGTTCTGTAGTTCACTTGACTAAGGCTGCCACTGCAGATCAGGCCCTGGAGACGCTTGATCCCATGGAGTTGCCCTGCACCTTTAACAACATCACTCTAACACATACCATTCCCTTCTCAAGAGATGCTTGAGCCGTTGTGCCAGATTGAAAATATGCCTCTACATGCCTGACAGGCCCTGAGAAAATAGCTCTAGAGATGCAGGGGTGAGCAGCTCCCTGCTGAGGCACTGACTGTGGCTCTGTGCATGGACCCATCCATGATTCTGGGTCTACAGGTATACGTGCTATACTTACCCTCTGCACTTTTGCCTGAAGGCACAGGAACAGCTCATTTTTTAAGCAGAATTTTCTATGGTGGCTAAAGCTGTATCAGCAGATATATTTTGTGATGACACTTTTCAGATGGCTTTACAATCCACTAAGCAGTTGTCTTTGACATGGNTGGTGTGTGTAGTGTTTTTCTCCCATCTCCTTTGATGATAAAACTCTATTCTCCCTTGAGAAAGTTGTTGGGCCTTTCCCCCTCTCCTCTGTTTTGCTGAATTCTGGACCTCTCCATCAACTTCTCTAATTTTAATGCTGTTGTTTAACTGGATGATCTGACTTCTTTCATTTTACATTTATATTTCATAGCACATCTGCAGCATTTGAGAGTTCACTGCATGGATGTTTCAAACCACACCATAGGATCTTGGCAGTTACACATGACTTCAGAGATTTTATACACATATATCTGACGTACAGAGGAAGTAATTAAACCATATGGACCTCTCCTATACAGTAGGAAGCACAGCACAAATCTTCTCACTTGATTTATTATAACCTTATGTCATTTAGCAAAACCAACTCTGCAACTGTTTGAAGGAGAGAAGCCAGCTGAGGAGAGGGAGGACCTGCATGGGGAGCTGTGGCTCAGGCAATCCTGAGCAGTTTTATGTGCCTGTGGCTGTACAGGGCAGTGGAGACCTGGCTGCCAGCACCAGGCATGAGGCAGCAGAGCACAAACTCTGCAGTTTGGTTTGTGAGGTGTTGTAACAACAAGAAAAACAAATGAATCTGTCCTCAGCCTGCACATTCACCTCTGCCTCTGCTCCAGTGGCAGGGGCTAAGGATGAGGAGCTGCAGGGGCCACAACAGTAACGTCCTTGTCACACAGGGAGCCCACCCCTCCTCTATCCTGCAGCCTTGCTCTGTGAAGAGGGATTGAAGGACAAGACTGGGCTCATCCAACCTAGCTTGTCCTGTCTACAGGGCACACTGATGGTGGGGGAATGGCCCCATGGTGTGAAGTCCCTAGCAAATACACATCAAGTAAAGTAAAAACTGTGATAAAGGGTGCAAGACAGTTTTACACCACATATCCACGCGAAGCGCATGGAGGGGTGTGCTCTGTAATGGAAAGGGGGTTAGTCTCACAGTGGTAAGGGATACTCTGTAGCAGCAGCACAGTCATATTTAGACTGAAGAGTTTCCCGTGGAAAAATCATTTTACCCATAAATCTGCATGCCAATGCATACCCTCATTAAACACTGGAATAATGAATATATCTGGGTCCAACACCCACAGTGTCGTGCGGTGCCTTTGGGCCCTTTGCTGCTGGAGTCCCTGTCCGCTGGAAAGAAGCTGTCACTGTGCCCCTCTGCATGATGCTACCTCTGCCACAAACCTGGAAGTGTAAGCAATGCTTTGGCACTGTACAAAGAGCCACATGCAAACAGCTCCTGCCCAAGGACATCACATCCCAACACAGACAAGCCCAGACAGCTGTGAAGACCACGGCATCCTGCATTACAGGAGGGAGAGCTCATCTCAGAACCAGCTTCTCTCATTCCTCTTCCAGGCTATCAAGAAAGGAAGTCCCTTGTGGGAAGTCTTTAACAAATAAATGGTGGTGAAATGGAAAAGGAAAAGATGTTGCATGCCTCGGAATGGATAACAGAAAGTTCATCAAAGAAAGAGAGAAGTAGGGGATCTAGAAACTGAAAAACAGCCAAAAGGTGAGAAAAAAGGGGTATTTGGATCAGAAGAAGTAATACAGACATATCCAAGTCTTTATTTGACTGGACAGAAAGACTCTACAGGTTGCTATACTCTGAATGGAGTGAAACAATGTGTACTGGGGAGGATAGCAAGTACAACTTTCTTTTTTGCTCTTACACCTATGCTGTACTTTGCCAATAATCTTGGGGACAAATAAACCTGCTTTAAAGAAGTTTATAAGGGCTAATAACCTATCTTTAACCAGTGATACTGTATTTACAAAAATAAGTTTTGCTAAGTAATAAGATAAGCAATAGTTAGACACATAATTTAATTGAACAACCATGACCCATACTGAAAAAACCCAAACCAAACCCACAAAAAACCCCAAAGTGCTTTTCTTTGCTGGATATCTATGATAGCAGTAGACAGAAAGGAATTTGACAGACTAATACAGTCTTTTCATAGAAAAATAGTTTTAGCCTGTGGGAGAAAAAATGCTGCACGGATGCTTTATTTGTTTGGGCTTGCAGTTTTATTCATTGTCTAGAACTATTCTCTGTGCCTAAGATACAGACTTCTATCCTCCAAGATCTTTCTGCATGCTCCCAAAGTTCATATCTAATGGTCATTATAAGATATTTTGACATTTGTCATCCTTTTCCAGATAAATGTAATGGAAACACTTAGGTATACTTCAACAGTCTGGTTCATTATGCAAAGGCACTGAAGATTATTTGAAAACCTTATGTACAAACTCAGGTTAATAAAGAACATTTATTTTCTTAAGTGTCAGTAAGAAAATGCTGAGAACAGGCTCAGTCTGCCTCGGCAGATACTGTTTGAGATGACAGCCTGCCCATTCCCACATTCCTGGTCTCTCCAGGTCAGACTCAAAGGATTCCACTAATAGTTTGGTACTTAGCAAAGCAGACAAAAGGAAAATGGGTCAATGTTACTTGCTCCCATGTGACAAAAATACAGAAAATAGAAACAAGCACCATTTGAGAAATTTGTAAAGCCTCAGACATATGTCATGAGAAACATTTACAATCTCTGGAGTATAATTTAAGTGCTAAAGGATGACCTGGATTATCCCTCTTGGATGCCTTTGTGAGCTATCCAGTCACAGAGTAAAACCATCATCCACCCGCTGCTCTATCTTTAAACTCCTGCTCACAGTAAGCAGAAATTGCAAAACTTGGCTGAAAGCACAAATAATATTTTTGTGCAGTAGTTGTACTGTCTGACTGCTGGAAGTCAAAGCCTGAAGGTCTAACCAAATGGACAACACATTTTTCCAAAAACAATCCTGACAGTGCATTTAATTTCCTTAATGAAGTGTAATTCATATGTGAAAACCAAACAAAAAGATCAACGATACGATAATCACAGAATATTCTGAAAGGACCCATAAGGATCATCCAGTCCAACTATTAAGTGAATGGCCCATCCAGAGATCAAAGCCTTGGCACTTTGAGCATCCCATGGTGGGAAATTTCCACCCAACCGAGCTGATGGCACACATAATGGAGGATGTGCTGCGCTATGCAGGCACTCTGGACCAGAACGAGTGGAAAGGTGACAGATGAGTAGACACTCATGACATTCCCTAACTTCAGGTATGTATTTTCTAAATAAGGTAAAATATACTTCCAGGATTTCATAGGAAGACAGGAAGGATAAATAAAAGCCACTAAAGAAAAAAAGTATGGCAAAATTTTTAAATGATTGTGAATTGCATCCAAAGGGTTCTTATCCCAGCATTGGCTATTATCACCAAAGTTAACTTTGCACTATTCATCTTCAACAAGTTTCCTTTCTATCATTTCTTCACCAGAGTTAAATTTTCTGGAGTTACATTTTAAATCTTGTTTTGTTTTCTGAAATAAAATGGTTCTTGATTCCTTACTCTATGATTTCTCTTGCATTTTCTCTCCATCTCCCATTCAAATTTGTGATATGCAGTGGTTCAAATACACTCTTAAAAATGCTGCCCTCAAAATAAATTCCGAACATATCAGTGAAACACCTTCTCAATTTATTAGCAAACTGCTGTAAGATTTGTTTTTTCAATGTGTGTAACAAGCCCATAAATCAACAGATTGCATAGGTACTGCAAAAGGCATCAGACGGTGCCATTTCAAATGGAAGAGCTGAATCTACATTGCAAATAGTTAATCCAGGATATTGACTTCGGTCACAGGTTTGTTTGAACTGCAGCCTTGGTATTCATTTTGATTGATGACACTAATTCTTGAGCTTTGTCCAATGCTGTTGAATTGTTTTCTCATCACACCACCTGAGATTGCAAAGGCTTCTGATACAAGGTCGTAGCAGAAGTATCTGCACAGGTCTAACCTTGGGCTTTCGAGGGATGGTGCAGTATCTGTATGCATGCTGCACACCTTGCACTTATTTTGCTGCAGATAATGTAAATCAGTCCAGGGAAGTTTAAAATTATTAAACTGAAAATGGAAATAAAAAGGTGAATGTGTCCCTTTGACTACCTTTCATTAAAGTATCATTCTTTTTCTCTTCTGTACAGTTGATTTGAATAGGTTCTGAAGGGATTTTGTTTTCAGGGCTGGAGCAAAAGGCAGGGAATGCAAATAGCTAGCATGGGATGGGCTTAACAAAATGTGTAGTCCTTTAGATTACAAATAAATACAATTTCTATGTGTTGCTTATGAAATCAAATAATGTTTCATATCTGGCTGAAGCAGAAATATTCTGCAAAAGAACAAGATGACAAGAAGTTAAAAAATCATTTTTGGTCAATATGCATATTTTGTTTGATTTGAAAGAAAGTCTCCATTTGAATTTATTTTGTCTTTTAAACATTCTTTACAGTATTCTGAATATTTACAAATGAAAATGTGATTTTTGTGTGAACATTTAATTGCACTCCTGCATGTACTAAAACAAAACACCCTGTTTTGTTTTTTAATATATCTTGCATTTTTAATTTGAAATAGATTCTAAGGAAGACCCTTCACTGACTTCCCAAATCTGAGATTTTGTGTAGAATGCATATATGGGAGGAGGAGCTTCTTGCTCATGGGAAAGTTATCTAATGTCTGTCCACCAGTTCAAAAAGATCTCTGATGTTGATTAAACATGTATAAACAGAGCTTAACAAAAAAATGGAAACATGCATATTTCACTCAAATAATGTCAAGACAAATGTACTAAAGGACAGCAATTAGGAACCCACACAACTATCCCACTACATGGTTGATTAATAGTCAACATAGCCCAGGTCAAGCAATGTTCAGTAAATAAAACATTAGGTCACAAAACAGGTATCAAGTTTCAGACTGACACAAGTTCAAGTTCTGTCAAGAAAACCTGTGCACTGCCTGCCTTTCCTAGTGAACTCTCAAGTTCATCTCTCAATAGTTCGGGCCTATTTACTGCTAACAGTTCATGCAATTAAGCATTATACCCAAGATTTAGGTGCCTATGGAACAATATCAAGACTTCAAGCATTTGTCTATGCTGGCAAGACCTTGTAAGGCTGAGTTTTAAAAGTATAAACTTAAACAAAAGCATTCATCTGAAACCACCCTCAAACGCATGCGCAAAAGAAAACTGTATTCATGTATCCGAAAGCAGAATTTAACCTCACACTGTCCAACAGATTTTACAGTAACACTTTTCTTCTCCTGTCCTTTGCCAATGGAGCTGCTCTCCTCTATTACCTTAACTAGAGAAAAAAAGAAAATTAAATCTTGAAGTACCACACTAGACTTGATTACAGCATGGAAATAATGAAGAGTGTCATCCTGTCCCATGTATAGTGCTCATTAATACCACAGGCTCTTTACTTTTAAATCTGTTGCCATAACAAACACCTCCTCCCTCAGAGGGCAGCTCTTCCTCCTGGAAATTTCCAGAGACTTATCCTTGGTCTACGAAGCAATGTAAAATATTGGAGCGCCTGTTTTTGGTACTTATATCCATTCTGCTGCAGAATCTGACAATACTTCAGAAGATACAGGATCAAGTTCACTCCCAAAGCTTTGTATATGGCAAACACTGGAGAGCAAATAGGACATTTTCCAAATCTTTTCTGTCTTGTTGACCACCAAAAAAATCGCACAAAACCTTGATGCTGATCTAACAAGTATTTAGGGGTTGTTAATCAGGGGGAAGGTGGACAATCAGCCTGGAACAAGGGATCAAATCTCCGATAAACTCTAACCTCTAGCTGATTATAATGTGGTGTGAGGATGCTCCCTGGACAGAGTGAATCTTCCAGGAGAGGACAAAGCAGGTGATGGCAGTGGGAGGTTTGATGAGTAGGCAGAGAGAGCTGGATTTGGAACAGGTGAGAGGACTGAAAGGCCTGCTGAGTGCAAAGGGAGCAGAGCCCATGGGATGTCCAGAAAGATCTGGTAGAAGGGAGTGGTGACTAGTGTGACCAGTGGTCACAATCTATATTATACCCCTGGTGAGGGAAAGTAGAACAGGGGTATCCAAGGGGGATAACTGAAAGCAGCTGTGTGGGACACTGAAGTCCTTGCCAACTCCATGGAATAGGTAAGGTAAATAACAGCATTTACAATTCCATTTGACTGGTGCTTGCAGTACATGGTCAAAAGTTGTAAATGCTTCTACAGCAATGCTAGAAATCTACAAAATAGGATTATGAAATTATACTACCTGGCAAAAAGTGACAACATAAAAGGCATCTCATGCTGGTGAAAGGAGGATAATCAGCGGCACACAGAGTTACTATACTGGTCTGTCTACTTTACAGGGATGATAGAAAATGAGATATAGCCAGGGCAATGGCACAGTATATGAAGGCTACAACAAAGTGTTACGGAAAAATAACTCAGGGCAGAGGGGAACATTAGGGAGTCCTTGTGGGTGAAAATAACAGAAAGGTAGGACTTGGTTTGTATTTAGGATTCCTCTGTTAAAGACACCAATCATTAAATACTCAGTGAAATTAGAGAAGCTGCACAGCTAGGTCAGGTAGCAATCCTGGAGAATTCCAGCTACCCACATACTGTCAGGCACAATGCCTCATCCAGATGTGACAAGGAAATAAAAGTTTTGGACCCACCAACTGACTTTTTCTTAGCATGGTAAGCACTGAGACCCCTTAGAAAGAATGCTGCTCTGGGTTTAGTCTCAAGTGCTGCACAGGACCTGCTTCAAGAGGTACTATTGGGAGAACTGCTCTGCAAGAGCTTCAAAATATAGCTGAACTTAATGCTGTAGTGTAGTGGGATGAAGTAATCCAAACAAATACATCACACAGATATCCAATTTCAAGAAGGGGAAATACACAAAAATCACAAAAATATTAAAAGCCAGAAAAAGCAGTCAAAAAGAGAAGAAGCCTAAAGCAACTTGGAGGCTTTTCAAAAACACTGTATTAAAAGTCCCAGTAAACTATGTATTACATATCAAGAAGAAAGTAAAATGGTTCAATAAAAACTCCACATAGCTCATAAAAAAAGCTAAGGAGGCTATTGTAGGCAAAAGGGTTGGCATTCAAAAAGTTGCTGAAATGAACAGGAAAGCCCATAAAAAGCAGATCAAGAGTAAATGGCAACTAGGATAGCTAAAAATGAGTGAGAAAATTTTGCGAAGATAACCAAGCTGATAGTAAAAAGTTGTTTAAAGGAAAACAAGAAGCCATCAAGGGAAATAGCAGTACCACATGATGCCAAGGGCTCATAAGGAGTGCTCAGGGATAATAAGGCCATGGCAGAGAAACTTAGTGATTTCTCTGCAGAGGTCTTTTACCGCCAAAGGTGTTTGAGAAGGTCCGAAATCCAAGCTATTCCTTGAGACAGCATAATTTCAGATAAATATGAAGGAAGTCGTAGATAAAACAGGTAAGGTAAGGTGTTACTAAGTGAACATAAGTGGAGGTATTCACCCATAACTTCTGAAGGAACTCAAGTATGACACTGCAGAGCTGCCGGCCAAAGTGTGTAACCCAACATTACAAACTCCACTGCACCAGTGGGCTGGTGCCAACCAAGCTTCCATGCGGAAAAGGGGCTCAAGAGGAGACCTTGAGAACTGTGGTGCAGTTTATCTGACTTTCCTGCTTGGCAAGGCAGCAGTCCACCTTAAGGAACACAACAAGTGAGCACAAGGATAAACATGCTAAAGCAAGCCTTAGTGACTGTAATATATTTGGATTTTCAAAACTGTTTTTATAAAGTGCTTCACTGAAGGTTTTAAAATAAATTCTCTTGGGATTGTATGAGAGATGCTCTTATGGACTGAAGGCTGTAACAGTATAGGAAGAAAAGAATATTACCTGATGGTCACATTTCAAAATGGAGACGTAACAGCAGTGGGTCCTCCCAGACACGTGCTGTAACTGGTTTTTGCAAAGATTTCAACAGTGATCTGCCAAACGGACTGAACTGTGAAACATCTGAGTCTACAGCTGATACTAATCTCTCTTAGGCTGTTAAATGTGATGTTGGTGATGAGGAACAGGGAGATCTGTTGATCTCCTGTGCTGGCAGACCCAGAAGGGCCCCACCAAACTGGATGGGGACAGTTCTGGTCTCCCACAGAAGAGAGAGCAGAGTAAAGGGATTAAGGGCTGGAGTGGCACCTTCAAACGAGAACCTAAAGAAGCTGTGACTCATCCTTTTGGACAAGAGAAAGCTGAGAGGGAATATAACTGAGATTTACAAAATTAGAGAAGCAGTGAGTAACCTAAACACAGAGCTACTCCAAATCTCACAGTACTAGAAATAGGGTGTATTTGATGAAACCAGAGGGAGCTTTGGTTAGAACAAGTCAGACAGTGATTTATATAATTTATGTCATTTAAGCAGTGCCACTGGAGGTTGTGAAGACACACAGTTATAGTAGCTTCAAAAAAGGATTAGACAAATTCAGGACAAAACATAGATACTGAAGGAACATATAAATTGGGTTATCTTGGGAACAAGTGAATGGACTGCAGAAAATTGCCAGAACTCTGTGCTCCCTGTAAATAGCATCTCTTACTACCACTGTTGGGAACAGAGTAGTGAGCTAGATGAATAACTAAGAAGATGATTCTAATGTTACTACTTCGTGGAGGAAAAAAAAAGAAAAAAAAAGTAAATATCAGATTTCATCAGATATATCAGTTTATATCAACAAAGAGTTACAACAAGCTACTGCCATTTTACCAGCTTGGAAGCCAGTTAATTGTGATACACAGGAATTACACTAACAGTTGATAAAATTATTTTATTGGATTTAAACATTTCCCTAAGACATAACAATGGAGTTGATTTCAGAATATTTATGTGTTCTATTTTGTTGTTATTTGTTTTTTTTAATGGTGAAGAAACACATCTAGATCTAGCCCATGTGTTAAGACTTAAACTTGTATGGAAAATGCTTGCAAGTAAATATCAGACACTAAATGTCCCAACTGTATAGCATCCAAAAGCAGACAGAAGTAATTATAGGTGTACTGGTAACAGCTTACCCTTGGCCATTGCATTAGTGAAAGCAATACAACAGAAATCTGTAAGAGAGTTCTAGTGAACCCTCATGTCAGTCTCGGTTAAAAAGGAATGTTTGGGCATTCCCAAAAAGTGGCTTTTATGGGGGGACACAAAGCTGTCTTTTAATTTCAGTTTCCATCATTCCAGCCCCTTGAAAAAACAATGGCTAAATGGCTCGAGCACTGTTAGACGCTTGACTTGGAAAGTACAAAGCAAGATTTCAAAAGAGTGCAATTTCTCACTCTATAGAAAGATCAAAAACATTTCTACTCACTTCCACTTTCTATAAAGCCTTCTAGGTTGGTTATGAAGCGAGGCTGATTATGAACTTCAATAGGTCAAACAGTTGGCCATTGTACTGAATGGAGTTATCGTTTCCTACATAAGTGCATTAATGTTTAACAAATTCTAAGGCACATATATTGTTCTCTGAGCAATGTTTGAGAATAACTATAAATCACAAGATTTTAGGAGTTGCAATAAAAATCTAGAGGAAGAAAAAAAAACAGATGTTTTTAATTTGGTTTGGTGGATTTTTTGGGGTTTTTTTGTTTTGTTTGGTTTGGTTTTTTTGTGGGTTTTTTTGTTGTTGTTGTTGTTGTTTTGTGGGTTTTTTCTTTTTTTTTTGTTCCTGTAATCCAGGCTTTCCATGTCATTCAAAACAGAATTTCAATACCATATCAGTGTTTCCCTTTGCTCTTTTCTCTCTTACCCAGGCATCTGCATACTCCTTACATTATGTTCTCCAAATGTACCTTGGAGAAAGGGTGAGTCTGTTGTCGTAGGAGAACAATTTAGGAGTTGCCTTAGAAGAAAATTAGAAGATGAATCTGCCTCAGGGAGAAGATGAGTCTGTTGTCTTTCCTCTGCCTTCTCCCTCGGTATCCTCCACTGAGGCTTGCACTATGGTTTCTTGTCATGCGGATTTGAACACCCCTTCAGGAGCTTTGATTTGCACTGCAACTCCTCTGAGCATTTTGCCAGCTGTGAGAAGGGGAGATGAGGCTGAGGCTGGTTCCCGAGCTTGGCTCCTGCAGCCCCAGCCCCAACCATCCACCTAGATGCAAGGTATGGTTAGATAGACTGGATATTTGTAACCAGCTAACATTAAATACAACTGGAAGATAAGTAGGCTGCAGCGAAAAAAAACAAAGACCAGAGTGAGTCATTAAAGACTGGGAAAAAAAACCCAAAAAATCTTACAGAAGAAATTCCCTTTACTCTTTCTACTTTGAAGATGTGAACACAAAGCAGGACCGGAGGTGGGAACTTCAAGGGGATCGTGTATGGCTCAAAGAAACATTTCTTTAGAGAAACTTCTCCAAGAAACAACTCAGCATTTTCTGTGAATTGCAAACACAGTTTTCAGCAATGTCCTGATTCTCTGAACATTTGGATTTGACTAGCTTTCCTTTTGGGAACAAAGAAAGTGCCATTTGCAGGTGTCCTCACAGCCCTGGGAGCAGCTCAGATGAGAGGCAGGAGGTTGCTGGCTAGATGCTGCCTTTGCTTAGCTGCAGCAGCTCCCTCACCACTATAGTGGGCAGATGATGCTTCTGCTGTTTTATTTTTCTGTCCCCACTAGATTTTAGCTGTTTCTGAGCCCACTGAAAGTTGCAGGGTTGAGCCCAACCAAAAGAGAGTGGAAGAAAACCTAAAACCACATACCTCTTTCCAGTAGGCCTGCTAGGTGGGTGCATTGATTTGTGCTAGTTTGCCTTTTGCCCCTAGAAACTGCCCATGTGAAGCAGGATTCAACTTTCCTGTGCCTTTGTGCCTATCCTTACCAGTCCTGAACCAAAAGCAGTGTAGACAGAAGCACAAGGCTTCCAGCTGTCCTGGATCTGGAGACCTGGCACAAATCACCAAAGCCTGGATGAATCTTCACACATCTGGACAGTGCCCCTCTGCCTCTTGCACAGATTCCCAGGAGGTATCAGTGGGCATATTTTACAAAAAGTGCTTTTTTAAAAGAAGTTATTGGATTAAGACAGCAAATAAAGATAAGCATCTTTCCTTAAATGCTGTATCTTTAGAGTACAACTGAAGCAATGACAACAAATGAAGTAGAAGCACATATAAATAAAGAGTAGGCATTTCTTCAGACCTTTACTCCTTTCATAGTTTGCAATTGTGTTTACCACTTCAATGAATTCATTCAACAGCTGCTGATGCGTACTCAGTAGCAGCAATCCAAAGAAAATGCTTGTAATTTGCCTGGTTTTGAGACCTGTCACAAACAGAGGCTGAACTTCCAGAGGATGGCAGGGCTGACAGCTGGCTGCAGTGCTGCTCCTACCTGAGCTCCAGGCACCCTGCTAGTGACAGCTCTGTGGCACCTGGGATGGAGAGTCACAGCAGAAGCAGGCTCTGACAGACTGCTTCAGGCACTCTTACAAGTGCAAACACGCAATACGTCCATTGTGCATGCAATGAGTCACCTCGAACAGAAAACGTGTGTCGTGCCAGATTATACAGAGGTTTTGTGAAAATAAATATTCCCATTGAGGATTAGCATGAGACCAGAAGCTATGCCAAATTTGACTAGACTCTAAAGGCCAATCTTGTTCCTTAAACCAGATGTTTAACAGGGGTTGTGACATCTGAAGAGATCAGCAGACACAAAATACAGGCAGTGTGTGCTAAATCAGAATGAGGTGTATCATTTCAGAGAGGTAAAATACAGAGAGATAAAATATGATTTTTGAAGTGTAAAATTCTCTAAATGCCTTTTTCCAATACCTTTTCACATCTTGCATGATTAACCACAAGCAGTAAAATACAATTTATATTTTGTAGCATACCCTTCTTCTCTTTTGAGTATCTTTTTAAAGGGAAGCCAGCCTCATTAATAAGTGGGGTTACTTACTTCCCTGAGGCGAAACTGAGAGTGGTGAGCAAGTACATAAAATCTGCCCTCACTTCCCAATCTAGATAGTAAGCAACTCACAGGGAGCTTCTTGTCAGTGGCACCTGACTGCATCTCTACTGTGGTATTTTCACATTTTCAGCTTTTCTAATTTATGCAGTTAGTTTTGTTTATCTATCTCTTTTTTCTTTCACATTTGGCAACTTGGAATTCAAGGTCATTCAGTCAATAAGGAGCATGAAAAACATTTCAGTCACAAAAGTTGGTAGTTTTGCAACAGATATTTTCATGAACTCTAGTGAGCATCTTACAGCATCAGTTTTCAATTTTCAGACAAAAGTGGGAAGTGGCAGGAGGCACTTGCCAAACTTCATGTGCTGGATGATGAGGGTAAGGCAGTAAGGGCTGGAGGGACTCCCATGGGAAGCTGTGTCTCAGGGGAGGGCTTGTTTGTCCTCAGCTTCATCAGGCTGTCATTGGGTTATTGTAATGGAAAGCAGATCATGAGCAGCTCCTGGTCAGGCCACGGGAGTATAACCATTACAGTCCCCATGGCATGGTAACCCCAGGATCATCTGACTTCCACGGAGACATCAGGACTTCTCCTGTAAACAAGAGTGTCCCTTGCCTCCCACCTACACTGTGACTTTCCTACCACCTCTCCCTCCACTCAGACGTGGAGTCAAGCTTGAGGAATGCAATGGGAATGGGAACTGATGGCTGGCTGTGTGGAGAGAAAGCAGAGAACTGAAAAATCTTATGAGGTTTGTGATAGCAGAACAAGCACATGACCTGCCACCACATCTCTTGTCTGACCTATTCTTAGAGATGGGTGGATGGAAAAGGCTGAGTCACTGTCTCAGCTGCAGAAGACCAAGCTGTACAGAAGGAGGCTGCCAGCCAGGGCTCCAAGCCATACAGGATGGGAACAGCCCTATTTCTCAGTGCTCTTTGTGGCAGGTGGCTAATCCCCTCCACCCCATCTCCTTTCCTCTGCCTCATTCCCCACTAGTCCCCAAAACAAAGAACAGACTATCATCCACAACATAATGCCAGAAGTTCTAAGCATTTCCCTTTCAGCAGGGATTTCAGGTTTTGCAGGCGTGGCTCCCTCTTGCTTTACTGGAAATCACATAGAATCATTGAATAATTTTTCTTGGAAAAGACCGCTAAAGTCATCAAATATATGTATCCCATGCATGTATGTGGTATCTTTTCATCATGCTGATCTGATCTTCATCACTATTTCTGAACCTGGCTCGGCCCACAGTGAGTAATTAATGCAGTCAGAAGAAGAAGAGAGAAAGACTAAGTCTGGTGGCTACAGGCCGTCATGGCTGTCAGGGCCCTTGGCCCTCATCTTTGAGATAAGTGTTTGCTACACATCATAACAAGGTATTCATAACAAAGTATTTCTTCAAATCGATGAGCTTGTGAGAAAGTAAGATGAAACAACAATAACTTTTTCCTGAAAAAGAACACTGGTTTTAATACTCTTAGCAGTCTAATGCAAGTCCTTATACAGCAAATTATATAGCATTGAACTTGTACCATCAAGAACATTTTACAGGAGAAAAATGTTACTTACACGGCTTCCTTTTTCAGGGAAACACTGACATCCTCCACTGCAGTCTCTGCCTCCACACGGTCCTGTGTATTTCTTTCCACCCTGCAAACCAGAACACACATAATACAAAAGTTAAAAGGTATCAGCTAGAATATCTGAAACAGCACAATAAGCTCTGATTAGCAGACTTGCTGGGAAGTGCTAAAGCAAAGACCAGGATCAGACCTAGATTTTACAGCTGAAACCTCTTTAATCTATGCTTAGAAGCAGCGGTGAGTGGCTGTCCAGTTCTTGGAGATCAGCATCAAGAAATATAATGTTACTTCATTTATTTCCCTCTGCATTTTCAAAACACTGCAGCTTGATGCTGAGCAGTATCTCACATATCTTTTTGACACATGCAGTAGATATCGTATCACAGAAGTGCAGCTGCTTGGATTCTCAGGACATGGGCTAAGTCCTAGGTCACAATGCAGCATATCCTTCCACGCATGCTCTAAATGGTTGCTGTATTTTGAATTATTTATTGGTGGACATAAAGGAAGATGTAGGTATCATGTTCAAAATCACGAGCCAGACTCCTGCTCTCTCCTCTTCCATGGCTGCCGATACTGGAGGAACATAAAATTTGCTAGCACTCAACCACTGTGATTTAGAAGTCACTCCTAGCTTAAGTAAATGTCTTCAGTTACATCTCTCCTGCCTGACCAGAACCGCCTTGGCCTGGGCCACAAATATATGGATCACAAAATATGCACCACTCCACACAAACCCTTGGATGGACTTCAACAGAGGCAAACTCAGATTATATTCCATGCAAGTGCCTGCATGGAATGCAGCAGCCACAGTCAGTCTTGTTCAGAAACCTGAAGAGCAGAGATGGTGTGCATGCTGTGGTGTGACTTTTATAAATGTAACTTAATGATTAGGAATATTGTGAAGACCAGCCTGCAGCCCACTTAAGCCCAGGGTTTTGAACTTCTGAAAATGACCCAGCAGCCTAGTAAGTAATCTGAGAAAGGAGGAAGGGATTCCTCATCACTGTTTCTGAACCTGGCCTGGCCCACAGTGAGTAATTAATACAGTCAGAAGAAAAAGAGAGAAGGACTAAGTCTAGTGGCTACAGGAAACCAGAGCCCCTCATTCAATGCATTTCACATGCACTGCTCCTTAGATGAAACCTCAAGGCAACCCAGCACAGAGTACAGAGTCAGGCTCTATGTCACTTGCTCCTCTCTTGGCTAAATCAAATGGTGCCTTCATTTATTTATGTGCCTCCTTCACAGCTTGAGCATATCATCTCTTGAAAGGGAGGTGAAAGGGGTATAAACAAGCCTCCAGGACAGGATGGGCGCTCTGAATTGCTATGCTGTTTCATAAATAGACAGTGATGTTGCCATTCCTGCCTCTAGAGCTGACTTAAGGAGCTAAAACACAGAGAAGGGACCAAAGCTGCCATGCTTAGAATTTTTCATGTGGCTCTAAGCAATCCTCTCCTCAACACCTGACTTTTTTGGGTCACATTTCTCAGGTATCCATTTCTGCCTTTACACTACCTGAAAACACAGCTCTGGGATTTGGATACCTCCCTGGCAGTCAAATGAATAAGAGGTATGGAGCAGGCACCAAGCATTGCCCAAGTCCTGCTTTGGTCATATTTGTACAGCAGGCTCTTAATCTTATGACATACAGCAGTGCAAAGCTCCCAAAATGAGTTCTTTTGCTTGTCATGAGAAGTTTCATGTCTGTATCTTAAGTACTTTTATATATTAAAATTCTTTTGTTTCAACTTAATATTTAATTATCATGTTTAATGGAAGAGGTAGGGTTTTCATACTGATGAAAGCAGTCCACCAAACTGAAACCATGCCCTGACCTACTTATCAGGTCACCAAAAACCAATCAGGTTTTTGTTCAGGAAATTATTTCATGGATGTAGCAGAGTTCTATGTCATGTTATGGATTCTGCTTTATGTTTAAGCTATGGTTTAGAGGAAGTATTAAGACAATTTTATAAACTCAGGGAGTTTGCTCAGGTTGGTCCATTTTATAGTTAAATATCTGGATGATCACAAACTCACTATTTCCATGGGGTTTATTTCTTATTAACCTATTTGCAGACTAAATGTGCATCTTTTTCTCAGTATCCTTCATTTGACAGAGTTTTCCCCTCAGCTGCTTTTCTGAAATTGAGAATAGTTCTATTAATTTTTATGGATGCCATGCAGATGCATGGCCTGTGTGATCATATTCCTCTGGAGGATGTGGGTATCCATTAAGGAGCAGTGTGCTAAGTAGTGCTGCCATTGGTAACAATCAATTTTGAACTTTTAGAATCTGTTTTTGTTGGTGCTGTAAACAACAGCATATCCAAGCCTAAGAGTAACAGACAGATACAGTACTTTGATCATGTGAGTTTTCAGCTTAGCCTACTGAGAAAAAAATAATGAGAACAGTAAGTTTATTTCTTTAATTAGAAGAGTGACTCTAAATTTGGTAAACTGTTGTCAAGGAGAAAACAGACAATGAATCAGAACTATGGCAAGATATTTGTGCACTTGTAAAAAAAAATGGAGGAGGCTGCTAATGCTTATTTCAAATGGAAGTTCAAGGTCTATTGTTTGTGTACTATCCACCATCCAACATTTTAATTTGCACGCTGTAACAATACCAGCAGCTAATATGGGGACACAATTGTTTTCTTCCACAATTTTAGGAAGCTTTTTTTTTTCATTATTTTCTCATTTTGTATCCTTTTATGCACACAGATTCTGCAGATAATGAAAAGAAAAATCTGGAAGATTGTCCAAAAGTTGGGAACATAATGGGAAAGTATGTGAGACCAGTAGTAATATACCTCTTCTGGATTATACTCGGGCTTTCCTTATTACCTAATCTCCACCTCTTCACTTTTCAACTGCTACTTTCAACTTTTCAACTCTGGGAGCTTTTAGTCACGTGTAGCATTTCCTACTATCTTCCACTATCTAGAATATTTATAATTTCTTGAAGATCATTGCACTGTTGTTTGGTCTTATATTATTGGGGGTTACAGTCTAAAACACTATGGTTTACAATCTTGCCAATGTTCAAAATTAATTCTGCTAAGGATTCTTGCAGAACTTTGTTAAAAACAATTTTACCCATGGGCACACAACTGAGATGAAGGGAAATCAAACGGACATATATCAGTCAATAATTAGAATGCAAAAAGCCTTAAAATTTCAAATTTAGCAATGAACTTTGAAGTGCTCCTGAGGAAAAGATATTTCTGGGAACATAACACTAATGGTGACAACCCAATGTAGTTGTTTTGATCTGAGCAGAAGCCTTTTTGGTCAGCAGCAAGAACAGTCAGATCTAGGACATAATTAATCCCATCCTTATACTGGCATTTAAACTGATTGCCTGCATCTCTCCCAGAAAGTACCTACTGCTTTCTTTCAACCACGAAGGTGGGGGGTCAATACCTTACACAGAGAGATCCACTCCCTGTGGAAGTGTAAGGATGGGGAGGTGAATCTCCTGATTTGCTCAGTACGCAGTTAAATGAAGAAAAGTGTGCTGCACCAGAATGATATTCTAGGATTTGTGTAATCAAGCGGGACAAACTGGCCCTCAGTTATGAAGGTGTCTGCCGAGAAGACTTTCAGTTCCAAGTCTTTCTCATGTTTTGGATGATGCATAATTCCACTAATCTCTAAAAAGTCCAGAGTCTAGGCAGAGCTTAGAAATGGGGTTTTATAGACTCTAATTTAAGATTTATGCAACATAGGCACAACATCCGGCTGCTATTTTAGATCACCCAGAGAATCTCATCAGATCTATTTCAGATACCAGAGACAAATCTCATCATAGAAGGGTAAGGGGATTAGAAATGTAGCATAGGGTAACTGGTTGAGACGTGTCTACAGAGCAGATGCCCAGTTTCAAATGAGATGAATCCTATGCTAAGTGTCCAAGTCTCACCCTCACAGGTAGCTTTGCCCTTCGATGGGAGCACTGAGTGTGAAGAACATTATTTAAGAGCAGACATACGGTGCACACACAAAACAAGTTATACCACTGCACTGGTGTGCAAGTTTTCTGTGCATAAGGTGAGATGTTGCTTAATTAGAATTAGGTTGGAGAATCAAGAGTAAAGTATAGTAATTCTGTTCAGAAATGTGTAACATAAATGTTCCCAACGAGACCCACAGGGTCAAAAGGCAGCCCTTGGAAGCAAGGCTGTCTCATTCAGCCAACTGTAATGGTAAAACCATATTGGAGAAAAAATTGCCTAGGTAATGGTGTCAGAAACACCAACTTTTGAGTGTCAAAAAAATGGACCAATGAGGAAAAAGAAACTAAGAGTAGGTTGTTTATTTGGGAGGAGTACAGGCAGAGAAAAGGAGGTGCAAGGGTGGTAAAAACTTGGAAAATAAAAAAAATATGAAGAGGGCATCAAATTAGGTGAAGAATGAAGGCAGTGAGGATACACTAAGAGCAAGAGCAGGGACACCTGCAGGCAGCAGTGGTGCTGACTTGTGAGCACAAGCCCACTGAGAGCCCCCATGGGTCTCTTGACCAGGCATGTCCCTGTGGGAGGGTGGGGTAAGAAGGGATAAGCTTGTAAGGAAGGATAGGTTTACTCCTGAATACCAACTGCAGCAGCAAAGGCAGTAGAATTGCAACTTAATAGCCCTTTTGTGTAACTTATCAGATTTCTTACAGTGATTTTGTACAAATGCTAATAACAATAAGATACAGAATTTTAATTCAATGTTTCTTGCAGTGATGTAGCTGTGAATTATTACTAGTAACAACAGTGATATGTTGCTTTGCCAAATAAAGGTTCTTATAAGTGTTTTCTTTAATCAGCGAATCTTAAGTTACATTAACCCTGCTCAGGTCCACACTGTTCAAAGCTAGGCATCTCCAGAGCTGGATTACCCAGACACTGTGCTAGGATGAATACATTCATCATGTTCAAGGAACATGAACACTACTTAAACACAAGCAAGAGGAAACACCTATGTTTGTAAAGCTTGCATATTTGCCTAGTGTAAATACTTCTCATTTTTGTGTAGAGCAAGCATGAAATGTGTGTCTCCCAATACAGAACCTTCTCTGCCCTCTTGCTTTCTCATAATTTTTTTTGTTTCCAGACAATATTATTTCTGTACTTATACATCTTCAGCCAAATATAGACAACTTAAATGCAGTTTCCTTCAGCCAAGCTCTTAAAAACCCCAGAAACATATATGCAGTTTTCTTTGAACTTTTCCATGCATTAATGATTTATTTGTTGCTAATCTTGGCCACATTTGGGTAAATGTCATTTCTGCGTGCCCATTCAAGTACCTTCACTTCAAGGGCTGGTATTCTAACAAAGAACAAAGGCAACCAGAGACAGACCTCAAAGTACAGTTCTATGAGTACAGAAAGACCAGGAAATATAAGCCATTTCCTTACATACAGCTCAAAAAATAATTACGGAAATTATAATGAAAATATTGCAACTTGGAATCAAAGACTCCATGCACCGACATCTTTGATAACGTTTTGTAGGTTGTAATTGTGCATTAACTTCTGTGCTGACAAGCCCCATTCTGTTCACCTAAGTTTCACCAAGGCATGTTTTTAGAAGGTTTTATGAGCTTGCTGAAACACTGAACTGTGACTGGAGGTGCTGACATACTGCATACCTCTGCAGTGGGGCAATGAACAGCACACCCCAGCAGCACATTCAGATGCTTCAAGTGAGGCTTCACCATGGAAGTCCCGAGGGAATTCCTGGCATGCCTGAGAGTCAGCCCTCTGTGTCAGTGCCAGGGAGACCAGACCAGGCCACACCTCCAGTATGAACCTCTGCTTTCGCATTTGACCTTCAGCCGTTGATACGGACATTAATTTCAAATTCGATTTATACAGCCGTGACTTAGAAACACTAATTTTTTGCTTCCTTCAAAAGAAAGAAGAAAAAAATAAAGTAGGAGTATGACAGAATACTCTTGCAGCTGATCATCACCAGACAGAGAAGAACTTCATCGGATTCAAATGTGACAGCACAGTTGTATTTGCTCAAACCCAACATTTTACTCCTTAAAGAGTCAAAAACATTTGTTGCCTGTTGCCAAACTTATTTCTCTAGAAACATGTATAAACAACCACTCAAAACAAGTACGGAGAATGCTGTCAGCGGAGAATGCCTGGACTGCCCAGGAACAGGCTTGGTCTTTCCTCAGAGCTACAGTGTCAAAGATGGAACCAGCCATCTGAAACCGCCTGCTCACAGTCCAGTAGCTACCAGTGCATGGGACAGTGAGACCACTCTGAAGATCTTAATTGTCCAGGGAAAGGGAGAGATAATTGGCATGGACCGAGAGGAAGGAAAAGATGTGGGTGTGGATCCTCTCTCCAACTGTTCTGAGAATTATTTTGCTAAGAACTAATTCTTTCTTTCATATTTGAATGGGAGCCAGAACCTTTTCCAGACTGGATGCATGGCAACTGGAATAATTCAGTGCGTGACTTCAAAATCTTATGAATGTTTACACTTCCCACCAAAAGTACAGGGAGTCATGTATTTACATATCCTTCAATGAAAAAAATCTGGAGGAGGAAACCAGTCCCAGGAAGAACACAAAGAGACCACCAGCTGCATGAAGAGAGCTGGTCTCCTAACCACTGCCTAATGGAGCCTTCCCAAGGCAATGAGAAGAGCTGTACTTGTGACAATCAATTATGTATTATAAATAGGTGAGAAGTTTCACGTGCCATCTCCCTCTTATGACAGAGTATACCGAGAAAACTGGGAAGCAGGATGCCAAGAAAGCAAGCAGCTTGCTTCAGCTCTGAGTCCCGATGGGCATGGGAATGTCAACAAAGGAGACATATCCAAAGGCATTACTGCTCCCAGGGACGGAGATGCCTTTGTTTGATGTCTGGGGTGAGGAAAGGAAGGGCAAGAATGTAAAGTCTCCAGTGCTGAGAAGACCCCAACAGACAGAAACTCGTCGTCTCCAGTGTCTCAGCAAGTATGTTGGAGTCAGAGATGGGAAACACGAATTCTGTATCTCTCAGAAATGAAGCTATAAAAGACTTTCCTCTTATGGACTTGCTTGTGACTCTTGATTATATGAACCTTCTGGCATGCAGCCTTGATTTGAAGGCTGCATAGTTTCATTTCAAAGTGAAACTTCACAGCTCCACATGTTCACTTTATTTGAGGTACTATTTACCACCCCTCTTCAAATTAAGAAGTTCTCCTGTTGCAGTCTGGAGACACAGCCTTGGAACAATGGCAGAAGCCAGATATGATACAGTGTGAACTTATCCTTCATGTTTCCATAAAACCATTTCTAATTTTGTGACTTTCATCCAAACACATATTTACCCAGAAAACCAGATGGAATCCAGAAAGAGCTGCAGTGATAAAATAGGCATTAAAAAAAAAAAAGGTCTTTAAGGGCTCAGTCAAGGAGTAATGCTTAAAAGCTGCTTACATATAAAGCACAGATATTTGAATAACTGTCCAGGAGTCTTGCCTACTCATCCAACATGACTTTGTTTGCAAATAGCACACTTTGAAGCAAGCAGATTATGTTGTGACATAGTCAAGAAATCAGAGAATGAAGTCTCGTATTTTATAGGTAATGAAGTTGGATTCAGCCATGTTTTTCCTTTTTTTCCATCACAGAGATGATTATACGTAATGCTAAGAAAGAGACTAGAATATAAGACAGGAAAACCCAGTTAAAACACTTTAAAATGTCAAACAATAAAAAAAAAGTCACCTCTATAGAAAAATATAGCACTCCTGCTTATTTTTGAAAAATCTGTAATGCCATAAGAAAGGGAATCCTAAAAAGCTGCCCCAGGTCTCTGCATGAAAGTGCTCCAGCTTTAAGGAGCTAATGAAGGAGGGCTAAGATGAAGAAGGCTTTTTCTGGAATAAAATTGTATTCAGAAAAGGAAGAAAACATAATCTGACACTTCTCTATTTGAGACAAGTAACTTACCCACCTAAAGAAATGACAAATTTTGTCTTAGTCATCAACTAAGGCTTGAATATATATTAGCAGGAGAGAGGTGATGCTGCATGGTTTTAACCATGGTTAAAAACGTCTCTTACATCTTACAAAGGGTCAAATATTACACAGCCATGAACTGATACCTATGGCCCACAATGATTACAGAAAGAGAATAAAAGTGTTGTTCCATTTTACCAAGGCCAGAATTGGGTTTGCCTGCAGAAAAACCATCCCACAGGTATAAGCCTAGTAAGACTTTGAAGATGGAAATGTATTAATAAAGGTAAGCAAAGATACCTGCAATTATTATTACTATTAGTTAAGGCAAGCCCATTGGCTTCCTTGATTGTAATGAGAGCTCAGACACCTTGTGAATATGTAGATGTCGAAATTTGCCCCTGGTTCTTTGTTCAAATGGGATTTTTTTAGCTAAATCTGAGAGAAAGGTAAAGAATGCAGCAGTAGCTAAAGTAAAATCTGGATTGGTAAATTAAAATTTGATATATTGTTAAACTTGATCCCATCTTTGTAAATGCATACTTTTAGAGATATTATCTTTTCTTATGAGACAACACTCTCATCTAATATTCAACATGGCATTCCTCATCTAAAAGGATGGTGGTCTTTAGCCTAATAGAGTGCTGGGACATCTTAACATGAGTCCTTATTCTCAACACCCCATCCCTAGAAATTAAATGTATCTCCACAGAAGCTACTTAGGTGGTTTTAAAAACAGTATTACAGAAGTGAGAAGAAGTGTTTTCTAGTCATCAGTGATGAAAAAAGTCCTTTGACTTAATTCTGCGGGTTTTTTGTGACTTGCCAAAGCAGACATAATCACTTTTTATGGAGGCTGTGACACTGAAAGGCACAGATTGTTTCTCTTTTAATTTTTATTCTAATATTTCATTTATGCAAATCACTGTGCATTTTGTATTTGACCTGCCCAAGGCTTATGCAAGGCACAAGTTAGTGGACAGTGTTATCACTTGATATGTGCAGTTATACTGGAATATTTTCCATAAAGGAATGAAGTCAAAGACACTATCAACCCTTAATCTGAATTTGGCTTTTGTGCAATATCTTATATTACAGGAATAAAATCTCCTTTCCCATTCCTAAGAACAGAAAGACATTTGTTCACATACTAGTAGCATAATAATGAAACACAGCATTCACTCATTAAAGTAGCAATTTCTATATTTAACTACTGGTTTCCGAAGTCTAGTCCTTTTGCAGCTTTGGAAAGACATCCAAATAATGATATCATTTGCTTGAAACAATAGAAAGTCTGGATACTAGTCTATATATGGAGATTTTTTTTTAGTCTATTTATAAACCATGCCAGTTATTTGACCTGTCTAGTTTACTCACCTACGTAAATTGGCAGACTCAGGAAACTTAAGAACATATTATTCTTTGTGACTGGCAAACCTTAAAAGTTGCTAATCATACTTCAGATAGGCAATCAGGATTTCTGAAAACTCATCTGTGCCTATTACACTAAGAACAAAACAACCTGCCAATGCACGAAAGCTTTTCTCGCTTTTGAACCGGCAGCAGTGCTATTGCACCAGCTCTGCTCGTGGGGAGGGAACTGACAGAAACCAGCTGCACAGCTGTTTGCATGGCTGCAGCATCTGTATTCTTTTCAGTGCGGTGCAGTGGTGCCAGGGATTCCCAAAATGCGAGCATAACCACTGAGATTTTAATCCTGTTTCATGTTTTCTGTAATTACTTAAAAACGTTTGATTGTGTATGAACTGCTTTTATCAATTGAAGTAGTTCAGTTTGTTTTCCTCTGATAACTGTTTACAGACATGGTTCTGTTTACAGTCATGGTTCAGACATGCTGATCTCTTAAGTCAATACCTAAGAGATCCTGGGAGTTTTTCCCTTGGGAGAGATGAGGTTGGTGACTGTTTTCAATGACCTTTTTAAATCTTGTGCCTGCAGAATCAGATATAATAAAGAAAGCAAGAAAGCGGAATTTAAGTTCGTCCTGCAGCATTATATAATTGCAATCAGAAATATCTACCAAGAACTGGAAGTATGGAACTATCCCTGACAGCATGATTTAGAAGGAATGGACTTGCATGGGTTTGTCAGAGATGGCACAGATTAACTGACACTGCTTTTATCATACATGCTGATGGGTAAGTCTAGTCCAGTATAATGTTTGCAGCCCTGGCTCAGATTTCAGAGTTGTCTGTTAGACAAATGACTGTAGTGGAAATATTAAATGTGGAAATTTGCTATGCAATTTTTCAGAACTGCTTCTTGGGACTGGACTGGTATTTCCTTAAAAGTAAGAAGAATGGGTAAGAGATTTGCAAACTGGAAAAAATCTGCATTTGATGATGGAAGTGTTTACTGCAAACTGCTTGGTCAGATGCTTCACCCACCATTTCCTTTTTATTTCAGTCAAGAAAAAGCCCATGAGAACTAGCTTTCTTACTGACCCATTTCACTTTCCACTTTTGATTTCAAAACTTAACCTCCTCCCTGAGCCTTATTGTCTCTGCTTCAAGCTGATCAGTGTTGCCACTGCTGAAAGCCTTGGGTACAGGTATAGCAAATAAAGAAGGTACAGTAGAGGATCTGACATATCAGGACTGTATGCAGACATCTGTGAAAGTTCTGCTATTTGCAATGGGGTTAAGGAAGGCAATCTAACATACAGAAGAATGTATTTGGGAAAAAAAGATCAATGTCTTTCTTGTGGATATAAAAACTGGTAGTCAACTATCATTGATAATCTCTTTTCTCATCTATATACTTTTGATTAGCAAAATGTCTTAAAATATTTTCTCATATGAGAAAAGTAGGGACCTGCAAAAGCTCCTTTTTTTTTTTGCATGTTCTAGTACACGTATAAACCACCCAAAAACTTCAAACAGAAGAAGTGTTATAATTCCTGCTCATAAAACTCACATGATAGCTTTTAATTCTTTCTTCTACCAAAAAGCTCTTTTAATCACTTACCTAGTTAGGTGTGAAAATCTATAGCTCAATATAATGTATTTGTATCTGTAGATAATCTGAAACCTGGAATGGCTGAATTGTTATCCTGTACCCTAAAAAAATAAATGACAGTTTATTCTTTGGATATTTCTTCATCCTGCATATCTGTTTCCACATAATTTTAATGGGAAGAGTGGGAAGGTTTGGGTTTTTTTTTGGGAAGGGGGGAATGGGGGAGTTTTCACTTCCTTCAAAATATCCCCTTGACTATAAAAGAGCATTACCACAGCCACACTGTGAAACATTGGCTCAGGAGATGGAAATATGGAAATTACATTTATTTACTCAGAAAAACAAAAAAAAGTGTTCATCTTTCCCATATTACCACTGACTTGTGACTTAAAACCTGCTCTGGTTACTTTTGGCAGCTGAGCTGATTTCTGCAGCGTTGCAGAACTGGGTTAAATGCACTTTCCCAGAGTTTGATGAGTCACTGGTTCAGCTTGGTCTAGGACCCAGGATCTTCCTGCCTTCCGGTCCACTTCCCTAACCAACAGACAAACACTGTCTGCATGCTGCAATAAGTCTTGTTGCTCAGTCTCCACACCAAAAATGCTCTTATCGTAGTACAAACAACTAACATACTGAGATTATAAACAATCAAATATCAAGCTTTAAACTGACTTAAGGGATGTCATTTGGCTTCTCTTTCACATCCTTTTTCATTACATGCTTGTCATTTTGCAAACAGATCTACAAAATTCGGAAATGCTCATGTCTTGGCAGTAAGGAGTAGAAAATCGACAAGAAAAAAGTAACACATCTATAGCTCACTGTATTAGAAATGATATGAGCTTAACTCATGATATGAAGCTTGACTCTTAGAAGAGGTGGTACAAACTCCAGAGTGCTCATCAAGCTCAAAGGTCTTAGAAACTGGTAACTGATGCTTTATTCAGAACATGCTTCTGTATGAGCTGTACAAGCCAGGAACTCAGGAAATCCACCAGAGGCAACCAGAAGACTGGATGGATGTATTCAGCTTTGCTATAAGAAGCTTTCCATGAAACTCCTCAGAGGTGATGCCAGCTCAACATAATGTTATTGAGAAAAAATTCCCAAAGCCCAAGAATGGCTCTTAGAAATATTTTATCAGCAATGGTGTGGAAATAACCTGGGCCTGCAATGCTCATGTTCAACAAAACAACAATATCATCATCCAAGCTCTATCTCCTTGCTTGCCTCCTTGAAACCTCACAGATTGTATCTCATGCCTCTGTTCAGAACAGATCTTCAGATTAGAGACCATTACTGAGACTGTTGGTGTCTTGAGTAGGTACCACCTTTTTATGACACAGGTCTGGCCTCTCTAAGGTCTGAAACACAAACACCCAGTGGCTTTTCTCTGACATAAGATGCAAGACTCTGCTAAACTTCAAAGCAAGTAGAGGAAAACAGCTCCCCCCATGCAGATTGAGGAATAAAGCCTCTAGTGAATCATTACTATATGTATGGCTCAACCACCATAAAGACTATTCTCCAGGGACCCTTTGCTCTATGAAAAAGCCCCAGCTTCATTTTCAGGCATCAGAAGGTAACAGAAAAATCACATAATTGTCTTGTCTTTCTTTTCTGTGATCATGGACAAGTCAATATCTACACTATATTTTGTGAGCAGGATAGATCTCAAATGCATTAAGTTTCTGGAAAAACTCTACTACATATCCCCCTTGGAAGAATCAATCTCTCACCATTTATTTTCATAAAGAAACTCAATGCTTCACCTGTTGAAAGCCTGGTAAAACAGTTTCATTGCTACCGCTTCACTAGAGCCTTCCTTCTGTGTTCTGTTGTTCCAGCATCTAATAAATTATTCCAGTTGATTTTTGAAAGGCAGGTCTTTTTCATGAAAAGGCAACAGTACTGACACATGCTGGCTCAGTAATGAGGTTTCGAGTCTGGTCACACTTTGTCAGCAACATCTGTTGTTCACAGAGATAGATCTCATCAAGCATGCATTTGAGGGGCTGAGTTCTGTTCAGTGCCTGCAAGCTGCATAACTAGAACCTCATTTTTCCATCTAAAAGATGACCAATAGTCCTCAGAAAATTCCCACTCTCTGTTTATATTGCTTAATTTGTAGTCTCTTCCCTTTTGTATCCTGAAAGGTTAGAAGAGGGTTTCCATAGCTGTCAGATCCTGGGATCTGTTTTACTGGTAAACCAAGTCTTGGAGGCATTTACTCCAAACCTCATCCACTTTATTTCCTTAGTGTGTACTTACACACACACAAATGTAATTCATTTTTCAGCTGTGAAGTATAATAGCTTTTCTTCTGGTTTCTTTTCTTTACTTTTCTGTTTTTCCTGATGAACTGGGTTACACTCTGGCAAAAGCTTCTCAGTAGCAGGAGATCCCAGATAAGCTGCTAACTTGGTTTCAATTTTAGTGTTGCTGTTCAAGTACAATCTTTTAGCACAGCTGGACAATTTCTCTACAGTTCTCAGCTTTCATAGTGCTACACTGTTCACACAATGTCTACTAAGAACATTTATTCTGCTGTTCTGATAATTCAAGCATAGTATTTCAGTTTCCCTGGACTTTTGTGACTGCTGCCCATTTCTTCCCTTACGCATACACATGTTCTTTCCTTCTTTCTGTACAACATTTAGGTCTCCAGATCATTTGGTTAACCCCCTAAAGCAGATTTCATTCACACTAACATTAAGCCTTATTTTGTGGCATTAGTGATTCCTGCTGCTCACTGCTACACAGAACACTGGCTTTAGTATCTCAGGAGAGTGCTCGTTCCTATTGGTGTTCCTGTGCTTCTCTATTACACACAAGCCAGATTTCGAGTCTAGGCCGCCACTGATGCAGCAAGGGAAGATACTAAAAATACAGGCATGACAAAAACAATCTTTGAAGATCTTAATATGGTAATAATGAAGACCCTTTATGGATTTCTCCTGTTTACTGAGAAAGATATAGGGTATTTACAGCAACAAATTTCTCAGAAATTCTTGTGACATTTCAATGCCCTGCTTTTTCTTATTCATCCTCAAAAATCTCCCACTGCAAGTAGCCAGTTGGCCTGAACTCAGTTGTCCCACTAAACCCAACAGTATCCCTTAATCATGGAAACCCAGCCTCTTGTTGCTTACCGGAGAACTTCCTTACCATCATAAAATGTGATGTTCTTGCCTGTGAATTATGGCTACAATGTGAATTAGGATCCCAAGGCAAGGAGGTTTTTTCCACTTCTGCTGTTTTTCTTATATTTATGTAAGTGAGAAAACATTATTTCTTGTGTTTTCCTCATTAAGCCGCATCAATAATACAAAAATCATTTAAAAAGCTACTCTTAAAATCTCACAATAACAAACCTCTCATCCTCCACACAGATATACTTCTTTAACTCTTATAGTCCCAAACCCAAGTATGCTTTTCTTTGTAAAAAACCACAACAAATGTAACTGTTATCCCACGGTGGAAACCATCTAACTCTCCAGTCATCTCTTTCTAGCACCAAGCGACCTGGAGGAAACATGACTTACATGACTGAAGACAACAGTTTATGCCAGATGCTAAAAGAGCAATAGGATGCATTACACAAACTATTATTTGGTTTTGTATTTTGACCGAACATACAAGTTATTAGCCACCCCTGTTCCATATCTTATCTTTTTTAAACTATCCTATTCTTTCAGGAGGAGAGCAGTACAACGCTGATGTGCTTTGCTGTGTCTATTTTGCTGGCAAAAGGGAGGTTAACTTACATCTCACTTCCCCTCACTTCCCACCACCCCCCAACCTAGGAACACAGTAGGCAAAACGGAATTGTTCTTCTGAATTGCACATCCGTCAGCCTCCTCCTGGGAACAGACAGCTATTTCTTATCTTGGCTGTTTTACATCACTGAAATGTGAAGGGAGAATTTGAAGGAAGGAAATCATAGAAAAGAGAGACCTCTATGTTTCAGAGCACTGGGGGGAACTACCAGCAGAAGGGTGGGTAGTTGGTGGTGCCGTGGACAAGAATGCTGTAGGTAATGAAGAGCTACAGAACCCACTGACAGAAAAAGAAAACTTTTTGAAGAAAGTATTTTTGATCTGCTATCCTTTACCCTTTTGAAAAGACATTTAAATAAACACCTTTACATTATTTCTGTCTGTAAACTTCTTATCCTCTGATATCTTAAAGGAAAGATGTCTCTCTTTAATGTTATTCATGCCTCAAATATAGAAAGGAAAACATCCTTTTTGCGCTATTTTAGGACACACTGCCACTGAAAGTAGGGATTTATGGCTAAATCTAGTATAAATACTGTCATCTGGTAATACTGCAAGAAATGACAGCAGGGTTAATTTAGTTTTCCCTTGGGACCATAAATGAACACATGGGTTCTCTGAGAAGACACAAAGAAATTTTAATTATCTCATTTAGAAGAAGATCTGTTTAAAGGACACAGGCTTGAAATGCGTGAGGGGCAATTTTCAAAAGATCTGGAGTTACACATCCAAAATGCAGAGTACTTATCTGAAGCTTATTGGGACTATTTGATGCTCTGTGAAATGGTACCAGAAATCCTGTCCCAGTAGGCCATCTGCAGTAATTTCACAACTTCCTTTCAGGCTAGAAACTTGATCTGTTTGGTGGTAATTCCTCACCTCTGGACCTTGGGCAATGCTGAGAGCATAGCATAAGAACTCAAACTCCCGTAACTTTAGAAACTCCTATCTTGGAAATGATAACCAGGCATGTCAGAACTCAAAACTCCTCATGTAGCAACAGCAGCTTGGACAAAATCAGTCACTTTCTCCAGTGAAAGCAGATGGTCTGAAAAGCAGCCTTTTGCCAATAACTTCTGTGGACAACAACTCTTCTCCACAGCCTAGAAAAGAAACATCATCTCTTGGCATCTGCTAGTGAGGGACGGGAATAATGGACCAGGCTTTATCAGGTTTAATTGAACATTTATTTTCTAGCATTTTGGACCTTTGTGTTAAAACCTATTAAGTTAAAGAGTGTAGAAAATGGTATGCCAAAACACATTTGCAAAAAATTGGGTACCTCTCCTGGGGTAAACAGTGGTTCTGATAAATTGGTCTGGTCCCAAGCAGTGGAAAAATGTGTCTGTGTGGGGAAAAAGATTCCTAGGAGATTATTCATTCCTAGGAGAAAAAGACTTGATCCGGTAAGTCCGTTCAGCGTGGCTGGGGCTCCGCGTGGATCCCCGCACCGCTGCACTTTCTGTAAAGCGCCAGGAGCACGGTGGGCACGGCTGCGCCGCAGCCGCGGAGCCCGGGGAAGGGAGGGAGGGAGGGAAGGAGGAGGCAGGAAGCTGCGGGCGGCGCAGCGGGCACCGCTCCCGCAGCAGCGGCCACCGGCGCTGGCAGAGGCGGCGGGGGAGCTCAGCACGGCCGGACACGCGCGGGGAGCCGGGGCCGAGCAGCTCCGGCCGCTCACCCTGCGAGGCTCGGGCACCCCGCTCCTCCGGGCGGGGACGGGCTGGAAAAGGGAAGCCACCACAGCCCCCACCCCCTGCTCCTGGAGGCCGATGTGACGCTGCAAACGCGCTCTGCGATGGCAGTTCTGCCTCCTGCTGTGGATTGCTTAGGTTTTCCAAAATGACGTATGATTAATTGGGAGGTAGAAAGAACAGGGAAGTGTAAAGATTTATTTATTTTGTTTGATTCATTGTTCCTGCGGAGGGAAGTACTGCTCAATAAGAGAGCGTAATTTAGATTGCCAGATTTCTGGGTGGAGGCTCCAACTGGTGCAGTTTGTTTGGTTCTGCAGGATGGGTTGTTTTTCTTAGGTAAGGAGAGCTAAAATTGATTCTGACCTATACTGCTTCTTGCCAGAGAAGTTTCCCTCACACTGAATTCCCTGTTGGGCTAGACATCAGTCTACCTGAACGATCTCAGCTCAAAGATAATACAGACCTCTGAGGAACCAATGCATACGAGCAGGTATCAAATGTAGAAGCACAGCTCTCTCGTACATAATGAATGTGGTGAAGTGTCATTTATCACCTGGATAGCTCAGCCAGGAAAGGCTGCTATTGCAATCACACTGTCAAATCACACCGCTGCCAGCGGAGTGCCTTTATGCAAGAAATACAAATTGGAAACAACACAGGCTTTGCCTTTCTAGCTTTATGTGTAATAGAGGCTTTTGTTAGCAAAATGCATATATGTAATCCACCGATGGCTGGACTGCAGACCTGGCTAAAGTTTGCTTAAATAGAACCTTAAACTTAGCTTGGTGACCAAAAGGATGCAACTGAGATGGCACAATGCAACCCTATCCATTACTTCATAATAATTAGCTTACTTGTAAATATTAAATACCATATAATATTATTCAAGTACATGCTTAGATAATAGATGTTTTCCATTGAGTTCTTGGTCTTGAGAGATCACACAAACTATCCTAATTGGTTCCCCATATTAATTCAGGTGAATTGCTATTTTAAAAGATCGTTTCTCTGTTTTCCTTTGTGGAAATAAATTCCAGGGAAAACTGAAATTTCTGAGGAATTTATTCTTTTTGGAGAGCTAGCTGTATGTTTGGCCTCTAACACCAGAACCATTTCTTCCTCCCTGTGCAGAACACACCAATAAAATATTTATCATTTAGAAAAGACATTGGCAATGTTTTTCATACCATCTGCATTCTGACACCAGGACTTTGCAAAAGCTGAGTAAGGACGCTGCTTGGACAGCTTTCAAAAAACTGGGCAAAGACTGCTTGACATGCCACAGGAGTTGAAGAGACTGTCAGCCAAACTGTTACTGACCCCCACCATCCCAGCGCACCTCACCCCATGTCTGCAGCCTGGATCCAGCCTTGATAAAAGCATCCTCCTTGCCCATATTTCTACAGCAGCTCCAGAAGCATTAATCAGTACTAATTTGCAGTGTTGAAACTGTGTTAGCATGTCAGTCACTTTGTTTCATTCTAAAGAAGCTCTGTTTCCATAGCACAGTACCTGTAGCATGTGTTTTGTAGCATGATTTAGTCCCAAAGCTCAGGATGTATCCTTCGTATTTGCTCGCTGCACGGCAGTTATCCATCCTATCTAAATATCCATCCTATCTAAATATCCATCCTATCTAAATATCCCTTGCTGCAAACTGAGGAACTGATCAAGATCAGTACTACCAAACACTTCTATTTTGCTGTTTTTTAATAGCTCATTGCACTTATTCTAGTAATTTGTAGGCTCAAAGTTCAATATAGTGAATATAGCATATAATGCCTATAAGTGCATTTATATGCTTTGTGCTACTGTATTTTTGTAATCCTTGGACTCAAAAATAGCAAAAATCGTGTGCTGAGGAGACAGCAACAACAATATCAAAACATATATAAGCAAAATTTAACCTGATGTTAATTACTGATTTTATTTTGTACACAAAAAAAATGTAAACTTGAGTTTTTCCCAGCTTTGACTACATGTTTTAGCTCTATACAGTTGGAAAATTTATATGAGTGCAACATACTTTCTATGTAAATATGAACTGTAGAAATCTTCAGTATCAAAATGATAGATCACTTGAGTTATTAATCTCTTCTTTCTGAGTAGGAAAAATTTGTTTTTCAAATACTTTTCCATTAAATTTATTAAATAGCTTTGAAATATGGCTTCCTTTCTTTTAGATTAGAAGTTGCCCACACCTTCAGGAAAATAGTAGTTCCAGAAAGGTCAGGCAACTTTCTTATCCATGCCTCCATACAGACTCAAGGCGCCTGTGCTGAGACTTCTCTGCCTCAGGGAGGTCGCCCAGCTCCACTTTGCTGGGGGAATCTGATAAGGCTGCTGGTTGGACTGACAAGACTGCAGGCCATGAAGACCAGCAAGGCTGTTCCAGCTGTCTCCCAAGAACGGCTGGAGCCTGCAAATGTTACTGCTGTAGCACAGCCTTGTGCATCAGATCGATAGTCGAAAGTGGAGGACCATCAGTGGAATATCAAAAGCAGTTTTGGTGTCACTTTGCTATCTGATCTCATTGAGGTTACAGACTTTCCATGGAGGACTTGTGTCTTATTTCACTAAAATACTTTCCTGCACTGAAATTTTTTTCTCCTGACATTTAACGTCTCTCTTTCTTTGTGACATGGCAATATCTACTGCGTCAGGAAAACAGGAGGTACCACAAGCATGTGGAGAAGGTTCTTGGCCAGCAATGCAGAAAAGAAAAACATTCTTCATTTGCTTGCTCATTTGCAAAAGAGAGAATATTTCTGAGAACTCCCAAGCCTCTGCTATCTCTGTGACTGATCCTCGGTGAACAGCCGGCAGCAAAATGAACTTTCCAGAGTGGCTGAATATCAAATAATTGTGGGTTGCCTGGACTAGAGAACAGCACCATTACCACTTATCTTGTTATGACAAAATGAGCTAGCATATTTGTCATTCTTTACTTGATAAATGTAAACACAAGGGGTATGTAGGGACATAACATCATTTTCTTCCATTTCTCAAAAATAGCAAAGCTAAATGTCTTCTATGTAAGTTCAGTGTATTCAAAAATTCGAAAAAAAAAAGACTGGAGAAAGGTTTCTGGGACTTGGTTTTCTAATTTAATAATGGGAAGAATGGTTCCTTCCATTCTTCCTGTTTTTTTGCATCTCTGATTTGGCGGGTAGATGGAAAGAGACTTAAGAAACAGGGAGTTGAGTTACATCCAAGTAAAAAAAAAATAGAGGAGCTATTGAACCGAAAGAAACTGAACTTCAGTGTTGAATTAATATTACATAGGGGTGTTACTTGATGATGGCAACAACTCTTGCCTTTACAAATGGGTGTATCTATTCCTTGAATTCACAAACGAGATTGAATTCATGAATTCAAAGCTGTGCAATCACTTCTTTCATCTTACTGTTAAATACACTCACTCCCCTAAGGCCCTGGCTCCAGCCTGCCTAGTCAGAGCTGCAGGTATCCTACAGGCTTCTTTGCAGGTGCACCCGTGCTAGCGGGCAGCAATAGAAATGGGTGCTTCTGATTTTGCCTGTGTGCTGAGGGACACTCAAGTGAGCTGAGCTGGAAGCCACTGTTTCTGGCTGGTACACATGTACTGCTTTCAACAAGTGGGCCTATATGGCAGTTTTATAAAATACAGTCGGGGAATCACACAAGAAAAAAGAAAATGGACTGAAAAGCAAGAGTTACAAACATTTGGCTCCTTAATGCAGCCTAAGTCGGGAAGTAGAGGCCAGAGTAGCCTGTCTATAGACTGAGCTTTGGTATTACACATCTGGAGTTCTGTCACTTGTGTCAGCCCATGAAGGGAAAATATTCATCAGTGTTACTCCTGAGACCTGTGTGTGGAAAGACCATAACAATAAAGCAGATAATTTAGAATATTCAATTGCTATAACCATCACAAAGATGAGGTCGTTGTAACAGCAAGACTAAGTTAGAGAAAAAAATGTGTTGACTTGAAGAAAACAGAATTAGTAAACCTAAAATCTCAAGGAGCACATTAAAAAAAAAATCATTTGACAGCTACTCTGAATCTTCTGACTGCACTAAAAAAGTCACATAAACTAACTTCTGTGCTACTGCTTTTTCTTAAGCAGAAGTATGCAAACTAGCTTTAAACTTATCTCTTATCTCTATACTTACTGTAATTGGAATTTTCCAGAGGAATTTTTCTAGCAGTTGTTTTTAACTAATGTTCATTAAAAGCATGGTGAAGCCCCATCAAGGAAAATATATAACAGTGTTGTGACACTAGGAACCCAGTTGTCATCGTTGGTGATGAAAAAAGATAACTGTCTGTCCTGACCAGTAGTGTTTTTGTGGTCTCAGTAAAATCTAAGACTGAAGAAAATAAGCTGGACCAAATTCTATGAAACATGACTATTCCATCATATTCCTTCAAGTTATAAAAAGCCTCTGTAAATTATTCAGCAGTCTACAATACCAGATTTTAGGAGCACTTGCTATGTATCTGGAAAACACAATATCTGGGAAAAGGAATTGCCTCTCATCCAACTGGAAACTAAGAGTGAAAGGCTGGAGACCTTGGACCTGCAAGAAGAAATCTTTCATCCTAGAGGAGGACATGGTTTAATGGTGAACATAGGGATAGTGCTAGGTTGTAGTAGGACTTGATGAACTTAAAAGGTCTATTTCAACCTTAACAATGCTAAGATTTTTCTTAGTTAAACTAGTAAAGGTAGTCACAGGAGACACAGTCAGTCAGGGAGGAAGATGAAATTAGGTTCTCTGCACATTCATGCTACCCATGCAGCTGGTTTCTTCCAGGCTGAGAAAGGAAAATGCCTGAAGAAAGGGGGAGGAAATTCTACAGGAAATTTGGTAAAGGTTTCCTTCTCTTGTTTTTCTCATGGAGGAAGGTGACCTGAACTCATAAGGATAAAAAATAAATGCTCCATGAAGCCTTGTACAAATCAACTTCTTGTCAAAAAAGCCCCTTCTTCTGCATGCAACACTCTTAAAAGTTCTAATGGAACAATTTATAATAATTAGTTCCACCAACCTGCACAACTCCATCACTGATGTGCTGCTTTTGGAATACCAGAAGCAAAATTGAGCACGACTGAACTCTTTTCCTGCAATGTCGTGTTGCTATACAAATAGCAACTGGCTTCAGGCTACAACATCATGCTGCCCTTTGAGTCCAGGTTAGTCTGTGCAGGGTGGCTGCACTCTTGGGCCTCTTTGGAGAGGCAATGAAAGGACACTGTGGGTGGCAGAGAAAATAGAAAGTAGGAGCAAGAAGTGGAAATCTATTATATGCCCACAAAGCTCAAAGGGAAAGAATAAACAAAGCACTATTATTTCTCCTGTTGCTGCTTTTTTATAATTCATTTTCTCACTGGTTTTTTTTTTTTACTAGATTTCTTTCATCTTCCTGTCTCTTGATCTTTCTTTACCAAAAACCACCATGTTGAGATGCACTCAGGCTTAAAAGTTATTAAAAGAACCACACTGTACTTATCCTCCCAAGTGTCTCTTTGTGCACAGGCACTTCTCTGCTTCCCTGCTGAGCTAGGTAGCAAACACGCAGTGCACTTCACTTTAGCAAGCATGCTCCCTCCTACACTTGACCCTGCATCACTGTGGAGTGCAGAGCAGGGGCATCACATATCTTTAAGGGAACCCCTAGCTCCCTGTCCCCTGGCATCAGGCAAAGCTTCCTCAGGAGAGGCTGTGGCAGATGCTGATTGCTGCTAGCAGCAGCTTTCCCTGGTGGGCTTGGCCTGAAGACGTCCTGGAGAAGGCAGAAGATGCTTCTCGTTATGGGCATGTGGTTGCAATGAAACACAGCTAAGCTGTGCCCTGCAGGGTCATGACAAACAAAAGCCTCAGAGCCATAAATAAGTGCCTGAGGATTTAACACGCTCAGAGGCAAAGACTTGAGCCCATGTTACCACGCACAAGCCAGCAGTGTTTTCTGAATGACAAGAGGCTATGGACACCCAGAAGATGAGGTGTGCTGCTGAAACATCTCAGAAGGGTCTGTTTGACACTCTTCGCTGACTGTGCAACCAGGGAAGAGACAGAGACATCTCCAGAGGACAACCAGGTCCTGCTGTGCCTGTCTAGACACCCATCCACCATGCAACAGGCTCAGCTGTGCCTGGCAGGCACCTTCTCCTCTGCAGCCAGCCTAGACCTACTGTGAAGCCTGTCCAGCTAACGTGGGGTGAAGGGAAGCCAAGCCCCTCTGAAACCTGACTTCTCTGAAGCATCTCACATTGCACATTTACTCTCCTCAATACTTGGGCCATTATGAAGGGGAAAAGCTTGTATTAATGGGTTTATCAGTTCAACAGTTTACACCAGCAAGTAGGCAACAAGGTTTTCAGGTATAGAGTTCACTTTTTCCTGACAATGTGAAGAAATTATTGGATTAGCAGCTAGCAAAAGGAGTGATGGATGTGTGGCATGCATTCAGAAGCACGAAAAGAAATGCAAGGAGGTAGAAATGCATGCCTGATAAAGACTCAGTTTACTTGAGAAGATGCATTTTACTGTCCTAAGTGTGAAATAAGTTTCTAAAAGGGAGTTTCCAGAAGATCCTATTATTATTTCATCATCACTGAATTTATAGTACTTCAGGGAAGGCTTCTGTTTCTCAGGATCCCTCCCAGAAGAACCTGGCACTGGAATTCTTGACTCAGTAAATGCTTAGCTTTGGTAGCATAACCTTCTTTCCAGCAAAAGCATGACCTCTGGTTATTTTTGCAGAAGAAGACATTTGGAATTATCTATCTGCACAGTATTCTTTAATAAGCTGAAAGAACCCCATTTACTTTCCCTAAAAGGAGACTTTGAAAGATAGTAAATTTTGTGAGTCTTTAGAACATAATTAAAAGAAATTCACAGAAGGGATTATTTTTCCATGTAGGATGAATGACATACATTATACAACATTGTACAGAAAGGCCAAACTTCCAGTTTGATTAATCCACTAACTTTGTCCAAGGCAAGATAACCTTTCAGAAAATACCTTCTCTATACAGAAAATAGGATCTCAGCCAAAAGGTGGACACTTTTGAATAGGTTTTTAATAGCCAGTAAAGACAAAACTGCCTTTACTGTGTGTTTCTTCGTGAGTTCAGACAAAGGTGTGTATGTTTCGATACATGCTGAAATAACTATTTTCAAAGATGAAAGTACTAGGTCACCTGATATTCTTATAAGACAGAGACCATTAAACAAACCCTTGATTTGGAAAACTGTAAATTCAAAAGAGGAAACAGCCCTAAGAGCAATTGTGTCCAGAGAGACGAACTTTACAACATAATACTTGCCAGCGAATGGTAAACACAATTTCATCCCTTCAGGCCAAGAACAGCTGCACTTTCTAAGTACACTATGAGTGTTTCTTTGCATTATTTCATCTCTAACACCCCAGTTAGGTACCATACAATCTCCTCTTTCTATTCATCCTTTATAAACTTAATTAAAAAGTCTGACTGGGGAGAATTGTTTGTAAACAATTGTAAACAATTCTCTTGTCAATGGAATGACCTTTTTTCCTAGGTATCAAGTGTCACAGTTTGAGTTTCTCTCTTCACCCTGTGAAGCCTGTATTAGGAAACAACAAAGTAAACAATAGAAAGAAAAGAGAAAAGCCACCAAGCTCTAGACCAGCTGAACTTCAATGACTTCACATAATCTCTAAGTTAATTGAAACAGTGTGGTAGCCTTTCTAACTAGTCTTAAATAATATTACAGGCTTCCTGGAATGCAATGCATTCTGTCCCAAAATTGCCTAAAATTTCAAATGAATCTGCATCCATATAAAGAAAAGATGCTGCATTATCCTAATTTGTATTAGTAGCCCTTAACAGACCTACATTCAACCTTTTAATAATGTCAGAATTTTAAAGAAAATGCAGTAAAAATAAACTGTCTTTGCAATGGTACTTTTAGTGCTGACCTGTCCTGGATGAGAAGATCTGTTGCTACCACTGTAAAATGCAAGTATACAAAAGTCTCTGTATGACCCCAAAAAGGGGAAAAAACCCTTTTATTTGTGAATGGCGATTAAATTCACACTTCCCACCACTGCAAATTTGACAATGATCATCACAGCCAGCTGAAATGGATCTAGATTTAAGAATTGGGATTTTGCCACTCTGTAGAGTGAAATTGCATTGACTGATGAAACTTTAACCTTACAAATTTCAAGTTCTGCTGCCCACAGGAACATTGCATTGGCCCTACTCCACATGCCAAGTAAGACAATAAAGTTAACAACATCAGGGTAATATTACATTTGTGGAAACAGGCCAAGTGAGGAATGATACACATCCAAATTTCCTCCTTTCCTTTCACAGAAGAATTATTACTAAATGTAAAAACACAAGAGAACTAAGTGAAAATAAGTAGGATTGTTAGTTAAACAATTTCAAATCACCATGACTATCTTAAGAGAAAGAAAAGGCAAGAGAATTAATTGGAATTCATTACACTGTAAGAAGTAGGCACACCAATCTCAAGTTACTATTTTCAGCCTAGTATGCATAATAGGACAAGAGGGCAAAGGTAGAAATTAAAGAAAAACAAATTCCAACTGTCAGGAAGCATTTTTCACATGAGAATCATAAATGTTGGAACACTCTACCAAGTAAGGTTAATGAGGCTAACAGCTAGCAGCCAAGGAACATCAAATTAGATGGCATCATGGGTGGATGACAAAAAAAAGGAAACAATTTCACAATTATCCTGAAGGCAAAAATGCTTCTGATGCTCTTTGCCTGCCAACACACATAAAGGGCCACGTTTGCCTTTCAGTTACATCTACAAAATCCAATAACCATCCCTAGGGGAATTGCACAGCATCAGTGACAGGATAACCTGGTCGATGGGTTTTATGGAAGGTATGCAAGAAGTGAGAAAGGAAATGTTATTTTTCCTTAATTGGCTGTGATTTAAAAACTATGTTAATTTATATATATGAAGTACCCATACAATGACATAATGAAACTAGCAAACTTGTAACATTGAGCTATTTCACCTACCTTGCAAAAGTAAAACAAAAGCTCAGAGACTGATTTTAAAGCTAGATCAATGTGGTCAAATCAATCTGTGTTTATTCTAAAAGTCTAATCATCTACTGGAAAAATTTAGTAGGGGCTTTGGTAGGCTCTTTGGCACTGAAAAAACAAAAAATACAGATGGGACATTTCTCCATAACTGGCACTGTAATTCAAACATGAATTAAACTCAGGAAATTCTCACAGCCTACTTTATAAATATCAGTCTTGCTTTATATATTCCATATTTCTCTTGACACCAATATGCCACATGAATCAAGTGTTCTCTGAGCCTGTACTTTCAGCTGATGATAGACAATGACTACAGGTGAGAGATGGAAGACTTACAGTTAGTGCCGTAGGTCTCACACAAGGGTGATGTGGGGGGGTGTCATAGGACACCCTCTGCTTGCATGCTTGTTATTTAAGACAAACAACCAGACATAACTTCACTGGTTGATAACAAATGTAGGTAACCAGTCTGGGGACATATTCTGACTCACTCTTCCAGGACCCTATTTTCAGCTTCTAGTTCTTAGAAATTAAAACATGAACCTCCTTAAAGGAGGGAATGTGTTTATCAGCACAGATATCTAAAGACATACATAGGACATACAACTACAAAACCAGGAAAGCCAAAGATGTACGTGATGTTAAGTCACTCATTATTACCTGAGGGAGGCTTGAAAAGCAGAACTTCAGTAACGATTAACATGAAACCCCACTGTCAGCACACACTGGCAGAATTTCTATTAATTGTTACCCTGAAAACTAAATCCAGTCAATCCTATTGTGTTCTCTTGCATCTCCCAGCAACTAACAGAAAAGGTCAAATGCTTAGAGCCTGACCCAAAATGTGCTTAAATCCGCTGATTTTAAGGGAGTTTCTACAAACATGTTGCAATCTCACTTTAAAATCTGACTGAAAACATTAGACTGTTTGATACCACACACTTAAATTAGAATTTTCTGTTGAAGACATCATGCTGTTCTGCTTAAAAGCTGGTGGCATGAAATGGGTCTCATAACACTGTAGTTAATTATTAAAAAACAGTGGAGCCGGGAAAGTATTGTGTTTTTCAGCTTTAATTATTTAGACTTAAAGCAACTGGTCACATGTCCTTAATAATTAGACAGAATCCATGCAACAATATACCGAGATCCCACATCACTAATCTTTTAAAAATCATGCTGAATATACTGTTTGGAAACACGTGACCTTTTGGGGCACATTTAATGCAGCGCATAGCAATACAGCACAGAGATTCAAAAAACGAGTTTGAAGTGAGCTGCCTCAGGTACTCCATCTGGCCTGAATGGCCTAAGTCACACTGCATTTGTAAAATCTGCTAGAGGGCTTCATTAGGAAAGTTCCAGCTGCAGAAACATACAGCTTCCTGAAAGTAACTTTCATATTAGTGATGTAGTCAGCTCAGTAACCTGTAGGGGTGGCAATGCCACTCTGAGTGTACAAGCATACATTTCTTTCCCTGTTATTCTCAAAGCTGAGAGATGTTACAGTTAATGTAATGCAACTGCGGCAGGGATGTGTGTACTGAATGCTAAGGAGGAGAAAGTGGTTAACCTGATTATACACTAACAGGGAGAATGAGTTCCCTCTCCTCTGTATGCTGGGCCAGGCAACACACACCTTCTGCGTCATGCAGATTGGGGCATGACTCACAAATTAGCAGACTTGAGGATGCCACCAAGTTGGGTGGGAGTGTTGATCTGCTGGAGGGTAGGAAAGTTCTGCAGAGCGACCTGGACATGCCGGATTGATGGGCTGAGAGCAACAGCATGAGGTTCAACAAGAACAAGGGCAGGGTCCTGCACTTTGGTCACAACAACCCCAGACAGAGCTACAGGCTGGGGCAGAGGGGTTGGAAAGTGGCCCAGTGGAAAAGGATCTGGGGGTGCTGGTTGACAGCTGGATGAACATGAACCAGCAGTGCCCAGGTGGCCAAGAAGGCCAATGGCATCCTGGCCTGGACCAGCAACAGTGTGGCCAGCAGGACCAGGGCAGCGATTGTCCCCCCTGTATGCAGCACTGGAGAGGCCACACCTCAAGTCCTGTGTTCAGCTCTGGTCTCCTGAATTCAGGAAGGACACTGAGGTGCTGGAGTGGGTCCAGAGAAGGGCAACAGAGCTGGTGAAGGGGCTGGACTGCACATCCTGTGAAGAGCAACTGAGGGACCTAGGGTTGTTCAGCCTGGAGAAGGCTCAGCAGGGACCTTATCACTCTACAACCACCCGAAAGGAGGTTGTAGCCAGGTGGGGGTTGACCTTTTCTCCCAGACAACCAGTGACAGGACAAGAGGACACAGTCTTACACGGTGCCAAGGAGGTTTAGGTTGCACATTAGAAAGAAGCTCTTCACAGAAAGGTTGATGATACATTGGAATGGGCTGCCCAGGGAGGTGGTGGAGTCACTGTCCCTGGAGGTGTTTAAGGAAAGGCTGGATGTGGGACTCAGCGCCATGGTCTATTTGACATGGTGGGGTTTGGTCATAGGTTGGACTTGATGATCTCAGAGGTCTTTTCCAACATCATTGACTCTGTGATTAACCTGCACCACGGCTGCAGTGTCTGTCCCTCCCAACACCACAGGGAGGGACAGAGAGCAAGTCCTGGCTTGCTCATGCTCCCTAGTTAGTCAGCCATGGATCTATCTCACCTTCGGGTTATGTTTTCATAGAAAGGCTTGGATTGTAAGGAACCTTAAAGATCATCTAGTTCCAACCCCCTGCCGTGGGCAGAGACACCTTCCACTGGAGCAGGCTGCTCAAAGCCCCATCCAGCCTGGTCTTGTAGACTTCCAGGGATAGGGCATCCAAAACTGCTCTCATCAACTTATTCAAGTGCCTCATCACCCTCATAGGAAAGGACTGCTTCCTAATATCTAATCTATACCTAACCTCTTTCAGTTTAAAGCCATTCTCCCTTGTCCTATCACTACATGGCCTGATAAAGTCTGTCTTCAGCTCTCTTAGGCCTCCTTTAGGTACTGGAAGACTGACAATTTTTAAGAGAGTCCATACAGCTCTGCTGTTGTGGAAGCTGATGGACAGTCTGACACTTATGCTTGAAAGAGAGCTACAGGAGTTCACAGCAGCCCCCATTTCCAGGTCTCTCACAGCCTTGGTTGCGAGCTCTGTGCTGCAGCTGAACTCCTCAGGGAGCTGCTCTCTTCTTCTGTTTGTGAAATGCTGGAGCTTTCCCTTTCCTCAAGCCTCCAAGTCCTCTGGTATTTGTCTTGCTGCTTTTGGACATGCAGAGATTTTGGGAACAGATCATCAGATCAAAAGGTCATAAGTCTTTCCTGCTTGTGCTCTGGAGCAGTCTTTGTGTTCATTGCTCATTTGAAAGATTCTGGGACAGCTGACGTTACTAAGCAGACTCTCTGCAAAGCCTAACCAGACTATCTAAAATTACATTCGGTTCTGAAGTGCCAGAAAAAAAGGAGATTTCTTGAAGCTATGGCAAAACTGAGTTGGTCTTTTATCCAAGAAGAAAAAAAAACAAAAGCAAGCAACAACCTTGCACTTTTATTTTAATTCACTATTTTCCCATGCCCTTTTGTAGAAAAACTACTCACTTTTGACAGTAGACAAACTTGGAAGTAGGAAGATACAGCAGAATTTCTGAGATTAAACAGCAAGATTTTTGCAGCTGACACAACTTAATGCCAATCTGACCACAAAAAGACAAAGAATGGTCTCAGGCCTGGCTTCTCTGCTGCTGAGGAATAGGACTTTCCTCAGAGAAAAGACTAAATTCATATTTACAGAAAAGCTGCAAACATTGCGGGATCTTTAGGTGACAGTCGAATAGTTTTAGGATGGTCCCTGTCCCTCTGTTAAATAAAAATAATCCTGCTTTTCCTGTATGTACATAAATGGGTTTGTGGAGTTTCTGCACAGGTGAGTGGGGCTGCCCATTACCTGCACGCAGCACTGTAATCTCTCCACAAACTGTGTCTGCAGGGTAAGTAGTGAAACTACTTGGCAAGTACATTTTCATATCCCTTTTTTTCCTGAGGAAGATAAGCGTCAATCTCCCAAAATAATTAAGCTAGTCTATGAAATTAGGTGTCCTTGTCTTAATGGAACATTCATTTTAGAGCCTAATGAAAGATGAGTAGCCTCAAGTCTAAGAACACGTGTCAGTCTGCCCCTCCTTCATAACGCATCATGACTGTACTTCAGTTCCTCTCTCCTTGTTTACACATGTTCCTGGCTTTATGGAAGATAGTGAATGATACATGACTAACATGGAAATCATGTTGAATGATAATTAAATACCTTGAAGAAGTAGTAAAAATTACATCATCCCTAATTTGAGACGGTACAGTTCTACTGCAGCTGACAAGCCTCATGGAGTCCATCTCATGGAAACTGGATTCTATACACAAAGAGCTCCCAGCATGCCAGTACGATGTTTCTGGCTGCCTGTGATTTGGTCATAGTAACTGCTGTATGTTTTTCCTTGGAAAAAAAAGAACAGACCAGTTGGTTCAAAGCATGAAGCACTGCAGGATCATGCAAGCATGTTGCTGTAGGGCTCACGGGATTCCTTACTCAGACAAACTCAAGACTACAGTCCCAATCTTCAAAGTGATTTATGATACAGCCTCAGGCTACCTTACTAATCACCCTTCTTCTCACTTGTGACTCTGTGTGATACTGTGTCCCTAAGGGACAATACAAACCTCAAGCAAGGGATTGGAGTTGTAAAAGCAGAGGTAACATTTTCTTGAAGAATAGCTACTATATGATCCCCTTGAAGACACAAAAACAATTATTTTGAGCAAGTAACAACAAGTAGAGTTTAAAGTTTCCCCTCTTACACAGAAACATAATCAGATCAGTGTTGGGCAGATCATGCGTTGGATGGATGACATAAGATGCTTGGATCTCAATTTGATGGCATAAATTCATAAATGGAAATAAATGTAAAAGAGAAATCGAATTTTTTCCCTGGATTTTTCCCAGTCCATCAACCATATAAGTTTATTTAAATAATAATTTCGTAAAAGGGATTCTGGTATAGATGGTTTGATTTGTAGAAACTATTATATTTCACTCTCTTTGAGTCTAATTAAGTCTGTTTACTCAAAAGAAAGTTTTATCCTTTTAGTCCCTGGGTCACTCAAAGGATGAAGTCCCAAGAAGTTCTCTCCTTATTCTCCAAGACTGAGGGAAAAGCTAAACAGATGATCTTATAATAGACTTTTTTTTAAGGTGGTATCAACAGCTGAATAGCTAAGGCAGCAAGGTTGTGGTTCACAAAGAAGTAAAAACTCTTGCCATGGGAAAGGGGTGGAATAGAAAAGTAAGAAAGAAACCTACACTGGAAGCTGGCATTGTGTGACTGACAACTGATAAAGACCAGTTCACATCAAAGGAGGACAATTTAAATCCCTACCTTCTACTACCCACCTGTCCTTGACTGCATTCTAAAACCACAAGGTAAAAGAGCACATTTTTGCCATGCCCCTCACCTAATCACTCCATGGAAAATCTCTCTGGAGAGTGGGGCAGTTGAAGAACACTGCAGTGCTGACACTCTCCAGAACAGGTGAAGGTGCAGTTAGGATGTTCGACATAAGCCACCAGAAAACAAGTACTTAGGCAATCGCTACCTATTCTAGTCACTGTCCTTTCCTTGAGAAGGACTACTTTTCCTAACACTTAGGCATGACAAAGAGGACGAGTGAATAGTTCCTCCATGCCTCTGCTTTTGCAATTCGACTTGTGACCTGTTGCCATTCACACCTCCTTATATGCTTATTTTTGTCCTTTATTTTGCTTATATGAAGTAGATATCAACAGATGGGGCATGATAATGCCATGAATCATTACATAAAGCTTAAAACAAAACCATCAGGAGGAGTTTGGGTCTTCCTTGGCACAAATTTCCTATTCACATGGGTGACAGTGCTGCTCAGTCCTTTTATTCCATCCTTACTCAGGTAAAACTCCTCAATACAATGATGCACGTGAGAAATGAGAGTGGGCCCCGATTTCCAGCCAGTCAATGTCACAGTCTGAGGCACACATGCTCCATGTCTATACTCATGTATTAACGAGCCCTGTGCCCCACAGCCTGACCACCCGTACCATTTAGCTGTCAGAATGGTCTCATGAATGGCTGTAGCTTGGCCTAGGAAGCTTTTGCTTGCTATGCTTGCAAAGACAGTTTTGGCCATGATGCAGGAGTCAGCATAATGTAAGGAGCACAGGCAGTCTCTAAGGAGCCACCCTGTTTTGGAAACTAAGGGGGCTATTACTGCTATGGACATGGACAGACTGTGCCAGCTGACCACAAGGCAGAGAATACACCTGGGACTCTGCGGTTTACTGTAAGGGATGCAGCCAGAGAGGAAGCAGGCTGTATGCCTTAGTCAAGTTAAGAGATAACAGATGTGCTGGCAACCTCATGGGCATGTACAGAGGACAGAAGATTTGGACAACTTTACACCGACTTCTTCACACCTAGTCTAACCACAAACCTGCAAAGCACCTGGTGGAAACCTAGCCTCAGCCCCACACTGCGAGGCTTACATTTCCTCATTCACTTCCTTCTTCCAGCCAGTGTCCCTTCAGACTTTCTGAGTTTCATGCAGAGACATTTGGGCTGTTTCCAGCAGACTGTTTCTCTGGCTGCCGGCTTGGGGAGATATGCAGGCTTCCCATGCTCCGTGGCCCCAGCGGCTATTCCCAGCCCTGTGCGGGAGTGGCATTCCTTTCTGCCCACTCCCTTTGCCGAGGCTCAGCCCAGGACACTCTGGCAGCCCTCGTAAGCAGCTTCACTCTCCTCCCGGAACTGCAGCCTGGGGTCTCGGTACATGTGTTCAGGATGCCGCGATACTCAGACCAGGTGTCGGAACATCAATTACATGGGGTCAGTGAGGCCACAGCTTGAATGTGGGAATGCCTTTCTTCATCCATATGCAGCATGCCCAGGGACTGCACAGACGGAGCAGCAGGAGCCAAGGCTTCGCTGAGAGCAAGACACACATGAGTGTGACAGGGAAAGCCTGCGAAGCTTTCCCAGTTTCCCGTCCCTACCTTGGAAAATGATTCTGCTCCCCACAGCTGCAAGGCGCAGCAAGCATGGGCAGGACCTGACCCATGCAGAACAGGCAGACAACTGACAATTTGTACAGATGCCTCTTCTCCTTCTTTTTTATATCCGATGAATAACAGTTTTGTTTCCAAGCCTGTGTTTCCACAGGAGGCCGGGGTGTGCACCAAGGGGGTCAGCTCTGTGTTGAGCCAGGAGCTGCAGCCTCCGGAGGATGGACAGAAGGGCAGCCACACTGCTCAGGCACCGATGGCAGGTACACAAGCTCCCAGAGTTCAATAGGATATAAAAACGCATGAGCTCAGAGCTGTGCTTTGTGACAAGGCTTAAACCTGAGGCAGTTAGTTGTTTTGTAATGACACAAACCAGAAGATGACAAAAATCCCACCAAAATCCCCAAAAAACGCCAACTGCAGAACAAAACAAATGTGCTGTATCCAAAATTTTTCACTTTGCCCAGCATTCTTTTCCTGTATACAGCCTGATTATATATTCAAGTAATTTTGGTCAGCAAAGAATCTTTAAAAGTCTGGTGAACTATAAAGGGAAAGTCTACTTGGAATAAAGAATTTATTATTTGGCTCCATCATCCAGTGATGAGAAGAGGTGTGGGTAGCACCTGCAGCTAGGACCTGCCAAAAATAAGCCAAGCCCTATTTATCTGAATGATCTTTACTTGCTAACTTCATAAAGCTACTTCAAAATAAAGGTTGGGATCATTTACAAATAAATAGGACGCCTGGAATATCCTAGTAAGCATGCATCCTTGGTAACTGATATGATCTAAATGTTCTTCTGATCTTGTGTTTCTAAAATAAAAATAGAACTCATTAGTAAATTTATATTGGAAATCAGGGGGTTTTCTTGACAAAAAGTCCCCTGTTGAGGAACTGTTCCTGGAGAGATACACCAAATGATGCTGCCCTTTCAATTCATATGGAAGGCTCTGGTCGATTTTCAAATTCTATTCCGGCCCTCCTAAAACATGCTGATTTCCCTAAAACTGCTACAAATTTTAAACTTGCACATCTGCTTTTCCAGCTCCCGGCCTCCCTGCAGCCAGCTGGGCTGCACCAGGATCTGCTGGCTGTCTCTGCCTCAGGCTTGCTCCCCCATCGACCCCAGGGGAGCCCCGGGTCTGCTCACCGGGCGTAGGGCCAGCGCCGGGCGCAGCTGTGCTCCCAGAGCGGTGTGAAATGAGCTGTGTGGGAAAAGGGCTGTGAGAAGTGGGGCTTCCCCCTCGGCCTGCCAGCAGCCTGGGAGCTCGGGCCGAATGCTGGGCCTTGGTGCTGGCCTGAGCTGTGGTCAGCCGTGCCGTGCCAGGCTACCCTGACCTCCTCCACCTGTGGGCAAAGACCCCAGCCTGGCCTCTGCCTGTCTCCATCCCCACGGCCCTGCCCTGCCCTCCAGGGCTGTGCCTGCCCTCGGTGACCACCCGGACCCGCTGGAGGGTGAGGGTCCTGCCCAGCTCCCCACCCTGTCCGTGGTCTCATGCCCCCTGGCTCCCCTGCCCACACGGAGCAGCAGCCCACTGTGCCGCTGGGCAAACCACAACCACATCACCCCTCACCCCCGGGAAGTACAAAAGTAAAGGCAGAAACTGAAAGACAGCACAAAACCAGGCGTGTTCAGAAGACGCAGCAGCCTAGTCAAACACTGTGACTGTCAAAGAGGGGAAACTGCAATAAAAACATGATTCTGCTGAAGTAGGGCAAATTAATCACACAAATGCAAGTTTGTTCATGAACTGTGAGAGCTTTTTCTTGCTACTCATTGTTTCTAGGGTGTGAAAACAAGGAGCTACCTTTGCATCAAATCGGCATCTCCAGCTTCCAAACAGACCAAAAAGGACACGTGGAAACCAATAATGTTGGTACTTGGTCACTCAGAAATGTTTGCATGATAAAGATCACATACTTTCACTGTGAGCTGAGTCAACTGCTGCTATCAACTAGGTGCTGCCATTTTAAAGAAAATAACTCTTGATAAATATCAGGAAATACTGCAAATTTCCCTGTGCTTTTTACTCCTTAGGAGCAAACAATTATTGGCTTGTCAAAACAAAAGCAAAGAACCAATTAAGAATAATTTGGTCTCAAACAAGAAATGCATTACTGCAAAAGAACCCCAACACTAATACAAAATGTGCTCTGAACTACTGAATTGAAATATTTATAACAAATGTGTTTAGTTATAGTATAACTGAATAAGCCACAATGCAGCTTTACATTTTGGGTAAAGCAAATATATTTGGACCTGTGCAAAATTTTAAAAATACATGGTAGGTTTAGTATTATAATAATGCAAAAAGGCTTCCTGTGGTGAAATCACTGCACAATAAAACTCAGATGTCCTACCTTAAAAGCTCAAGGAAAAGCAATGCTGAATTTTTGCAACTGCTTCAGCTACTTTCAGAGTAAGGTGAAAAAACAAGAAGATCATTTTATTACATGACAGTTTACCTTGTCAGGGTTCTTGTCTCTCAGTATCAACATTTTAACTCTGAGAATTCTGGGAGGCTGACAGAACTCTGTCTATTCTGCTACCAAATGCAGCATGACTATATGATATTCCGGTTAATAACAAAATAGTATTAACTTGAATATATTATAGTAAATATTCTTTGAGCATAATTCTGATCTATAAAGAAGAAAAAGTGAGTAAAGAACCTATTTGTGACTATGCACAGAGAGTTTAAAAACATGGACACAAACAGGAACCTCCTCCTCATCATCACTAACTTCAGGGAGATACAATATTTTGCTTTTGATGTAACCTGTCTTTTGTCCTTGCATGAATAACTTGAATCAGTTATGTGATATACAGGATATGACTGTATACAAAGAACAGACTCTCTAATTTTTTCCACACAGACATAGCACAAATGACTCTCAAAGAAATCTTTCAAGAAAGAATGATTAATTAATAAACTAGAATCAGTATCAGTTTTATAGGCATGGCAGAAAAAAAGAATTTCAAGGAAGAATTTGAAGAGTAACAAGGAAAAGAGACATTTAAGAAACTCTCTTACTGATGAGTGGAGCAGATAGCACACAAGAAAGCAGGGACCAAAAATAAGGAATTTAAAGCTATCAACCATGACTACATTTTCTTGCGTGCAATACTGGCTGTGAATGTGTTTGTCTGTCTGGCATCATATGATGCCAATGAGAGAAGTCATGGCTCTTGAAAGAAACATAAATTCCCACTCAGGCAGCCATCCTGCTGCCCATCTACAACAAGATACAAACTCTGTGACCCTCCTCATTGAAACACCACTGCCAGACCAAGACACAACTTCGATGTCGGTGAAGATGAGTGGCCTTGCCTTAGGCAGTTGCCACCTCCTTCCTTCAGGATTTCTCATAGTTCTTTAAGAGAGCTGCCCCTTCCTGTCAGCTCCGTGACTGAACATAGAAAGAGTCCAATAATTCTTCCAGGGTTCAAAGAAACTTTGAATAAAGGAATCAGATGGGCTAGGAGGGTCCCAAAAATGCTAGCGATTTTTTCAAGGTATGATTATTCTGTCTAATTTTCTTATGCAACACCACTCTTACTCAAAGATGAGCTCAATTGTACACTTACCCAATCAGACATAAATAAGCCATATCTGCTGGTATGGATATACCTCAAATGAAGTTGTTCTAAATTAGGATTGCAATGTATCTTTTTGAGGAATCTCTTAGTCTGTTTCTGAAGCAGCCCACAGACAGGGAGCCTGGTATTTCCAGGAAGAGATGGATTCACTTTGCATGCACTAAGTAAGTAATGTGGCAGATGAAATTAATGCATTAGATTGATGCCTTATTCCCAGGTCACCTGGGCAGTATGCCTGCCCTATCACATTTTTCCCACTGAGATCCTAGTGCCTACATTTACAGTGGATGCATTAAGCAGGATGGGCGAAGTGATGACTCCACCCTGGCTTCTTTCAGCCTGGAAATCCTGTGTTAATGTAAAAGTCCTCCTGTTTCAACCAGACAAAACTTTCCAGATGGAATAAAACAGGACACATCTGGGAAAACCTGGATGTGAGGTAGCCCAGAGCACTGACACATTTTGACTTAGTGCAATGACTTAGGCACCCATGTCAGCAATCTAATTTCACTATGAAACCAATAGAAGTAGTACATAGTACTGTTGGTTTTATTTTCTCTTTTAAAAAATTATTGCTTCGCCCACTTTGATGACATCCCCCATGATATATCCCCTTACAATTTCACAGAAGTGAAGAGAATTATATCTCATGCACTACTTCAACTGTTTTCTTTCTATATATTTATATATGGTCTCCTTTTAAAATGACACTTGTGATCTGTTACTTGCTGTTATTTTTGCAAATGTTATTCAAACTTATTTGCTCTCAATTTTCTTTCTTTGATCTGACAGTTATTTCCTTCTTTGCCGAGATTCTATTGCTCCCACCTGAATATAACTTGGAAGAAATTAATTTTTGTTAGAAGCAGTTTAAAAAATATACTAAGAGGGCACCAATAAAGTAATCAAATGTTACAAAACTACTTAGGGAAAAGTGTGCTTTGAGGAAGACAAAAGAAAAAAAATCAGATTAGCGGAAGATACATTGTCTCTGAAGAGAAAAAAAACAAAACCAAGAACTGTATTTTTGATGTAATATATTTGCAGGGACAGAAAGGGAGAAGAAATCCATAAACTTGGTTGAACTTCAGGTAGTTAATACTACTTAATTTTATTTAAGCCATGTGAATTCTTAGATCTACAATTCAGAGTAGTTCCAAAGTTATTTGAGGCCTTTAACATCACTATCCAGTGTACGCCAAAGAGTGCTAAAGACAACTGTGCCTGATCCACTCCATTTGGCTGTCTGTCCTGGCACTTCCATTCAGGGACTTCTCTTCCTTAGCTCTTCAAGCCGGCAACCAGCATCCTCTTCTCTTGCCAGAGACACCTTTTTTTTCTCTCCCAGTTCTCTGATATCCTAAACATCCTCCTTCTTTTTCTTCCTCTCATTTCTTTCTCTGCTGAGAAACATCCGTCTCCCTAACAGCCAGCAGCAGCCTGCCAGGCAACACATTCAGTCAAACTCTGTCAGTTCCGCTCTCCCTCTCTCTCTGGCCTTTCCTTAAACTCCCTCCAATTTCTTCCTATATGCAATTTTTCTCATTCAACACCACTTACATCCAGCAGCTGTAACTCATTCACATATATATGGCTGTCAAAGTCAGCACTACAGGCAGAACCATGACTTTTAAGACCTGGTCCTACAGACTCTAATAATTCATAGCAGTTTTTTTTTAATTCAAGCTAATAAAACACTTCATAACATTAGCATATTGATCTGTGTTACAAATAGGAGAAGATTCAGTGCGACAAACAGGATTACAATATAAAGAATATGACTGCCAGCAACTCTGGCAATTATTCAGGTGCTGCTGCTTCCAACAGACGCCCACTTTGTCACTTTGCAAACATATTTGACCAGAGCTGTCAGTGCAAGGAGCAAGCCCAACCCTCCTCCCACCTCCAGCTGCCTGCTTCCAATCCCATGCCAGCCCAGGTTTCTATGAATACAAGTGATGATGTGACCCAGCATAAAGTTAGCTCTCACCCCTCTTTTCTTTTGGGGTAGTGATTAGCATAAACAAGGAATTTTCCAATTCAGTTCACCACACAACTACAGAAGGACCTGGGCTGGCCAAGGGAAGGAAGCAGCATATGAGTGGAAAATAGGATAAATATTTTGGTGTCAGTGCAGCTCAATTTTTCATGGAAACATGACCAGACTTCCCCATTCACAATCACTGGGGTGTTTCATCTCCTACACAGCCACCACCTTAGGAACTACTAAATCTGGGAAATTAGACCTTCAAGCAAGCCAATTTACTTTTTCAAGATTCTCTGGGAAAACCAGCATGTGGAGGAGATTAAAGCAGCCATGATCAGACTGCATCCATTGATGCAGTCTGAGATATCCTGAACACCTGTTCAGTATACCTCTACTTTAACACCACAGCCTGCAGTCTACTATAAGAACATGAAGTAGAATGAATTAGTCCATGCTATAGCTAAAACTCGGGTATCATGCTACGCACACTACAACACAACTTCATAAAAGGAGGGTCATAATGCCACTGGTTTATGTCAACTGATCCCAGTGATATCATTACTGGGCATAAAACACTTGCAGTATCACCAGCCTGCTCTGGTTTCAGTAGCACATGGTAATTTTATCATCCATTCAGCACTATGCAGCAGAACAATGTTTGTGTCTAAATGAGGCAAAGACAAGCAGCACATGACACTTAAGGTCCTCACTCCTGTCCCTTCCCACAGGGTTGTGTGGGTCCCCAGCCTGACAGCTCTTGCTCAGGCATGATGTGGAGACATCAACCATCCATGCAGACTGACGGGCAAGCACTACATGCCAGCTGCACTGGAGTGCAGGATTATCATATGTCACAACACCTGCTGCAAAAGCCCTAGTACTTCCCATTCCTTAACGAAGAATGCCATCTCATCACAAAGATGTGGCCTATCATCACACATCTATATGGAGTGTAAAGTCATAAAGTTGCAGACAGTAGGATTAAAATATAAGTAGGATAGCTTTTGAAAAAATATAATCAAGGTCCTGCTGGCACATGACCACAGAGCCTTACCCATACTTGTGGCTGACCAATAAATGCAGCCACAAGCCAAGCCTTACCAGCCTCAGTCTTGGTTGGTACACTCAGGCCTGACTTACACATACTTACACTCAGGCCTGATCCAAAATCTCTTCCCATTAATGATAATCTTTCCATTAAACTCACCAAGCTTTGTAACAGGTAAATGTTACACTCTCCTATACATTATTTCTCATGTCTTTCACATCCTTGTGACAATGATGCAAGAGTTTAGTAAGTTCTGCTTACATCAACAACTCAGGTAAATAGATGCAACCACCTATATAGCACATAACGACTATTTTTTGATTTAACAATTTTATTTAAACAACAATTTATTTATAAACATGCCTCTGACTTGTAGAAATAAGCTACACAGTCCTCAGATGAGGTTAGTATGTAATTGAAGACATTTCACCGGCAGGTTAATTTTACTAAAGTACTCTTTGGTATCTACAGCACTGCATTTTTTGTGCTTTTCGTACAAAAATAAAGAAGTTGTTGGGTTTGTGTTGGAGGTTGGGATTACTGCTTTTGTTTTTCTCTCAGGGAATTTTCTCCCATCTGGTGCTAAGAGACAATAAAGACCGGTACTTAAGAGAGACAAAAGAAGTAGCCATGGTTCAGGGAAAGGGTTTGAGTGGCTACTCTCTTAGCTGAGGGGTTTCGCTTGGAGGGTCAGAGATACTGTGAGATTTGGGCTGGGGGGAAGGGTCTGGGCACAGCTCCTAGGTCTCTCGCTCTCAGCATCAGGACGGTGGAGCTGTTGCTTACTGGGGGGAGAATTCGCTGCTGCTGCTAGAGCCCAGCCCTGTACTGCTTCTCCTGCCATGAGTGAGCTTTTGCTTGTGGGAGCAGCCATTGAACTGGGACCTTATTGGCACCCTGCCTCACTGGAAAGGACCCTTGCCAGCTGACCAGGTGCCTCAGGGGAAAAGACCAGGATCCCAACTGTCTTGGTTTGAAAGACAGGTGTCTGGCAAGGAAGGAAGGAACCTCCCTTGGAATGGAGAATATGACCCCCTGTATTGGTTTTGCTCAGCCTGGTTGTTGGTAGCAGGGGGGCCACAGAGGTGGCTCCTGTGAGAACCTCCTGGAAGTTTCCACCATGTTCAGCAGAGCCAATCTCTGATGGCTCTGAAAGATGGACATGTTGCTGGCCAAAACTGGGCCAAGGAGGGAGGTTGGTAACGCCTCTGTGAAGACATATTTAAGAAGAAAACCAAAACAAAGTCACGGGGGCTTTGGCCTCTAGTCCGAGAAGAGGAGGAGGTGAGAACATGTGAGGGAAAACAACATGGCGACACCAAGGCCAGGGGAGAAGGAGGGGGAGGAGGTGCTCCAGGCACCAGAGCGGAGATGCTTCTGCAGGCTGTGGTGAAGACCATGGTGAAGCAGGCTGACCCCTGCAGCCCATGGGTCCATGGGGGATGCAGAGATCCACCTGCAGCCCGTGGGGGATGTGCTCACACCAGAGTGGGTGGATGCCTGGAGGAGGATGTGTTCCCGCAGAAGACCCGGTGGAGAGAGAGG
>VXBT01012254.1:0-74414 GCA_013400235.1 Oriolus oriolus | reverse complement strand
AAGGATTCCCGGCAGCGGTGTTATAAATGCATTTCTTTTCTGCTTTGTGTGGTTTTCTATTTATGTTTTACAGTTCAGATTCAGTTTAAACATTTAATTAATCTTTCCTTAAACATATCTTTGCACGTTTCTCAATCTTTCTCATCACCACATATACAGAATAACACTGTTGTAAACACACAAGCCTGATCAGTCATATCATAGAATCATAGAATCATGGTTTGTGTAGGAAGAGACCTTTAGAGATCATCCAGTCAAACCCTCTGCCTTGGGTGGAGAGACCTTCTACCCGACCAAGTTGCTCAAAGCCCCATCCCACCTGACCTTGAACAAAACCAGTGATGGGGCATCCACAGCTTCTCCGGGCAGTTTCCAGTTTGCCCAGTTCCACTGTCTTATCACGCTCTTTCTGTAAAAAATTTCTTCCATGTAACCAATCAAAACCTAACTTCTTTCAGTTTAAATTCCCTTGTCCTGTTAGTATTGACCTCAGTAAAAAATTCGTTCTCATTTTTTCTTATAAATTCTCTTCCAGTATTGAAAGACCAGAGTGAGGTGTCCCTGGACCCTTCTCCAGGCTGAACACCCTCAACTGTCTCAACCTTTCTTCATAGGATACTTGCTCCAGCCCTCTGATGATATTTGTGGCCCTCCTCTCAACTGGGGCCCCCGAACTGAATGAAGTCCTGTGGGTGGGGTCTCATCAGGCTGGAGTAGAGGAGGAGAATAACCTCCCCTCAAAATGCTGGCCACACTTCTGATGCAGCCCTGGATAGGATTGCCAGTGTTTCTGGGAATGGAAAGATGTTGTGCAACAGTTATGATCTGGAAAAAACCTCAAAAACTTATATTTGTCAAGGCAATTTTTAATGACAGGCTATCATTCCAAATTAATTATGATAGGCTGACTAGATGGTTTAAAGCAAAAACTTTCTGGGGACCAAAAAAATGGAAATTAAGGCCAATCAAAAAAGCAATGTGGACTCAAATCTGGGAACTCTACTGATTCTTCAAATTCTACTTTCCTAGATTCTAAGCTTTAACAACAATGTCTTCCAATCTAGGAATTATGGCAATATGTGAAATAGAAGCTTGAAGTTTTACAATTCTTTAGTTGGAAAGTGTCTGGCATTTTGTTTTTTCTTGTAGTTTAACTGAAACATGGTAATATCCTCAGCAGGAAACATCAGGTAACAGATAAGCAGCAGAACCATCAGAGTCTTTCCAATTTCTTGTCTGACAGCTGCATTTCAGAAGGCAAATAGCAAGTACATGTAATTCTTGAAAAAACTCTTCTATCGACTTATTTTTGTAATGGGAGTCTGGACATAGCTGTACTGCTACCCTACCTGAATTAGTCTGTGAGCAATACCTGAAAAAGTCTCTGCTCTTTTTTGATCTCTGGCTCTGCAGGTATCTGTGAACAATTTTGCTTGTTGTTATATCTCAGCCACGACCTGAGGAAATCTCACAAACAGTAAAATCATATTGTAAGAGGTATAAAGACAGCAGTGGGTTTTGACATCACTGTATGGGTCCTCATGCAACATTTTTATTGCTTCTTCATCCTCATTGATTCTTCTACCATTCTTGCTTCCAGACAGAAGCCCTCACTAGCACAAGTCTTCTCAAGTGTTACATGTCCCTGACTGGCACCAACCTCCTTCAAGGGTGCTTCTCTCACCCACTCACCCCACCAACTCCTGGCTGCCCCTGGGGGCCCAGTGGGAGTAGTGGAAGTTTTCTAACCAGCCCCATGACACAAAGAGTTATTGTTTCCCCCCACCTACAGTCTCTCAGGCTACTGAGAGTAAGCAGCAGCTCCATCTGGGAGGGCAACAGTCTCATGAGGGCTGGAGGAACCAGCTCCAGCCATCTACAACCAGCTCCAACTGGCCAGGCTGCCCCAGCCAACTAGGAGAGGCTTGTTCTGCTTCTGCCAGGACTGTTCTGGTGCTAGGGACTACCAGGGACAGTGGACAGTATAAAATAAATCCACGCATATCTGTATACATGAAATATGCTCCAAGATAGAAGAATAATGTTAATGCCGTAGTGTCTTAATGAGGAGCTACACACAGGGTGAGCTGCTGAAGTCTGGATCAGCTCTAGGACTTGTCAGTTTAAGATTTTTAAGCGCCTCTAGTAATGCTTATTTCAGAGAGCATTACACGGGGTGTGTTGTAATCCCACATGAGACTTGCCAAAAGCTTGTCACTTTTCCTATTAAATTTCAGGTATAATATCTTCATTTTGCAAAGGGCCTAGGCATGGCACGGAGTCCACCAGAGTGGGTTATACCCCTGCAATTAAAGTACACTATTTATTTCAGTATGTGAAACAGAACAAGAGCTTGCAGCTTGCTTTCTGCTTAATTTTGTGGAGCAAAGGGAGGGAAAGTATTTGCAACCAGAAGGAGGGCCGCGTTTTTATTTTTGAAATACTCATCCTGAGCTTCCCAAGATGGGAGAGAGTGCATAGATAATCAGTTTCTTACCAAAACATGGACTTATTTTACTTCAGTTCTGCCTTTAAGAAATCATAAGCCTTTAACGTTTACATGCAGAGACACAATTTTCATAAAACATCTGTAATTGAAGCAAATTACATCATTAGTCTACCTTCATCACCATAATATTTGACAAAGAAATAATTACTTTTATGTGGAGGTTCTAAGTAATGTTATTGACTTAATTATGTCAAAGCATCCTTGTGAGTAGTATTTTAGAAAATAAAGTAAATCACTTTTCCAAAAAGCCATGTTTTAATGACATCAGAAAATGAGCTTTGAATGTAACATCTGAGGCTTCAGAAGCTGCAATTTGTATTAATACTAATAGAGCTAGTGCAGGTAGAAAGGCACTAACAGAACATTAAATATTCAAAAGTGTTACTATGTTTTTGAGAGAAAAGAAGATTTTGCTCTAGTGTTTGTTATATGCTTTGTTTCCAGATCTTAAACTATTCAGTGTACTTCCTTATTTGCCTTTTTTTTTTTGTTTCATTGTATTTTCTTTGTATGGAAAAAGAAATATTTCAAAATAAACATTCTGTGGCTGAATTCTTAGCAGTTATAGAGCATGTCAGCACGCATGTTTTTATCCTTGTGTACTCTACTAAAGTGAAAGGGAGAAATGTTGTAATTCAATATAAGTAAAAGGTAATCAAACCACTCTTGATTATTTGGTTATGTTTTCATTTCTAAGGATCTCTTGGGATACTTTTACTCAAGGAAGATAATGGACTACGTGGAAGCCCCCTGTAGCTGGTATCCAGAACCTGAAAACTTTCTCTTGACAAGACCTTTGTAGGTGCTTACAATGACATATGGGAGTACACTCTTAAAACACAACTATAGATAAAGGTAAGGAGGGCAGAATTTTACTGACGTTATGTGGCTAACAATCTATTAAAGAAATGTCTTGAATGGAACATAGAATAAGGTGATTCAGTTTGTTCCTCATCTTGAAAAGCAAAAATGTCAAATAAAACAGCCACACTAGTTATTTTTGGGGAAAAAAGGACCTCACTGGAAGTCCTATATGCTTTTTACTGAAACTAAATTGCTGTACAGCAAAATCCAGAGGTAAAGGAAATAGATAAAAGGCATGATCTAGTATGTTATTCCACTTCAGTGGAAGAGGAAGACTTTTACTTCTCCAGCAGATTTCCTAGGGTTATTTTGTAGGGTTTTATTCCTCTTTAACTTTTGTTTTAATCCAGTTATTGCTTTATGTAAAATGCATTTATTTTCTGAACAACCTGATACTAACATCTGAAAACAAATTTTGTTTCTTATTGTGACATTGTGAACCTAGTGCCTACAAGCTCAAGAACCCTCTCAACACTTAAAAACTGTGAAGGTTAATATCTTGCTGTTTTCATACTGAAATGAATATATCAGTGAAATAGAGAACAGAATTTTAACATAAATAATTTTTTTTTAGTTAATGGATTGGTAGTTCACCTACCGCTGGAACAATTATGCAATTATTGACCAAATTAAAACCCAGAAGGCTATCACCCTGCTGGTTACACAGAGGAACTAATATTGAAGCTTCAAGGAATTTTAGCAGCAAAATTTTCTTTTTGTGTTAGAAATAGAAAGACAAAAATGAAACGAGAAAAAAGCCAGAAGAGAATATCCTTCTTCTTCCCCTGCTGTCAAGTACTTCAACATTGAAATCTGCTGAGAAGCAGATGACTTTAAATTGCATGTAGGTAAACTATGTATGTGAAGTTATCATTTACCAGAATTTTATTACTATTAGTTTTATATCCTGAGAAATAAGACATTTTATGAGAAATTGAATAAAATTTTACCTAAATGTTCTATAACTGGTCTAGAAATTAAATTAACTTATAAACAGTAATTGAAATATGATCCAATGTACAGCATATTGGGTGGACCTGAGAACAGTAATTATTAATGAATATCGGTGTATGTAAAAAGATGTCAGCTCTATGGCTCATCTAAAAAAGAAAAAAAAAACCTAAACTAACTAACCAAAACTGACAAAACCCACAAAAACCGAGCAAACAAACAAAAACCCACCAAACCCGAACCCAGTCAAGAATCACTATTTCTTCTTCATAAAATCTTCCAAAAAGATCAGGATTTCAAACGAAGAAATGAGAGAGTGGGAAGGAAATGATTTGTTTCAAGGTTTGTCTTGCTTTCTCACTATTCAATCTATTTTAAATGGCAATAAAATAAATAAATTTCTCCCAGTATTTGGTAAACTGTCTCCAGTCTTTATTTCAGCCCAGAAGATTTTTCTGTCCTATTTTCTGTCCCAGTCTCCCTGAAGGAGGGGAGTGAATGAGTGCCTGGGTTGGGGTTTGGCTGTTAGCCAAGGCTAACCCACCAAAACAATAAAAAGATTCTACCGAAATAATCTTACAAGACGAGCTTAAGCTTCTAGAGAATCAGCACCACTGAGATGAACACGGTTTAACCAAAAGATGGAAATATTTGTCTCGGAATTAATAAGAATAATGTAATGTTTTACATTTTCCCTTATGATGACTCTGACTTTGATATATAACCCAAGTTCTGGAAACAGCAGAATTGAAAATACTTGCAGTGAATTATCGTCAGTGACTGGCTTATTTCCAGAGAATGCATTACCACTGAAGTGATTTACCAATGTCTTTCACTATGTATTACAACTACCTATCATTCATTTTTGCATTTGTAGCTGAGCATAATTGTCACTGCCTCCTTCATATAGCTACAAACACACTCACAAACATTATTGTAGCCTCCTTCTCTCTTTGCCTCACTGCACTGTTTATTTTTCTTCCATGGCATACAAGACATCTGCACAGGGGTTAAAAATGTCATAAATAATTAGGGACTCTGTCACACAGTTTTGGGTACCTCAAAGAGTCTAGAATGCTAATCATGGTCTTTGCATATGAAGTTGGATTTATCTCTGGTATTTCTTTTAGTTTAGTAAGTAAGCGTAAATTCTCCTGTCTTATATTACTGGGTTTTCAGTAATAAAATTTACCAGTTGGATAGATTTTGAATTCCACACCACAACCACAACAAACACTCCCCACTACACTCTCGAAACACAAGAAAGGAGAGTTAGTTCTTAGAAAGTGTTTTCTTTTAGGTGAAGTCACAAAAAACTATACTGAAGAGTCGTATCTCCACCTCACATAAAGCTGTCCTCGTATTTCCAATAAAACTACAAAAAGAGACACATGCAAGAGACTGAGGAATTCTCAGTATGTTAAATATTTTAAATCTCTGTATCTTGAGGTGAAGAGTACAATGGTAAACCAATTCCTACTCCAGGTTTGCTGTTCAAGACCTGTTATTCTAATATTTGGCTAAATCTTTAGGTTTCACTCTGCTATAGAGAGGAACGGGGGTGGTGATTTGCTTTGAATTTACTCTTCAGATTTTTTTCAAAAATAAAGATGAAATCTGCAATATTTCAAATTTTGGGACTGCAAGAATGACTTTAGTTCACATTCTACACGCACCAAAATGAACAGTTTGACTTGTCAGTGAGTAAATACTGACTTTTACCACCATTTTATTAATGACTTCAGTTAATATGAAAGCAGTTACAATTCAGAAATATTTTATGTATATCAATTCTCCATTTCTATAGCATAAAATCAGTAAATTAGTTAAGTTCTATGTTTTTTCTTGAATTAAAAAACTGCCAAACTGGGCCAAAAGGAAAATCATACATTTAACTGCTTATAAATAAACCACAATTTGTGATGAAATTTAAAAGTTTCTGACATAGTAGCGTGTAGAATTTGAACGAGTTACAGAGGCTGCAAACATTGCTATTCATTAAGTCCTACTGGTGGGTTCACAGAATTACTCACATATCCAATAGTATTGTTTGCAATGTTGATAGCTCACAGTGGGTTTTCTTAGTAGAAAAAAAAAAATTTAGATGTTAAACACCACCAGAAAAAACACAAATAAACAGTTAAATAACAGGAAACTGATAAAAAGTACCTTAGAAATAAATATATTTACCTGTAAATGTTAAAACATTTACGCATCTGTCACAGTGTTTTAAAAGAGATAAAACAGTCTAGTTTAAAACTTAAATAGTATCAGCTATATTCAAGAAAAACTCTGTGAGAGGAGTAATGAGGAAAAGGCATCTGAGGATGGTAAAGAACTCTATTTGAGGCTAAAACTGTCAAGTCTAAGTGCTTATAAATTCATATTTAGACATCAGATATGAAGAATCACTTCTGTATACTGTTCATCAACCAGAAGCTTCAATACAGATAATGAAAGGAAAAGGCCAGACTTTCAAAAATTTCCATATAACGCAAATCTTCTTGAGATCTCATAGGAATTTTTAGTGTAGAGACAGTTGATTTTTCTTTAAAGTAGGTGCTGTTCTATTTTGGCTCAATAGTACTGAGTTGAACAAATGCGATAGACATAACCTTGTATATTATGATGATTTAGAAGATATGTCTCACTTTTGTGTGTCCAGAAAACTTCCTGAATCAACTGCACACAAGGCCCTGCTTTCTCTCTGGCAAAAGGGAGAGACATAAGCGGTCCAGCCCAGACTCCACAAGCGAAGTAAAGAGAGCAATCAAGTGTGTCAATGAAGCATGATGCATGATGTTGACTGGGATTCAAAACACAGTTAGTCTGGAGAGTGTGGCATTGCTGTGTGTCTCACGACACTACTCCCTGAATAACAAGTTCAGATACAATGTTATATTCCTGTAGATATGTTGCATTTAATTGGGAAGTTAGCTTTTTCAGTATTACTAAGAAGTCTTCCTAAGAGGCCATAACATTTGAAAACGATTTTAAGATCTGAAAGCTAAATAAATTAACTTGGATTTGGAAAAAAAAAAAAACAAACATTTCAAATCTCTATAATGTGTATCTGTAGACAATTTGAATACAAAAATATCATACTTGCAATATCAATCAGGTTCAAATGCATTTTGGGAAGGAAACTGAGTGCTGTGGGCTAGAAATGGTACTTCCCAGTTTAACGCTCCCACTGAGATATTTCAAATCACGCTGTTGCTCTCTTGTTCCGCCTCCCCCTCCCCATCCGTCTTCCCCCTGGAGGGGTCTGGAGAGGAGACCTGGAGGCAGAAAAGGTGAAGATCATGGGCTGAGATTAGAAAAATTTACAGGAAACAGCAACAGGATAAGAAAAACAGAGTCAGTAAAAATATTAAGAACAAGACTGTACAAAAGAGAGAGTGTGATTCACATGGAAGATGTTCTCCACAGTGCCCAACCTGGCCACAGCCATGCTACTCCAACTGCTACCCCAGCTTGGAACCAGCATTACCCAACCACTCCCTCCAGCTTGGAACCAGCATTCCCCAAATGCTTCATTGGGATCAGAACTGGCATTACCCCACCACTCCCTCTGCCACATTTATTCTACAGTAAGGAAACTCTTTTCCCCAGAAGGGACTCCCTTCCCCCTTGCCCCTGGCAATGACGTGAGGTGATATAGAATAACCTCTTGGTCCTAGCTATTTTCCTGAGAAAAAAAGCTTGTTTTTGATTATGGTTGTGTAGCAACTTCTGCAGCTGGATATACACCCAGACTTTCGCTATTTGCCCTCCTCAATAGGACAGAGTGAGAAAATTGGAAGAGAAAACTAAGGGGTCAAAATAAACATAGGCAGACTTCTTAGTATTTACCATAAAGGACAAAACAAACTCAGCTTGGGGAAAATTTATTTAATTTATCGTCAAGTAAAGTAGATTCAAGTAATGGGAAACAAAGACAAACTACTTAAAAAAACACTTCTCCTCCAACCCTGCTTCTTCAGACTAAACTTCATTATTTCTCTCCTGACTTTTCTATACAACTTCCCAGAGCGGTCAAGGTGGGATGAGTGATTAAGTGTTGTGAGTCCATATCAGCTCCTCTCTGCCTCTCCTTCTTCCTCACGATTTTCTCCTGCTTCAGCATGGGCTCTTCCACTGAAGTCCATTGCAGACTTATTAGGAGCTGTCTGTCCCTGGCCTTGGGATGCTGCAGTCTCTTCTTACAAAGATAACCCCTGCAGCATCCCTGCTACCAAAACTTTGTCATGTGCACCAAATACAGTGACAAAGCAGTGTCGGGAGAACCCATTTCATTTTTTAACAGAAAATCAAAATGTCATTGTCATTCTGATATCAGAAAGAATAGTTTTCACCAAGTTTCACCAAGAACATATATATGTACAAATTCATGTTGTCCAAAGAGTCCTAATTTATTGAAAGATAGACTAGGTCCTTTCTGGCAATGTAAGCGTTTACATGGAGAGAAAGACAACATATCTTATTGACTTCAAGAAAGAATTGTCCACTTATTCTGCATCTGCTCTAGAGGTCTACACTATATGAATTTCATCCTCTGGATGGGAATTGACAAAGAAGCATGTAAAAATGATAGTATATCTGACTTTTCTTACCTATCAATCTTAGAATGTCATCAAAGGCTCTGCAATGGAAGTACACATCTCACTCCTCTCACTGCAAACGCTTTATGACTTTTTCAGATTTAAATATCTACCTTTGATGCCTAAAGGAAGACAGATTGTGTGTTTTATTCCTTGGATAAATTCTACAAGTAACAAAACAAAACAACTCAGTTTTTATGAAGTGTTATCATAAAGAAGGTTTTAGTTATCCAAAAGCATCCACATGTGCCTTTTCCCGTCTCTGTTACTGTGGAGGGATATGTTCAAGTTGTATAATACTTAGGCACAGAACAGACTTCAGCTGTTAAAGAAGTCACAAGACACACACAAAAAGAGACCTATCTTAATCTCAGTGATGGGTTTAGGCCCTAGATGGGAGCTTCACTGAAAATGCATTTGTAATCATTTTCTCTTTTCTTAACAAAACCAGATACTTGGTAGCTCTATGTGACTCATAATCTAAATACATCAAAGGGCAAGAATGACATTTTCCTACTGAGCTGAGGTTTTACACTGTGACTCCAACAAGGAGCTTGGTGCAAGAATGAGATAAAAGAATTTGCTTTTCCTTCACAGTGTCTAGCTACTTCGGCATGTAACTTCTATAATTAAATCAGTGCAGGGGATAAGGTAAAAAAGTGAGGTTAAACGTAGAAGATACTAATGTAACTCTTTTCCACACTGTGAGGAACTTGCTTTCCTTGAATGAAAAACTACTTTATGCATGAAAATAAAATATCTCTGTTGCAGGAATTCTGAACTGTTTATTTGATCTAAAGAACACCAAGCTGAGTAATGCAGCTGATGCGCTAGATGCAGGAAATGCCTTCCAGAGGGACCTTGACAGGCTTGAGGAGTGCATCCAGGTAAACCTCATGAAGTTAACAAGGCCATGTGCAAAGTCTTGCACCTGGATCAGGGCAACTCCCAGTATCATGAGGATGAATATTTAAGAACAGTCCTGTGGACGTAGACTTGATGTTACTGATGGCTGAAAAAATATTAGCCAATACTGTATGTTCACAGCCCAGAAAGTCAATCACACCCAGGTCTGCATCAACAGCATAATGGCCTGCAGACTGAGAGGGATGACTCGTCCCCTCTACTCTGCTCTCATGAGACCCCCACCTGGAGTGCTGTGTCTATCTCTGGAATACCGAGTACAAAGAAGTCATGGACATGTTAGAGCACATCCAGAGGACAGCAGTGGAATCGGAGGAATAGAACACCTGTGCTGTGAAAACAGGCGGAGAAAGTTGGGGTTGTTCATCTTGCAAACGGAAGACTCAGGGGAGACCTTTATGTTCTTAAAGTAGTCTTATAAGAAAGATGGAGAGGAACTTTTTACCAGGGCCTGATTTAAACTGAAAAAGGGTAGATTTAGATTGGATATGAAGAAGAAATTCTTTTGTTACGAGTTCGGTGAGACACCAGAATAGGTTGCCTGGAGAAGCTGTGGGTGCCAAATCCTTGCAAGTGTTCAAGGCCAGGTTGAAAAAGGTTCAATAATCTAGTGGAAGGTATCCCCGCCTACGTAATGTTGTTTGGACTAGATGATCATTAAAGATCTATTCCAGTTCAAATCATGCTATAATTCTAGAATTCTAAGTTGTTCCCTAATCTGATCCTTTGCTACCAAGGATAAGTCTTCCTCACTCCAAACTTTTTCCTCTGGTGTCCAGGGCCTGGGATTCCTGAAAAGAAAAAAAAAAAACAACTTGTTACTCCTCGAAATAAGGAGGATAAAAGATATTTTAAGACAAATGTGACGTCAGAAAAGTAACAATAGACAGAGGAGGGACAGCTATAAATGAAACTAAATGTACTAAAAGGAAAAGGAGGAGGTAAGATGAATTTCAGTTATTTTACAAGTCAAACACTTGGAAAAAACTGTGTTTCAAACCTTTTTTGCAAACTTTAAAGGACACAGTTTTACTTTTCTGTAAGATTTGCTTTCCCTTGTCCTCAGACAGCTATTTGTATGTGATGATTTTCAGGGCTGAAAAACATTTCATGTTTTATTTAAACAGATTTGACAATTGAAGTTATAGAGAACAGGTGCGTATTTATCTAATACTACAAGGAATAACTTTACATTTTGGGAAAGTGAGAATCACAGAACCACAGAATCATTTAGATTGAAAAAGACCTCTGAGACCATCAAGTGCAACCCTTGACTGGACACCATCTTGTCAACTAGACCACAGTGCCAAGTACATACCCAGTCTTTTCCTAAACTCTTCCAGGGATGGTGACTCCACCAGCTCCCTAGGCGTCCATTCCAATGTTTAACAATACCTTCCATGAAGGAATCCATGCTGATGTCCAGCCTGAATCTCCCCTGGTGCAGCTTGACACTGTCTTCTTGCCTGTGGCTGGTTGCTGGGGAGAAGAGACTGATCCCCTCCTCACTGTAATCTCCTTTCAGGAGAGAGGTAAGGTCACCCCTGAGCCTCCTCTTCTTGAGGTTAAACAACCCCGGCTTGCTCAGCTGCTTCTCATAAGACTTGTGCTCTAGAGCCTCCACCAGCCTTGTTGCCCATCTCTGGACAAATGAGTTATCACAGATTTCTTTGGCATTTAGATCACCAAGACCAGTGCTGTTTTACTGTGGAAGCTGCAGACATTTCACTGTTCCAAGATAATATTTAAACACACAAGTACCTTCAGAATGTGAAAAAATATTAAGAAATGAATAAAGATTTTTTAACTCAAACATTATTTGCAAGACTTGAACCAAACATTTACCTTACAACTCCAGCTGACACGGTTTAAGCTGTGGATATGGGTATTTGAAGTATATACTCCATTTAGAAATCTTTAGAGAACCCACACAGCTTGAACAAATTTATTACTGAAAGCCAAGCAAAAAGACTTCAGTATGTTGAAAAAAAAAAGAAAAATGAAGTGTTAAAAGATACACTTTTTTTGTCTCCAGGGACTACAGCTATAATAGAATAGAGATGTTAACCTTTGCTTTGCATTTCTGACATCTATTCTTGAGTTTGATTAAAACATGAAACTAGAACATTTCAGATTAATAATAGAAGGTCGGTTGAGTTTTATTTTGGCTTATTATATATGTAAACAAAAAGACATGAACATATAATAAGTACATCTATATATATTTAACTAAGAATGGAAAGGAAAATGAAAAGAAGAGAAAGAAAAAATAGTTGAAGGCAAAAATAGGGGGACAAGTAGGCTAAGTGTTTAATCCCCTGTTCTCTTTTTCTTCCTTTTGTATAATGAAGAGGTGAACCATTAGGCAGTTTCAGGTATATAAAAACATCTGCTGACCATTCTCACATGTCTGGTTCTTTCACTTCCCTGGAACTGGTCTCCAAATCTTGCCTTCACCCAGATCTGAACCCAAAACTTTTGACCCGAAGACACAATAAAATGATAGCCATGCATAAAAATTTAAGAAATTCAGGTTCCAGAGGATCAATTTAATTTGTTGGAGTTTGCAAGGTTAATGATCACCTTTCTTTCCATGAAGGCATTGTACTCCATACACCTGAGGTAATTCTGATTTTAGTAGCATGGAATGAAGATATTGAATAGTTATGGAGAGACAAGAAAATCAGTAAATTTCAGTGACCTTTTTTTCAATGCTTGTATACATCTCAGCTGAGGGAAAAGCAATCATTTCCCTACTGGGCCTGAAAAGCGAACACGCTGTGAAGTTTTTAAAGAAAAAAGTGAATGGTATTTGATATGAGAGTGGTCAAATGCTGCAAAAAGTTGCCCAGAGAAATTGTGGGATATTTATCTGTGGAAATACTCAAAAAACATACTGCATAGAGCTCAAAGAAATATGCTTTAACTGCTCTGCTCAGAAGATGCATTTACAAACTAAATGACCTGTGGAGGTTACTTCTAAACCATGTGATTCTGAGATTCTGTGAACAATTTGGATACCTGTAACATTCCTTTATGACAGGATAAATATGACCTAAAGTTATCTGAGCATCTCCTGGATAGTTCTGGTGTTAGATCTTGCTGTATTATACATCTTCAAAACTTAGAGCTCAGTCCTAATTTTGGCCCATTTTAATGTTTGTCGCTTTTTTGTTGGGTTTTCGTTTTGTTGCTCTTTTGCTTTGTTTTGTTTTGTTATTGTGATGTCAAAGATTCTGATTCTGAGTCATATGACAAGCTACTGAAAAATGAAGGTATATTGCCTAAAACATATGCTTTGAAAGACATACCCCTGTAGAGTTCAGCTATTAAAATTAGGACACCTGAACCATTAATATCTCAGAAACATGTGGGGGTTTGATAATTATAAGTTTTTCTTAGCATCATGTACAAAATGTGGCTTGTCTTGATTTGAACTGATTATTTTTACTTGTCAGATCACACAGATGGGAGGTGCAATCTTCTGAAACATTTTTGCCACTTTGAAATATTAACACTTCTGCTGATACCCACAGTATTTTATCCTTAAAACCATAATAGATAACTAGAATGAAATTCTACACATTTCAAACTATTTTATACCCTGGATTTGAGCTGTATGATTCTTATAAACTTAACTTTCATGAAAAAATTCTGTTATAACTGTCAGGGTTTTTTAAAAAACAAGCTAACTGCAATTTCTCTCCTTGAAGAAAAGGTTTGAGAAGAGATTCTCAAGGGCAGTAGTGGCAGCTGAAGTACTGGCAGTCTTCTTTCCAGGAAATGTTAATGGGAAACAGGCCATGAAGTGGTACAAGTACAGACTGTATAAACAGCAAAAGGTATTAAAATATATGACACTGGTCATTCTTTGTAAATTATTATCTTCAGAATATAAAAATTAAATATGCATGCAATATGGATATAAAAATATGAATTAAAAAATAAAGCATTTATTACAGTAAAAAAGCTGTTTTTCTACATTTCTCTTTGAATTCTAGTGAGCTTCAGGTGTTGGGTTCAGCTCAGTTGTAACTGTATTTATTTGTCTATACCCAAATGTCTTTATATATCTATACCTAAGTGTCTTTACATGAGCCAGGTGTCTGAGTTTAGACTATAGTCAATGGAAATCTAATCACGAGAGTCAGGGGTGCCTAGAGAACAGTTCGGCTCATCTCAGGTTGCATACCATGGGTTTGATTCTGTTGCCTACACATGAGAATCTAATACTGTTTGAGACATGGCAGAATATTCTTCCCACCTGCAGCCAGTGCAGGTTTTCTGTAGCTCTTGTGTGATCTCATTCCACTTTGAAGGTTTCAGAGACCTAACCAGTGTTAGATGAACCTGGTTTAATATAGTTGTCTGCTGTTAGGCTTTTGTATCAAGTACTTCAGTTTATCATATTAGGTCTGTTTTCACAGCAAGCTGACATGTAACAAGTTCTTGAAGATACTGATGTATGCAAATATATAATAAATTTATACTGTGATGATTATATCTCTAGAGACATATGAGAAGAGAGTCTTTTGTTTTATAAAACCCTACTGCTGTTCTAAAATATTTTTAAAACCTGGAATATTTTTGAATTCATTTTTTGATCTAAAAAATTACTTCTTAATTTTTCATACATTTTACATTATATCACTCTTTTCTTAGATATAATTGCATTTTCTCAGAAATCATGTGAATGTACACACACCAGAAAGCACATAATGCTTGCAAAAATTATTTTGGGCAGTCCATTATAGCACCTTGACTCCTGTTTGCTGCTGGGAAATGTACTTGTCATTGTGGGATTAAAAGAATTATTATCTATTTTATAGTATGGCTCTGTATGAACTTTAGGAATTGAAGCATATATATAATATCTTGTTTACAATTTTATTTTTAAACTATGCTTTAACTAACTAGGAAAAAGTAGTAATCGCTTAATTTTGAGCAGATCTAAAGAATTTGTATCTATAGCTTTCTACCCAGCAGCAAAACTCAGGAAAAGTCCTGAAAACAATTCAAGCAGTTGTGCATCTGACAAGATTGTGACGCTTAGGAGAAGCTGGTAGAGTATTATCTTTATGCACACTGGTCTACTAGGACTTCTGTATTGTGACGGGTTGACCCTGGCTGGACATCAAGTGTCCACTAAAGTCACTTTGTCACTCTCCTTCTCAACTGGAAAGGGACAAGGAATTGTAATGAAAACCTAATGGGTCAAGAGAAAGATGGGCAGCAATCACTCACTGGTTAACACCATGGGCAAAACAGAGTCGCTTTAGGGAAATTAGATTAATTTATTACCAATAAAATCAGAGTAGGATAATAAGAAATAAACCCCAAATCTTAAAATGCCTTCTCCCCACCTGTCCCTTCTTCCCAGTCTCTACTTTTCTGCTGAGTTCTCTACCCCCTCCCCCACAGCACCACAAGGACAGGGAATGGGGGTTGCAGTCAGTTCATGACATGTCCCTGCTACTTCTTCCTCAAGCACATGTGCATCAATGCTCACTGCATCACTCTGCTCCTTTGTGGGTGTTCAGAGAACAGAAGGGAGCCGAAGGAGTTCTTGGATTGGCTGTGGCTCATGCCTTTACCTCCTTTGAAGCCTGTATTGCACTTCTGCTGGTTTGGCTAAGTGATTGAGTGCATCTATCACAGACACCTAAGACATCTGAAACATCCACGCTGAGCTGGAATATATGTCCAAGGAGGTCAGTAAAATGAAACAAAATGCCTGTTTTAAGGCACTGGAATCACATTTTTTGAGATGTCTCTCTTACACGAGCAGCGTTTACATTTTACTAAGGCCTCTATTTTTCTGCGTGTAAATATTCAGATTTTATTTTTACCATCTATGCTTTCACTAGCTTCTATTCATGTCAGAACAATAGCTGCACTAAAAAAGCACCCAGAAGAACCCCAAGGACCTCAAGAGCTGAGCCTTCAGTAGCAATGGTGTAAGCTGAAAGAGCAGAAGAAAGAGGCAGTATGAATTTTGTATGAATCCTGAAGAGCTGTCACAGAAAACAGATAGCTAGGGACTAGTAGCAGATTATACATATTAGGGAAAAAATCAGATTCTGGACATGGATATATTCTCCCTAAAATATAACAGTCTATCTCAATGCACGTTGTTCAACCAGAACTTTTCTCAAGTGTATTTACAGTATATTTGGTTATCATCAGCTGTGGGTATAGAGGATGTTTGTTGTTGGTTTTTTTTCTTTGCCAGAATATGTCCCTGGAGTTATCTTGCCATAACTTTCCAACTATTACCAACACTTATTTTCATGCTGCCATAGAACAGATAACTTTTATTATCTTCTTTGCACGCTTCTTAGTTCTGTCTGTAATAAATCTCATTTATTTTCAGGTCCAGTCACTTCTTCTAGACAGCCCTAGTCTCTCTCTCTTCCACTTTCTTGTATTAAACTACAGTTTTCTCTAGGTAATCTGAGCAAATCTGCATCTGACAACAATTTTTCCATTCTTAGGCCTGTTGTAGTTTATGGGTGGGATTCATCTTATCAAATGAAGAGAGGTGAGAATTAGAAAAAATCTTTTAGCTACAGGGTAATGTGCAAGTTCATGCTGAGCTAGAGGGAAGCTGAAGATCTCTTGTTAAAGAATTCCTAAAAAAAGAGAGTTCTTTCCACCCTGTAGAGATAGTAAAACCTGTTATTCCCAGGCCTGCAGCCTACTCCATAGCAAATCATTTGGTTGATTTTGTTCAGATTCGTATTTCCAGCTATTTGACCAGATATTTTAAATCATGCAGACCTATGTTCAATGTCTATATTTCATATCTATTTATGTTTTTCCTATGCATGTGACCTATTAATTGTTCATGCAACATATTCATATAGCAACAGCTTCTTTTATTGCAGGAATCACAATCATTAATACTTTAAAAATGATGAAAATCTATTTAAAGTAATCTTTGTTTTGTTAATCTTTGGGTTTTCTCCCATTACACATTGTACAAGCTAGGCTTCCATATATTGCATAGAATTACTAGGTATTCTTCAGTTTCAAGCAAAACACATTCACTGTATCCAGACATTCATTTATCGATATTTTCCTTCACCTTACATAGTCTGTAACCTTTGCTGAATTTATAGGTAGAAAGATTATCCCTTTTGTGCCTTTGTGCCACCAGACTAACCAAGCCTAGTGCTTCCAATCTCTTCTCATATAATAGGCTTCCAATTTTCTACATTATCACAGAAGCTCTCTCCATCTGTCAGTTTGAATTCATCTCCTTTCAATATGAATGACCAGAGCACATATTTCAGAGACCATCTCACCAGAATGTTACATAATGGAACTAATATTGTGCTAACTTAGCTGACAAACCCCGGGACACCTTTTGCATTATTCACAGCTGTGACATATCAGTACCTCATAGGACCGAATATGTCACAGCTCCTTAAATGAGCCTGATTTTCTGCCCTCAGGTTTTGACAGTGATTTTTCTTAACAGTCTCCAGTTACAAAACACAAAATTTTGTACTATCAAATGTTGTATTCTTATGTCTTTCTTTGGTACCATAATTCACCCAATTTTTCTCCTGTGAGTATGAAGAGATAATTTTTGAAAAATCAGATTAAAGTTGTGAAGCTACCAGTCTGTCAGCTAGAACTGATTCATCAGTTACTCACCAGTTAGTGAAATGTACACATCTGTACAAGTAACTTTCTGCAACACAAAAAAGAATATCTTAGCTAAAATTGGCATTGAAAGGCAAAGTAACAGATTTTATTTTACAGAACAGAAGAGCAAACACTTTTGGAAGAAGGTGTTTCCTTCTTTGTTTGTATTTTCTTCAATGACTTCATTCTGATTACTTTTACTTATTTAAGCAGTATATGTGTGGAATGAATCTTCATTATCTCTAGGATTACAATGATTTTTGCCTTTGCAATATTGGTAAAATTCCTCGAGGTATTCCTGATTTGCATGTAAAATCATTAATTTCACTTAAGAGTATTACCAATCTAACCCTTCAGAAACATTATTATTTCATCTTTCATCACGTTTAGTATCAATAATTTCTGCTGTCTTCTCCCCTTTAATTAGAACCTTGATAACTTTGTAGTTCTAGTAATTTTTATCTTTTCTTATCTGACCTGTAGTTTTCCACATGATGCTTTATTAAGTGCTTTGTTGAAGTCAATGCAGATGCATGCTTTGCATTTCATTCCTCTCATAGATTCAAGCACAGACACCCTATGTGAAATACATGTGATATTCATATATATACATATATATGTCATCAAGTAATCAGAAAACCCCTAAATTTTCTTTAAAACCCTTTTCATATTTTATAATTTTTCTTGTATTCCAATTTGTCCTACACTTTGTATATTTGGATAATCGGATCCATATGCCTGCAGTAGTACATATAATTTTTTCTTCAGTATAAATAATACATTAAATATTTATCACTCTCATAGCAGAAACTAATATTCTTTGTTGGTTTGAATTAGGATGCCTTATAATTACCCATTTGAAAATTATCTAAATACATAAATGTTCCCCTTACATTTCTTTCCCAAAACAACCTATTTTAGAAGACTTGCTGTGGAGAAAATAATGTTGATTTGCATTAATTAGGTTGTTATCCTTTAACTTACTTTAGATAAATCCCAAACTTTACTAATTTTTCCAGGAAGGCTGCAGAAAGACTTCGAAAGACAGCTAGGATATTAACATTCCCAAGTAATGTTGGGTGCTCAGAAAAAATAAACAATCATTATGGCTTCCAATTTGACAATTAGCTCTGAGTAAAATACATTACAGATGTTTCAGAGAAGAGGCAGATACTGAACACACCAGATACTTCTCTCTCCAGATTTGAAATATCTGAAAGCTGTCCTATCACTTTTCATTAAGATATTGAGTATAAAATTCCAAGACACATTAAAGACACATTAAAATAAAGAAGTACAAAAAAATCTCTGTATTCTCTTGAAGCCTAGAAAGGTTTTGGTGTTTCAAGACTGTTCTTTCAAAGGGTACTGCAGTAACTTTTTCATAGTCCTTTATTAGGATATGATATTTGAATTGCTTTAAATTAAGAGGCTGTTGAATAGAAAAAGGAAAATATTTTTAGAAAATTTCTCTTTGTTCTAAGACTGGGATTAAAAGAGACATTTTGAAAAGTGATGACGAGCTTTAAGTGAAGGGACCTGGCTGCTTCTGGAAGAAGTAGCTTGACAGGGAAAGGTTGGAAGATTATGGGATCTAAGAGAGATTCTCAGACTAAAATTAATGAATAGGTAAAAGCTGTGCGTGCAGCTGGTCAGGCTCTTTCTATTAGGTGAAATATCTGTGCCTCAGTTTATGACTGTGTCTGCTCAAAACACACATAACTTATGCATACTCACATGCACAGAGAGACCATACCACCAACCTCTGAAGGTGAGATAAACTGACCATAGTCACAGCATGGAGTGTCACAGCGTGCCTCTCTGCCCTGCCTCTTGCTTAAGCCATAATCGCCAGTGGGGTTTTGACAGCCACGTCCAGTTTGCTGTGGACTTTGGGGGACAGATGGCAACATGGTACACTAGGGCTATCTAGAAATGTAACTCAGACCTCTTGGTAGTACACAAATAAGTCAGTCATGTTACTTTGCAATTAGTGACCCACCCAGGGCCTGCTGAGCTCTCCTGCATAGCAGTGGGCTTCACACTAGGACCTCACCTTGAGCAGGGGTGCCTCTCAAGGTTACTCTAGAGGCTGAGAAATTCCTTGTTACAACAGATGCTTGGTAACTGATTAATAGGGTACCAAAATTTGAAATCTTAGCTGAGTGATATATTGGAGTCATTGTGCACATAGAATCCTTTAGACATAAACTGTGGACCAAGCCTGGGACTAAGTGTGGATCTAGCTGCACCTAGAGTCCTCTCTGCGAAGGAAAGGGTGGGCTCTTTCTGAACCTCATGGCTTAACAGAAGGTTGTCTCTGACATCTTTATCTGACCCTGTCTTCTACACAGTAAATGACCAAATGTACCTTCCCATCCAATCTTGGTAAGCCACTGTTGCATTTATGATTGAATTTTCTTAATTAACTCACTACTCTATTAAAGTATATTGTTTCTTCTCTCTTGCTAGTGAAGCATATCACTCCATTTGCAACAATTTATCAGGACCTTTGAGTATGCTTTTCTATATAGTTATAAATGTTCAAACCACATTAGATTACTTAATATTTTGCACTCAATACTTTTAACTTATTCAATGACAGCAGTGAACTGTGCTGTAAGTTCCACAGACTGTTAAAGGAGTGTTTACTCTGAAAAGATTTATGCTTGCAGCATAGAAGATGCTAAGACTAAATACAGCATGCTAGAGCAATAGCCTATTAAACATTGCAGAGTTTGAGAAGATTGCATTTGCAGCGAAAACTTTGCCTCACCACTTTGAATATTTATGGCAATCATTCATAAAGCCATGTGCATATTAAATTTGACTGCTGCTTGAAATATTTCAAAGATGTGTTAGTTTCAATTACAATGAACCGAGCACCAGTGACAGCCAAAAAAGTTTTTCGAGACATCATTTTATAAGAAAAGAAACAAACAAAAAAAAGTACTTTCTACTAGTTTGTTAATTTTGTTGTATCACATAGTATACACAGAGGGTTGGGAATAACATGACATGAGGTGCAGTGCCAGAATATTTTACATTGTGGGGGGTTATGTAAAACTTGTTACATACACTGATAATAGGAAAATCATACCAAATCTAAATAGGTTCAGGTTAATTCATAAGATAATCTTTGGTGCTTTTTTTGTCATGATGTGTACAAACAGGTGAAAGGTTCTTGTAAATAGAATCTATCTTTTCTCTGTGAATAAAATTATAATTATAGAAATGTTTTTACAAATATATCTCTATATTGTGTCTTTTTGATAATAATTTCTTCAGCTGGATTTTATTCTCTCACTTATTTTACAATGAAATTATTGTCGTGCAGAGACATGATATTAGAAGAAGTATGATATACAATGACAATAAGACCTGGAAAATAAGTCTGCTGATGTTAATCCTTTGTCAAGTCTTACGAGCAGTAACAGTTAAATTGCATTTCTGATGCTTTTGAGTAACCATAAATTCTTACATAAATCATATAACTTATGAAAATTTTGAAATACGTGGAAATATGACTGCATTTACACACAGAGGCCAGTACAGCTGTTATTTGTGCCCAAGAATTACAGGCACTTCATTCTGAAAAACAGGCACTTAACGTATACCCTTAAGAAGCAATTTTAATGGCATCCTATTCCAATCAGCCTGGAAATTGCTTTCTACCTTTTTATGATATAAAAAAATTATGCAGATTTGTTCATTTTTCACCTCTTCATAAGTAATTGGAAAAGTCCTTTGTCTCTAGACCTACACCTTACCATCTGTTACTTTATTTTACATAAAAAACATCATGTTAAGGTAATGAAATAATTTGGCTTTCTATAAGCATGTTTAAAGGCTTTCTGTTCTGTCTTAAATGGCAGCAGACAATTCTGCAAGAATAGAAAGAGGAAAAAAGATCTCAAAAACATCATTTGTCAGGAACTGGGTTCTACGTGGTTCAGTAGTATTTCAGCTTCCATATACCACTGCTCGTATAACCTTACCAGTCTCCACTATCCAAATCTTGGTTCTTCTAAGATTGAGTCCCATTCTTCTGAGTGAACAGTGTGACTTGGCCTCCAGAAGGGTCGACTGTGCCCTGGGGTGCATCATGCACAGCATCAGTAGCTGGTCAAGGGAGACAGTTCTTCTGTTCCACTCTGTGCTTGTGTAGCCTCACTTCAAGTCCTTGTGTGTAGTTTTAGGTGCCACAATATAAGAAAGAGATACAACTATCAGAGAGTGTCCAAAGGAGGGACATGAGGATGGTGAAGGGCCTAGAGGAAGTGGCTTAGGTCACTTGATCTGTTCAGCCTGGAGAAGAGGAGTGACCTTTTCATCGTCTACAATTTCTGCATGAGGGGAAGGTACTGATCTCTTCTCTCTTATGACCAGTGACAGGAACCATGCCCAACGTAAAGGCATGAAGCTATGTCAGAGGAAGTTTTTGGCCTGATATTAGGAAAAAGTTCATCATCCAGAGGGTAGCCAGGCACTGTAACAGGTTCTCCAGGGAAGTGGTCATGGCACCAAGCCTGAGCTTGAGCTAAACCATGACCAGAACTAAAGAAACTTTTGCACTATCCTGTGAGGCACATGGTGTGATTCTTGGGGTTGTCTGTTGTCCTGGTTCTGGCCAGGACACGGTTAATTTTTGCAGTAGCCAGGAGTCATGGCTAGGACATGGAGGTTATTCCATACTACCTCATGTCATCACCAGAGGCAGGGGAAAGGGAATCCCTTCTGGGGAGAAGGGGTTCCTTTTGATTGAGTAAATGTGGCAGAGGGAACACTGGTTCCAAGAAATCACTTGTGAATCTTGTACACTTTGTTATTTATAGTGCTGCTATTACTATTAATTTTCTTATCTCATTGCTGTTTCCAGTAAACTGTGCTTTTCTCAGCCTGTGGTCTTGCCTTTTGTGTGTCCAATTCTCCCTTAGGGGAGAGGTAGCGGGGAGCAAGAGAGTGGCACACGGGTTTCAGCAGGAACACTAAAATGGGGAATACCATTCCTGAACCATAACACCTGTACAGGGCTAGAAATTGGACTTTGGTGATCCTTGTGAATACTTTTCCAAGCCAGGATACTCTGTGTTCTACTTTCTCATCATCTTTTGAGTTATCAGCTCTGCTGACATGGAAACATTGAAGAGAATTTAGGAAGAGTAACAGGGAGCTATTTAAGCAGGGAATTGCTGAAAAATGCAGGAACGAAAAGACAAGACCAAGATATGGGTAAGTCAGGATGAATTTTCCCAGTGTCTTAATTGAAGTCTACTTGTCTTGATGTCTTATTACTAACCTAAACCTGAACTGTTAGAAGGGATTAATCTGGAGAACCAAATACTTCAGTATTAAGCTGCAGTACTGTGGGAACTATGACAGATGGAAGCATCGTCTGATAGTTAATGCTAAGATATATATAAAGACTCAGAAGATTCAGAAGACATGTACTCCAAAATGAGGACTTTGGAAATGTACTTTCACTCACTCACAAATTTGAAAATTTAGAACTGCAGGATACCCAGAAATGAAGAAAAATGACAACTTAAGTTCATGTCCACAATGGGTAGCAATGCTTTAGAATGGTTCTAAATATTCTTTTAGACTACATTAGAGTACGAATATAAAAAAATAAATAAGTATCATTTCTGTAAGTATCATTCAGCAAATATATTTGCTGAATATGACTTAAGCATTTCAAACAGCTTCAACATTGTATTTTCAATTGTCTAAAATGTTCCATGGTTTAAACCATTCATTCACAAAAGTAAAAAAAAAAAAAGTTTTGTACAGTTATATAATTTGTGAGGATTCTATTTTAAATTAACTGTATGATTTTTTACATTTGGAAATATCCAGAAAAAAATAATGCCCATTCAATATGCTAATGTTCTAACTCTAAAGGGCATGCATTATCTTTTTTATAAGTAACATGGTCAAAATTTAGTTAGACTTTGATGAAGTAATAATCATAGTATTACTTCCATTATATGGAACCAACTACGTATGTATTCTGCTTCTCTGAGTCCACAATGTTTGAAAACCTGGCAAGATCAGAAATGAGTAGGACACAGCAACTTATAAAAGAATTAAACCATTATATCCAAATTTTGTAAATAGTCCAGAGTGTGGATGATCAAATCATTTACAAAATTACAAATTACATTACAAAAATTTGTACTTAACCTTAGAGAGACATGGAAAAATTTGTTTTCATTACAAATAGGAAAACTAAGATAATTGTTTTCACATCATCACTGAAAAAAGGACAACGTTTTTTCATTGTCTGTTCTCTCAAGTCCATGAAATGTAGGCCTCCATGACTAGCCGTTTATCTCATGTTTTGACTTTCTGTCCATTGAAATCTTTGCCTCATCTACTTAGAATTGTTACTATGTAGACAACACAGCAATCCAGTTTACAGGTAGTTAATTGTGCAGGTGTGAGCTTTTACACAAATCCTTTGTGGATTTTTATTTTAATTGAATGAAAATCCAATTAAACCCAAAGCAGCTAAACAAAACAAAGGAGCTCTTAGCAGCACAAATGCATTAGAAGAGTGTAATCAATTTTTTTAACTTTATGAAAGAACTAAATCATGTCTAAAGAAGACCCACTTCTTCATACTTTAACAAATGAGCTCTCATAGATTTATAATGAACAATTATATATTAACCATGGACTATACCAATTATTCTTTTCCATCCAAGATACTAGGGTTTCAAAATACTCTGAAATGATACAGTAAAAGAGAAATTTTATAGATTTTGTTAAAATTAATGATATGTTTAAATATCAAGTGCGTTTCGCAGATGATGTCAAAAATGTCACTTCCTTCTGAAATTAGAATACTTTAGTTCAAACAAGGCACAGCAGCACACTCCTGCACAGTCTAAAATAGACTCTTTGGGACGTCATTCCCTAATATTACTTGTGATTCTTACCCTCCACCTGCTTTTCTACAGTGTTCACTTATTTCGTAGCAAAGCCCTTCAGTCTTTTATTGCTTTGCCATAATTTGAGAAGTGAATTCTGTGAGAATCTCTCTTTTATTCTTATGAAATTTCCCAAAATGACAAGAAATCAAAACCAACATATAAACAAGTATAAGCCAATAGGCCAGCTATTCTTTAAAGGTACTTTGTTTTTGACACCTGCACCCTGAGAAACAAGTCTGAAAACTATCTAGAACATGCACTTGCAATCTGATTCACTTTTTCTTTGGAGATCAGAACAACTAAGTTTGTCTGAACAGATTTTGTTCCCCCACACCTTAATGCCTATGAACATAGGGACCACTAGGAGGTCACTGTACAGATCCTGGGCTTTACATGAATCACCAGACAAATCTGAGCTTACCAGAGAAATAAGAAAAATTCCAGTATGTCCATGCTGAAATATTACTTCAGATAGTTGGCTGAGCTATCTGAGAGCAAGTACTGTCAGAAGGATAGATCATAGACTCACAGAATCAACTAGTTTGGAAAAGACCTTTGAGATCATCAAGTCCAACCCATGGTTTAGCACACTGCCATGTAGGTATTGTTTTATGGCCTTGAATCTTTTAAACACATTGTATCTTACTCTAGTGTCCTTAACCTCATCCTGTGACAACAACTCTGAGCCATCCAGGTTTGCAGTCCTTTTCCTTTCATACTATTCACAGATGTATCAGAAACTGTAAGAGTCAATTAAAAAAATTTTAATGCTCTTCTTTTGTGAGTAAGCAAAATATATCTGCTTAGGCATGCTTGAGCTTTTAATCAGACTACAACAAATTTTATTTTGGAGCTAAGCACTATTTCTTGTATATCTTGGTTTTATAAATCTGAATAAACATAAGGAAAACAAATTATGTAAAGTGACCCCGATGTTGTTTTAAACTATTTCACATTATTTCCTGTTCTCTATTTAGTTTATGTACCTCTGATGGTCTATACTCTCTAATAGCTTGATTTAAATGCTTGATCAGGAGAAAATCTGTAGATTTTTGGGTTAGAAACTGAAAACATACTCAAGAGTGTTTACTGATTCCTGTACCCTACATACGTATATTGACACAAGATTGAACACACAATCTGGCCCAAGGACCATGTAGTCCTCTCTGGTGTTCGTAATGACGAGAATAACTAAATAGGCTTGTAAACCAGATACACAGATAACAGAAACTTCATTTATCTCTGTGCTTGGAGTTGAGCATGATTTACTGATAGAAGAAATACTTAGGCAACAGAGATGTATCAGAAATATTAAAGAACTGATGATGGTAAGAATGAAGGCAATTCTGTAAAAAAAAACAAAGTTAAGTTTGATTGTGATATATTCTTACTTGTTGCCAAGAGATTATATTCATTATTTAGAAAATTTTATGTCTTATAGTACATGCTAGAAATATATGCTAATCAAAGGAATCCATCAGAAACACTGATTACATGCTAGTATATATGACTTTAAAAAAAATTATGTAACAAATTGTCTTGATCTTAAAGATGGATGTGAAAAACTGGCTAATAGAAAATAACTAGCTTTAAACTCAATGAGTGACTGCTCCTTACATCTTTTCATGTTAAAATATATTTCAATATGGACTATAAGATCTCTCATATTAAAAAGCTTAGTTTTTTCGATTTTAAATTGACCTTAAGAAATTCATAAAATGTAAGTACCCCATTCACACTTACCATAGGGACTTATGATTTTAAGATTGTTTCCTTCCTGCCTAGTATGTATCAAAAACTTACAAGTTGTTCCATAACTCTTGCAGTTGAAGTTGATTCCATTCAGACTGCATGAAAGATTGATATCTTTGAGGAAGGTGTCTCAAGACAACGGTTTGAGTAATGCTGTATTTTCCATTTTGTTTCAAGTTGTCATTTGTACAAATCTTAGACATACTTTGAACCACTGCTTTGCGAACTGTGGGGACAAAACCAAACTTTCTACTGCACATGGATAGAGTCCATAAAAAACAGCTTCAGAAATAAATAGTTCTATGTTCAGCTTTCAGATATGACCAGAATCAAGCAATGCTTCATGTAGTCTTTTTTCTTTGTTTCTGTTGACTCCAGTTCAAAATATTCTGTGGACCATCTAAATTCTCTTCTGAGCCATCAAAAGCTATCCATGAGCTATAACTTCTAATAAATGATAAATATCTCTACAGCTGAATGTTTCTTTTTCCCCATTTGTGGTTTAGGAAGGATATTCTCCAATTTAGGGCTCCCACTAAAACCATGCACCACTTGCTCCCTGCTCTCCTTCCCCCTCCCCTGAGGTGAGCTGGAGAGGAGAACTGGGGGCATAAAAAGGTAAATCATGGGTTGAGATAAGAAAAATTTACTGGAAACAGCAATGAGATAAGAAAACAAACAGTAACAGCAAAAATATCAATAACAAAGTGTACAAGATTCACAGGTGACTGGTTCGTATATTGAATTAGAATAATTTTTTGATATACAGCAATATATTTTGATGTGCAGAAACTGATCAGAAAAAGCAAAAACGAATTGGTTTCCTAGCTCAATTCCAGTTAATCCAGCTACTTACAAATTAATCCAATTAAAAGATTTCTTGACTGTGAAAATATGGAATTTGGGATCTCACCACAGATATAATTTGCAAAATATATTTATGTCAGTTAACACCTGTAAGTAGTGTCTGACTTCAAATATTATCAGTAGGGTGTGTGTGTGCATGTGTGTGTGTGTGCATGTGTGTGTGTGCATGTGTGTGTCTCCAGTCTGGCTCTCCAAAGCAGGAAGACAATTGCACATAAAGTCTAAACTAATAAGGCTCTTCCAGTTGTATGGGTTTCAGCCTGAGCATGTCACTGCAGAATGGTGCTTATTCCTCAGCAATGGGTTGCAGGAATGAAGAGAAAACTGTGAGAAGATAGTATGAGGAGTGACATCTGCTGAGTGGGAGGAACTGTCATATGGCATTGGAGCAACCATCCTGGAAATGGCAAGAAGAAATGTTCATATGCAGCGAAAAAAGTTCAGATCATTGTTTTAGTGTTTCCTTTGCTGTCTCTCAAACACGCAACTGAAACTATGTGGATTTAACTTGAATATTCCTTTCAGTCTTGACAAAGTATTTATACATATGGATACTATATTGAAAATTATGATTAAAAAACAAAAATAAAAATTACTTGAAGAAATGAAATAACCTTAGTAAAGGAATACTTTTTATGTTTGACAAGGAAACAGAGTCGTGGTAGGTTGCACTTGGTTGGATGCCAGGTGCCCACCAAAGCTACACTGTCACTCCCTCTCCTCAGTGGGACAAGGGATACAATAAAAAAATACAAGCTTGTGGGTCAAAGTGAAGACCGGGAGAGATCATTCAATCAGTTACCACCACAAACAAAACAGACTTGACTTGGGAAAATTAGTTTAATTTGTAACCAATCAAATCAGAGTAGGATAATGAGAAATAAATTCAAATCTTAAAAGCACTTTGCCCCCAGCACTTCTCTTCTTCCCGGGCTTAACTTTGCTCCCTAATTCTCTAGCTCCTCCCCCCCAGTATCACAGGGGAACAGGGAATGGGAGTTGCAGTCAGTTTATCCATCACATGTTTCACCTTCCATTCCTTCCTCCTCAAGGGAAGACTCATTCACTTTCTTCCTCTGCTCCATTGGAGGGTCCTATCCACCCATGGAGGGTCCTATCCTCAGGAAAAAGTCCTCCACAAACTTCCCCAAGGTGGGTCCCTTCCGTAGGCTGTAGCCCTTCAGGAATGAACTTCTCCAGCATGGTCCCTTGTGGGGTCACAAGTCCTGCCAGCAAACCTGCTCCAGCTTGGACTCCTCTCTCCACAGGTCCAAAGGTTACCCCAGAAGCCTGCTTGCCACAGGGTCACATCCTCCTCTGGGCCTCCATCTGCTTTGATGTAGGGTCCTTCACAGACTACTGGTGGATCTCTGCTCTGCCATGGACCTCCAAGGGTGGCCTTGGCATATCTGTTTCACCATGGTCTTCACCATGGGCTGCAGGGGAATCTCAGCTCCAGTGCTTTAAATATCTTCTCTCTCTCCTCCTTCACTGCCCTCAGTATCTGAAGAGTTATTTCTCTCACATATTCTCATTCCTTTTTCTGCAACTAACTCTTGTGCAGCAACCTTCCATCCTTCTTAAATCTGTTATCCCAGAGGTGCTACCACCATTGCTGATGCATTCAGCCTTGGCCAGTGGTGAGTCTTCTTTTGAGCTGCCTGGAATTGGCTCCATCAGATACAGGGAAAGCTTTTGACAGCTTCTTAACAGCAGCCACCCATGTAACTTCCCCATTATCAAAACCTTACCATGCCAACCCAAAACAAGCGTACATAGTAGTCTCATGGGAAAAATGATCTTTGTGCATTGAGAATAAGAACCTATGTTTGTATTTATGTGCAAAGCAAAACTAGAAAATAATACTATATGAAGTGTCAAGTTGAACAGCTCATATTTACTATTTTTATTATGCTTGTATTTTCTGCCTACAGAACTGCTAGATTTTGCATAGTTAGTAGCACCTAACAGATATGCAAAATTTTGCATAATGATTTTGGAAAAGTATCCTGTTGCATATATTGATTATTAGATTAATTTAAAGGTATTAATGGAAATCTCTAAAGTACAAACTGAGAAATACTGCCATCTTATTATGTCAACATGTTAATTATTTGCACTTAAATGAAATGGACACCCTAACAACTGTGAAAAAACTGTAAATCAAGAACCTCAGTTTATAGTGGATATTTACTATGACGTTTCTGTTAGATATGAAATGTAGCTCCTCATATGACTTCAGGCTGATCTGTGATTGCACCGAGCTGAAAACACAGTATGAACCTTCTCTCCTCTCTTCCAAATCCTGCCTGAACCCTTCTTTTACAGTATCTGCTCCTGTGCTTCTGCGAGGTGTCCAATTACCTTTCTCATCCAAGTAAGGAAAAATCTTGCAAAAACTAGAATTAGCTTTCATATCAATAAAATAAATTACGAAGTTCATTTATGGCCACATGAAAATAGACTGATGTGAGTGGATGATAAACAGGATTGGTCTCAGCAGCAGGCAGTGGGCCTAAATGTTTGAGTCAGTTATGGATGGAGTATTATTAAGTGGGAAATGAAAATTAATTTCACCAGACTGCTGAAGAGCTGGGTTATAAAAGTCAAAAGGAAGAGGATTTGAGGATATACTCTCCTCTTTTTCAATTAAATTAGTCTAAAATATCACTCGTTTAACAGGTGAACAAATCCAGTTACTGAAGAAAAAAAAGAGAACCTCTTTTTAACTTTTCAGGTAGTCCTAAATACATGGGGTTTTTTTTAAAAAAAGGTCACATTTCTTATGTGGATGTTAAAAATTATACCTTACTTTTAAAAGTCTTCCCTGAATGCTATAAATTCATCCTTTGCATATTGTGTGAGACTCTGAGGAAGGAAGTATTTGTCTTTAAGAAAAAAGAGAAATCAACCTAAATGGTTGGGGTGAAAATAATTTCTATTAAAAACAGATTTGTGTGTGTGTATGTGTTTATCTGTATCTTGATGTGTGCACCTAATAGACATATATTTGCATTACCATCATTTTCTGTTTATCTAACATCTGTCTTTTGTTGTTATTCCCAGTTGTTTGGCAAAGTCTCAAATAAGGTGGATAAAGGTTCTCAACGAAGTATTTAAAACAGATACAACTCTGAAAATCAGTTGTAAATAGATGTTTGTGTGTTCTGTTTCAAAGAAAGCATAGGGAAAATACAAAATGTGCTTGACATTACAGTAGATATAATTAGGAAGGTCTGTTAAAAAAAAGGGAAAAATTTGTAATTAAAAATTTTGAAACTAAAAGCTCCTATAAATATCAGTCCATGTGCAAACTGATCTGCAATGGAGCAAGATCTTGGTAAACCCTGGAAGAGCTAAGGACCACTCTTTAAGAGGCTTCTGTGATTAATAGTTTTTGGTAGGAGTGGTTTTAGTAATGAATGAAAGCAACTTCAATTAATTGATTTTTTCTTTCTCTCATTTCCTTTTTCAGGGTAAAGCTCTGTTGTATTACATCTTGATGAGAGAGCAAAAGCATTGTCTGAAGAATGATTTAAAAAGGGCCAATTCTGTTCAAAGCTGTCTTGCATCTCCTTGGATTGAAGTCTCTGAAAATGTTCTTGCATCTGTATGGTCTTTCTGATTCTGATGATGTAAACTATTTGCCAAAGCATGCAAGTGACTGATTAAGTACTTGTTTAAGTCCCAATTGTTTCAATTACTAAATGAAAGGAAACTAAATGGCTAAAAAACCATTTCTGCATAATAAAAGCACATTACTCATATAGCTAGAATATAAATCACAGGAATAGTCTGTTACTTCTTCCCAGAAAGGATGGAACAGAGCCAGTCTGTCTAACTTAAGTACTTAAACTTAGTTTCACAGATGTGTCTCTGGAGGACTCAAAGACAACCACATTAATTAATTTTTATATGACAAAAACAGCACTTGAATTAAAAAAACAAACACAAAAAAAAGCACAGGATCCATCTAAGCATCTGAAGTTTAGGCACAAGTTAACTGTCTAGTTAATTTGATTCATATTTTAACATTTCTTATGTGATGTATTGATATTGAGTTTCTGCATAGAGCTAGCCAGTTTATGCTGTAAAAACAATATTGTATTTGGAATTGAAAGAAAACAAACAACATCCACACACCCACAAGAATTTACTCCAGAGTTATTTGATTAAATATTACAGGGAATTTTGTATTTTTAATTAGCTACATTTATGCTTGAAATTGCTGTAATTTTATTTGAAATCTCCAGTGTTATTTGAAGAGGTTCAGTCACTGAAAATCAGGCCAGTAACTCAGTAAATGTGATTTACCATGGGTTCAACAGCCTACAGGTATGTCCAGTCTAGTGCTGTGTATTGTGCAGAAATGTCTCAGCTAGTTACAAAGGAGCTGGTTATGAAATCGGAAATGTATCAGCTCTGGGCTAAACATGGCTCTGCTGACCTGACTATACTGTTTATATGCCATGAGTTAGTATCCTTAAATAGTTCTGTGGTAATTCATGCAAACCTACCAACTAATTCGAGCTCTGAAGATGTCTCTAGTCAGTGCTCCATTTTGTGGTACAAAAATATACAAAACTCAAGCATCTGTAAAAACAGGTTTTACAAAAACTTTTGCACTAAAGTGTTTAAATTTTTCTACAGATTTAATTGAATATCTTTATTGTTCAAGGTCCTCATTGGTCGTAGCACTGCAGAGGTGAAAAACAGGGACAGAACTTTATGTCCTGGACTGGTTTCACTATTGTTGTTTAACTGACAGGAATAAATTTTGTCTTAGATTATCCTGGAGGAACTTAGTGTATTTGAGGTAAAACAGAAAGCAAAATCTGGTTCATAAAATTATTTCTCTGAATCAAGAAACTGATGACCCTGATTGTTGAGTAACACTATTGAACAACACTGTTGAACAAGAGAGCCAGCACACTCAAACTGATTGTCAGAAAGCATAGTTGAAATTTTTACTAGTGCTTTGTTTAAACAAGCGTAGATGTGTTTCCATTTTGTGTTTTCCTTCTTAGAGTGTATTACAAATCTACAGAGCAAGCTGTTTCAAAACAGTTGATTAGAAACAAAGAGTAATTGAGGTTTCTGCACTCAAGAATTTGCTTACAAACACATTTTTCCCATTAATGTTTTTTAACAGCATGCTAGGTAATTGTTACTTTACATATGCCTTGGTTCTGAAGCAATTCCTGAATTGTTCATTTTCTTTTGTCTATTATAACTAGTTCACTATGTCTAGGATAAGTGCCACCTTTTCAAAGACAGCACAATAGCTGCCTAATAGCTGAAAAGCAAGACATCAAGTCCTAAGGCTCTAGTATTTAGGTTCTCTGAATAACTGAGGGAGACATTATCCAAAATGCAGTTTTCCTTTAACTAAAATAAGTCTTTAATGGAAAAAGCATAATTTCAGATTTTCTAATCTTTGTCTTTCTTGAGTTAAAGAGATTTCATAGATGTCTAGCTTTACTTTCCATCACCATTTTAAGAAAAATAAACTCATTCTGTGGAAGTTCTTATCAGTCTTTGACTAGAAAGAATCTAATATTTTGTTTATGTGAAATAAGTCTCTACATAATTCAAGTAGCTGCTCCATTTAAGATTTTGTTTTAGGCACTACTGGTTGCTGGGTTTAGGACTCTGATGTTCTTTAATGTCCTTTATTTTTTCCTCTTTTACTTAAAATGTAAGTGAAAATTCTTTTGATAATAATGAATTCGGTGGGTTTTTTTGAGTTTGGGGATTTGGGGGTTGGTTTGTTTGCTTGTTTTAGTTTAGGTATAATAAGTGTATGGAAAACCTGCTTACAGCCCTACTTAGGAGATCCTGGAGGGACATGGCTCTGTGTTTCTGCATAAAAAGCTCTTAATCTCACAAGAAGTGAAGAACCATCAAGAACTCTACATATTGGAACACTATTCCTAGAATTCAAGTTAGTATAAAATAAATATCTGTTAACTTAAAATATTTTCATTTACTGCATGTACTGATCTTACAATCCACTAATGTATTGGATATGCTAACAATCAGTCTGTCAATATTTGCCTTACTAAGATTACTAGACTTGCTAGGCTAAGCTTATTACACTGTTACCTACACTTGTCTTACTGGATGAATGTTAGAACAACAACAAGAAAAGGTCTTTTTGTTTAAAGACTTCCGGATGAAGCTGCAAATCATATAGAGACCCACTCATTAAATAGGTTATCAAGAGCCTTGCAAGAACAGGCACATAACTTGACCTAGAGCTTTTTTTGTGTGTGCGTGCTGTTTTTGATGATAAATTACCTGTGAATAAAAGGAAATATTTGCTTTCTGAAATGCAAGAGCTCGATGACCTCGGTGAACACTTTCTGTGCCATAGCCATACAGACTCTAGTAATATAGACCCAGTCATGGACAGTCCTACTGCAAGTGTATAATACATTCCGTGGACCCCTGGAAACAGAATGGAAGTGCTTCTCTTGTGACATGATGACTGTGTCAGTACAGAAGTGAACACTGGCATAGCTTACAAGTGTATGGATTTCATACTACTAGTATGAAAATTTCATACTAGTTTCAATCTACAATTAAAACAAATTTAACAGAGAACTAAAACTCTAAGCTAAGTATCTAAATTTGCACTGTTGTCAGTAGGGATTGGGACCTTGGCTCACCAAACATGGATTTTTAAGGTTTTCTGGTATATGGGAAATATACATGAGCTTAGAAGTTATGATGAAGATGCATAGTAAATCTATATCCTCTCTGAGAAGAATCTGGAAGTCAGGATGGATGGCTTTGTTATATTAAATGCCTCCCAATGCCTATGTTAAGATGACTGTGTTGCACCTTTAGAAGATTCATTGACTATATCCTTTAGATCACTCTTAATTTAAAAAAAAAAAATAAAAAGAAAGTTTAATCATCTAGACTACATGTAGTCACCTAGCATCCAGTATTTCCTCTTGAATTGAATCTTATCCCCACAACTTAATTCAGCTGCCTGAACACAAAGAAGTAGAACAGTGTGAGACTTCCCAAGGCGATTTCTCAGGCCACGGCAGTTAAGGCAAGAGAAACTTAAGCATAGACACACATTGGCGAAGATCTCCATGTTTCTTTGCAAGGACTCTAGTGGAAGGTCAGTTCCAATCATAACATATATAAGCCTACATAACACGAGTACCTGATATGGCTTTATTTCACAGTAAAGGCCCCGGAGGCCAAGAACCAAACTTATTCTTTCAGACGTTGTATCTGCACTGGCTGTGGAATTGATTATAGTGTCCTCTGTGAATGTTTGTCCCAGAGGGCTGTTTTTTACTGTCTTTAAACTTCTTTTAGCATACCACTGCCTCTTTATCTTCATTAATCAGAAAGAAAGCCTAAAGTGACTTGGTCAGACTAGTCATCTGCACTATAAATATCTGCATCTAGTCAAGATTTTTTTATCCTTCAATTCCCTTTATAGTATATATTGTCTTTAACAAATTGTTTGTTTCTTCCTAAAATAGGTACCTTATATAGGTCACATGAATTGTTCAAGAGTATTGTTTTTGTCTTGGTTAATGACAAAGTGTATACAAACAGCTCAATCATAATTATTTGTACAGCATAAGATTTTAAAGCTAGTTGAGATGAACACTCTCATTGTTCTGATATTTAATCTAATAAATCTGTCATAATACAAGAAATATTTAAAGTTTAAAAGTTTAAGTTTACAATTTTGATATCACTGTACAGACACATTTGTATGGTGAAAAAATTTATATGAAAGGAAAGAAGCTGAAGATTCTGAAAAACAAGGACTGTGATCTACTCAGTAAAACTTAAAAAACGGAAGGTTTTTCTAATGTGTTTCAAAAGCTCTTTTCAAACAAGGATTACTAAATGCATAAGAGTGGTGAAAGAATCATTCATAGGTTTCATCTGGCAGCCAATGATGACATTAAAAGTGCTATTCACAAAATCAAATCTCTGTTCAACCAGTAGTTTACAACATCGTTTAGATGGTTTACCTAAAATAAGACATTTACAGGGGAAGATCTGTGAATGCATTTATATGTAAATACAATAAGACAAGGGTGAGGAGTTATTTATAACCAAAATGTTTTAATTTTATGTGAAGTAATGCTCCTAAATCCATTTTAAAACTTATTTTTAAGAGTCTTGAACCTTCAGCACTTGGTAAATCCAAGGAAATATGTATTTTCTTGTCTAGATTCAAATTGTGTTTAAAAGCTTAAATAAGTCTGGGTACCAGCATGTGGATAGTATGAATTGTCATAGCTCTGTAGACATCAGTGCCAGTTTATAGTAATTAAAAATTTAAAAGTTTTAAAAATGCATTTTGAGGGAAAAGAACATAGTAATATATTTCATTTCATTAAAAAAAGTATTTAAAGAAAGAATTTATAGTAGGCTAGTTGGTGGATGAAGACCAAACTGCAGAAAAATGGAGGATGGGGTGCAGGGCTGCAACACCTAGAGAGAACATGTTAGGAGAGGCTCTCACACTTTTCCCTGCAGCAACCATCACAGGTGTAACCATCTCAAGTGACAGTACATGAATGCATATGACCTGGGAAATATGATGGGAGCTCTGGATAGAACTGGCAAAGAAAAGTCAGGTGGGAAGATAGTGCTGTACGCAAAGGAGCAGCACAAATCCACAGTTTTGCTACTGAGTCGGTGATGTTTGTTTGAGAATTTATGGGCCAGGATCTTAGGGGAGGCCAGCAAGGAAAGCAGGCTTCTCATGCTTCCCTGCCACTGAGAAGGCTGAGGTTGCACAAGAAGTTGTGAGGGGAACAGAGCCAGGACATCTGAAGCCAACTGATCAGAAGGATATTCCATAACACGCAGCATCATGCTCAACAGTAAATGCTGGGGGAAGAAGAAAGAAGGGGGTGACATTTGATGTGATTCCATTTGTTTCCCAAGTAACGTACATGTGACAGAGCCCTGCTTTCCTGGGCTGGGTTGAACACCTGCCTGCCCATGGGAAGCAGTGAATTTATTGCTTGTTTTTCTTTACCGATTGTACTGTCTTTATCTGAACTAAGGGGTTTCGCATTTTTATCCTTTTGATTCTCTGCCCTATCCCACTGTGGGGGAATGAATAAACAGCTGTGTGGGGCTTAGCAGCCTACTAGGGCTAATTGAACACCTGCCTGCACATTTGTGAAGCTGCTCTCAAAATGGAAAAATGGAAATTTCACATCTATTTTCAATAAAAAAGGAAGAAAGATCTGGGAAATGAAATTATAATCAGCTTTACCTCATTACTCTGGAAGATTTTTAAGCAAATCCTGCTGTAAGTCATTTACACCTACATGAAGAAGGAGATTGGGAACAGGCAGCATGTATTTACCAAAGCTTCTTTAGCAGCCTGATGGTCTTCACTGGTGAGATGTCTGGATGTGTGGGTGGGGGGAGAGCCATGTATGTAAATTACTTTGATTTTAGCAATATTCTCACAGCCAGCCATAATATATTTGCAGCCAAATCTCCTGAAGTTTGACAAAATTTACAAAGTTGTGTCCTTGGAATGGAATAATCCCATACTCCCTTATAGTCTCAACATTGCCAAATGAGAGAGAGCAGGTTTTCAGGTAATGGTAACCTGAGTATCCTTCTGGGAAGTTAAATATAAACCAGCAGAGTAGTCCCCATGGCAAAGAAGGCAAACAATATACTGTGCTGCATTAGCAAGCATGTAGGCAGCTGGTCCTTTCTGCTTGGTATTGAGTGTGAAATTGCTTCTCAAGTACTGTGTCCAGTCTTAGACTTCCCTTTACAAGGAATACATTGAGAAACTGCAACAGGTTTGTCTTTAAAATGGTTTGGGGTAGGAGCATGATGTACAAATAGCAGTTTTGCTGAGATCTTCTCAGAGGTGCGCAGTGCAAGCTCAAGAGGGAATGTACACACCAGTGATGAGTGGTTTTGCTTAGAGGTCAGTGGGACCAGGTACTCTCAAACATCTTGGCAACACAAAGAGTGGGACTGAGTGCACCACCACCAAGTTTGCAGACAACACCGAGCTGTGTGATGTGATCAACACAATGGAGGTAAGGGATGCCATTCAGAGGGGCCTTGACAGGCTTGAGAGTGGGCCTGTGCAAATGAATTTCATTTTATGAAGTTAAACAAGGCCAAGTGCAAGGCCCTGCACGTGGATTGGGGCAATCTGAAGGACAAATACTTGCTGGGTAGAGGATGGATTGAGAGCAGCTCTAAGGAGAAGATCTTGAGAATGCTGGTGGATGTGAAGTTTGGCATAAGTCAGCAATGCATGCTTTTGGCCCTGAAAGGAAATTGTATATTGGGCTACACTAAAAGAAAGGTGATCAGCAGGTCAAGGAAGGTGATTCTATCCCTCTGCTCCACTCTGGTGAGACCCCACCTGGAGCACTGCATCCAGCTCTGGGGGCCCCAGTATATGAAGGATGTGGACCTGCTGGACCAAGTCCAGAGAAGGACGACAAAAATGATCAGAGGGCTGGAGCACCTTTCTGAAGAAGACAGGCTGAGAGAGTTGAGACGGGTCAGTCTAGAGAAGGCTTTGGGAAGACCTTGTAGCAGCTTTCCAGCACCTAAAGGAGGCTACGGGAAAGACAGAGAGAGACAATTTATGAGGGCATGTAGTGATATGACAAGGTGGAATGGCTTTAAGTTGGGAGAAAGTAGGTTTAGATTAGATAGGAAGAATAGATTCTTTACTGTGAGGGTGGTGAGACACTGGAACAAGTTGCCCAGAAAAGCTGTGGATACCTTATCCCTGGAAGTAGTCAAGGACAGATTGGATGGGGCTTTGAGAAACATGGTCTAGTAGATGGCATCCCTGCCCATGGCATGAAGTTTGCAGCTAGATGATCTTTAAGGTCTCTTCCAACCCAAACCATTCTATCATTTAATTAATTAATTTTAAGTGAACATACCTGTGTATATTAGTATATTAGCATATGATCCCTATAAGGATAAAATAATGTTACAAATTGAAACTATTTGAAGTAACATCAAGATCCCATGAAAAAAAGAGACAACAAGGAGCTAAAGCAATAAATTGATACCCATTAACTAGACAAGGATTCAACAGTTTGACTAAGTTTGCCAGATCAGAAGTAGTTTTTCTGCTCTTCAACCTTATAATAAAAACCAGAGCAATGGACCAGATTTGACAACCAGCATAATAATGTGTCACAGCAAGGTTTTACAGAAATAGGAGCCATAAGACAGAATGCAATGATAATAAGACTGTTGTGGTTTTAAGCCTAAATAAGAGAGAAGGAGGAAGCTTTTAAACACACAGTCTTCTGAATGATTAATTCTTTTTTTCTCATTAATTTTTAAAATGAAGAAATGGTAAAAAGCATTTTTTTCTTATGTCCTAAAGGTTTGTTAATTAATATTGGACAGTTGCATCTATTATCAGTGCTTTGGGAAAACCTAAGCAAATATGGCTTACGGTAACAGCCAACAACATGAAAAATACTAGCGACAGAAATTAATTGACAATAAAATTCAGAAATAATAAAAGATTGCATACGGTGTCTAATTTCATTTTTTCTTAATATTTCATAAGAATGTTAAAATCGTAACTATAATCTTTAAATAACATTGACATTCCCTCAGGATCCCAAACTTTTTCTATCTTTTATAGGCAGAAAATCATAATTAAAAAAATGCTATCTTGCTCATCATGGCTGCTGTTTATATGTCACTGAAAAAGAAAGATTAATGAGCCAGTGTGCTTTTATCCAAGAAGCATAATTAGTCTGCTTCACTGAAATGAATAATTAAGAGGGACATTTTAAAAGAAAACAATATGTTAAAGGCTAACTAAAGTTTTGGAACTTGTATGACAAGCCACGTTCTATGCGTTATTATAAGACATTTAAAGAGTCAGGGTCACAGTTTTCGGAAGGTCTTGTTCTTTGCAATTGACATAATCTAAAATGCTCTTTTTTTAAGCAGTATTTCTTACCAGAGTTTCAGATGACCTGTGTTTCTAAGATAAAATGCAAATTCATCTATATTTGGTTTTAGTGTTTTTATCACATTTGTGATTTATAAGATAATTTCTTGTGAACTATAAAAATCTGGATCCAAATTGTACTTCAAATGAGCATGAATGGAAAAACTTAACATGCCAATAGCATTTATATATTGGCAAATATGTAAATCTTTTTCATATTGCAGCATCTGTGGAAAAAAATTTAAAACTATTTATTCACATGCACTTTTTTGGGTCTATTTGGTGTAATTTTTATAGTTTATAAATCAATGAAGTTGTACACAAAATGTGTGCAAACATTATCTTTCTTCTTCTGTTTCCTTTACATGAAATAAGTAGAACTATTTCTTCATCCATTTATAAGAGAAATACCATTATATTTAGTTCTTGTAGTTTTAACTTGGTGAACTGTGAGAATATATCAATATTTACATGATTGCAGGAGGGGTAGCAGTGCCTCAGCAAGAACAACTGACAGCAGAATATGCAAACTGTAGGCCTTGTTCTGTTGGCAGTGAGGGTTAACACTGGCACATAATATGACGGTGATAAGTATTTAAAAAGAACTTTGATTTAGAGATGCTTATTTCTGTCTACTGACGATAAACTCTAATTGACTTAGATTAATTGCCTAATTTTTAGGCAAGTAAATGCAGTTGAGATGAATCCTATCTTTTGTGTAAATGATGCATAGTTTTAGTGAAAATTAAAAATATGAACTGCTAAAATTGAAGCATGAGGATTACTGTATCCTGAGGTGCATTAAGCACAGTACAGCTACACTGGTCTGACTGGTAAGAAGAGATTCTCCCACTGTACTCAACACTTGTGTGTCCTCACCTTGAGTCCTGTGTGCAGTTTTGAGCTCCGTAATATAAGAAGGGTATAAAGTTACTAGACTGGCTGGAGGACAGCAAGCATGGTGAGGGGACTAGAGGGAATAATGTATGAGGAGAGGCTGAGGATGCTGTGTTTGGTCAGCTTAGAGGAGAGGAGACTGACAGGAAACATTTCTGTCGGCAGCTTTGTCACGAGGAGGAGTGGAGGTCTCCACATGGAAGTGGAGCTGGAAGTGCTGGTGTCCAGGAGAGGATGCAAAGTAATATCTTAGAGCTATGTCAGGAAAAGTTCAGATTGGATATTTGGAAAAGAATTCTTCCCTGATATGGTGTTCAAGCACTGGAAAGGCTCCCCAAGGAGCTGGTCTTGGATGCAGGCTTCTGATGTTCGGGAAGCATTTGGAGAACACTCTTACATATATGGTTTAACCCTTAGGTTGCTGTGTGTGGAGTCAGAAGTTGACTCAATGATTCTTGTGGGTCCCTGCCAATTCAGGATGTTCTATGATTCAATGAATTTTGTGGCATATGTAGATAGAAGGCATTAATATTTCATAATAGGAACCTATTATGCTATGAAATACTATGCTATGAAGTTGTCAAATTATGGAAGCAATATAAGAAAACATTTTGCCTTTCTAGAACAAAAAACTGCAAATTTGTTGATATTTAAAAGAACCCCTCTTTTGTGGGAAATGATCTGAAAAATAGTTATTTGATTTGGAACAAGAACAAAATTTGAAATGCTGGTTTTCAGCTAAATAAAAAGTAACATCTTGCACAGCTCTAGTGATAGCTGTGTGTGAAATAAAGGCTAAGTGTAGACATTTAAAAATGTGATTTTTGGCAGTAGAGCAAATACTGTTTGAAACTACTCCAGTCTTTAAAGGCTTTTTCATGATTACTGGCTACTGGAACATTTCTTAAGATATTTCAGAACTCAGTTACTTACATAAACTGAGTATTTAAAGATAACTCTTTATAACCATTCAAACAATCACTGTAGTAAATATAGAGGATATATCCAATTAATATACATAGAATGTTGATCTTGCTACCATTATTGAAAAAAGTAAATCCAGGGGAAAGTCAGGAATGAGTGAAAGAAACACTGGTGTGAGACAGTTGAACTATTCTGAGGATATTCTGAATTCTCAATTCGTCAGCTTTAGAAGCTGACAGCTTTCACAGCTGTGGGAGATAAAGGTGAAGTAGAACCATATTTGCCTCCCAGATGAGTTCTCTGCTTTTTAGGCCTTATGGAGACACGGTGAATTCTTCTAAGACACTGGCACACAGAAGCCCAGCAGTGCTACAGTGGTGAATGTGTTTTGTACTGATTGAAAAACCAAACCATGTTGAAATTCCTATGAGACCAGATGTTTTATTTCAAGGTAGAGTAATTCACACGAAAAAAAAGTCTCAAAACTCTGCTGCTGAGAAACTAAAACACATCTACTGGCAGGTTTGATCAACCTCGACTAAAAATTAAAAAAAACATTAAAAAACCCAAAAAACCCCCCCAAAACAACCCCTGTGATGAAGCCCTAGTAGATGCTCATGTCAACTTTAATATAAATCATTTAATACACAGATATAATTTGATTAGTGTCTTGGACTGTTCTCTTCCTACACCTCTTTCATTAAATAGAGTTTTTCTTTTGTGTTTTCATTTCTCCTTCATATTATTATGCAAGTGTACAGTTATGCAAACAAATTATTTGGTAAAATAAATCACATTTATTGCCATGTCCTTCAGATCCTTTCCCACTGGTACAGAATGCTCTCTTTGCACTGTGACTGTGCTGTCATTTCACTCCATAGCAAGCTGGAGCAGAGAGCTCTATCATTCTAGAGTAGTAAAGACTAGGAGTCCCACAGGAAGTCTGACTTTTGCATCGCTGCCAAAATACATTATATTGAAATAATATCTTTCAGAAAAGGACATACAAAATTTCATCCTTTGCTTTGCAAGGTGACAAAGTTTCTGAAAAGGATTCCCAAGCAACTGCTCTAGCCGCTCTACCAGTGTTCTTTGATCTTTCTGGCAGAAATCCCTTTTCAAATGGTTTCACCAGGTTTTTCTTTATAAAAAGACAGCTTCCAGAGCTGCCCAAGTTCCTCATCCTTTAACCAGTCTTGCATCCTAAAGACATGACAGCCCAGTAATGTGTTTCAAAATGAAATTTTTTTTATCAATTTTCAAGCATGGGTGGCAAATCAAACATAGTCTGTATTTTGTTGTATTTGTAATGTGTGTGTTCAAATTGAGCTCTCATTTGCAATTCGCAGGTAAGGCTACTCTGAGTCTTTTACATTATTTAGAAGGCTTCATTGCAAAAAGTAAAATGGAGCAATAATACTTTATGCTTCCTGAGGACCTAAACACAGTTGTAAGCCTCTCCAACTCTTTTTCTTTTTTTAAAGTATTATTTACCTTTAGGGTGTTGGGGGGGTTTCCTGCTTTTGTATGCTTTGACCACTTTGAGAATCTAGTGCAATAAATCCTTGTTCTTCTACCTTTTTTTTTTGGTTTTTTTTTTGCTACTTCCTTTGTCCCTTTTGCCAATTTGTCTTGCTTGGGTTTTTTTTTAGTGCACTTTATTCTTATTTCTATTTTCTACTGAACCACTTATGAATGAGCCACTGAAATCTTAACAAGATCCTTAAGTTTTATGTCAAAGGAAAAAATGATCCACAAATATTACCAAAAAATGAACAGTTAAAAATACACATATGATTCAAAGGAGCATTTTAAAAACTTGGGAGCCTCTCCAATCTTAAAAAGATTGACGTACCTGAAAATAAGATAAATTCACTTGTGAAAGGTCAGTACAAGAACTTCAAGAACTCGATCACCGAAAGCATGATTAACATGCCTCAAGGAAGCAATTTGTGAGTTGTTAGAAAAGAGAAAATAATGAATAGCTATTCTCTTTAACTGAAAACTGCTGAAAGTGGAGAATTAAAACTCGCTTGATGAAAATGGAAGTTTTATTTTTCAGAGGACAGTTTTGAAAACTGAGCTTTGTCTACAGCAATACTAAAATGTAATGTGATCAGAATCAAGATGAAACAAGTTTACAAAAAAAGGAGAGAATAAATTTGTGATCAAGGCACTAATCCAAGAAATATTTTTATACTGATATAATTATCTGTTAATGAAATGTTCTTTCTTCTTGTTTCTGTTAATTTTAAAATTATGATCATAAAATATCTCATTATTAGTTAAAAATCTTCATGACTGTTAAATATTTCAGAGTATTTCAGAATATCATCGTAATGTTCTGTTGGGTACTAAATGGTGGACCTTAATTATCCAAAAGAAAATCCAAAATAAAAGATATATATAACAGACTGAGCTAAAGGAAGAAAAAAACTCACCACTTTGACATACTGTTCCCATCTAATCAAAGACCCTTATGTAGAATTTTCTAAGAAAATTAATGTGTGTATAAATATGTATATTACCTCTCTGAATGTTTTTCTTCATCTCTTTGTGCCTCAAATTCCCACTGGTAAACTGAAAATCCCCTTATTTTTCTCTGTTTTTCCTTTTCTGTAATAAGGCAAGTCCTGGACATCACCTCCTTAAAATACCAGTGGTATAAATACTTCAGTGACTTAGAAGAGAATTGTTGGATTCCTTATTGAAAAAAATCAACAAATATGAACTCACCTATGTGCAGAAAGATCAAAGTGACACAAATAAAACAGAACAGTATAGGTATGGACACAGTCAAAATCAAGGTTAGATTCTTTAAAATATAGACACATACCAGAGTAAGGATTCAAGACATATATAATTGTTTTCCTACTCTCTAGCCAACAGGAAGATGGGATAAACTGATAAGTGACTGCAAGCACCAGAAAAGTTGATTTCTTCTTAAATGTAAGTGGGTGAGTGCCAAGCAACATCTAATGCATGTCACCAGATAAAGCTTGGTCATAATTCAGTTAACAGCAAGGTGGAACCACTGATTTTTTCATCTCTGCTTCTTCCCTTGTGTTCCCTCATGCGTACAAATCGTGTATAAGATCCTAGAAAGCAGCTGAATTTTTTTCTCTCATTTCTGTAGCTGCTGGATTTTTCTAGTGAAAACTGTCTGAAATTCTACCTCTAGTCATTCTGAGGTTTTAGTTTCTTTCTCCATGTAGCTTGTATTGATCCTCATTTGAGCATTTTTCATTTGTTATTAACTTCTCCCAAATTTGATAGAGTTCCTTCTTGGTGCTTAATTCGAGTTTCATTAATTCTTTCATTTCCTTTGCCCTTTTATTTCCTTACACAGTTAGTTAATACTGTCTTGCCCTTTTAACAGATTCTTTTAGAAGCACTTCTGTACAAATTCCTCTCGTGTTTGTCACGATGACTGTCATTGCTTGTGCAGCAGACCATCACTGCATTCAGAACAGGGCATTTGATCTGAACGAAAGACACAAGGGTAAAAGTTTGGATAGTAGTATATATGCGAATAGCCAACACTAAAACATTCAAAATCACTTAAAAGATGGCTGAACTTTGTTACAAAGTTCATATTCTTTGGCATGTTCTCCTGTACCATTTGCTGCCCTAGCAGTGTCTTGTCTCAGAGCTTTTTGCATTACCTACTGATGCTGCAGGCTCCTTTTACTCAGAAAAGTGGTCTGACCTTTTTAGTAAAAAAGTCAGATATGAGGAATTTTAAACATCCCTGAACAAAAATTGTTATTTTTGATATGTATTTGAAATATTAATTAGATGAAGGTATCCCCATGGGATGACTTTTTTTGTGATGGCACTTATAACCAAAAAGATACCAGAGTTTATCTTCACTTTGTATCCATTCAAATTAAAAAATTCAAAGCAAATAGTTTATTTTACTACAAAACCTACATTGACATGGCTGGCACAGGAAGCTGTCACTGCACCTTTAGGTCAAAATTAGCTGTCTTTGAGTTGACGACGGCCTGTTCATCCCTTTAAAAGCTCCAGCAGCTGCAGGACACATTCAAGCAAGTTTGCCAGGCTCTAATGTGTCTATCAAAGCTCATCTGGCTTGGTTGGTAAAATAAACTGTTGACTGCACAGTATTTGAAGTATTTGGCTTGAAGTACCTCCCCAGACTTTAAATATCAGTCTGCCTGAAACACTGCTGAGATGATCTCAACTACAGCCTTTTCCCTCAGCAATATGCTTCTTTCTCAGCAATATGTTTCTAATTTACCCTTGCCACATTCAAAATAATTGCTACACTGCTTGATTCAAATTTGCCTCAGCTCCTCCCTTCTAGTTTTGAAATCATCACTATCACTCATCTCAGTTCTACGCTTTGAACAGTAGTTCAGTTTATTTTGTAGATAACTGCTTTTGTACTCTCTTGTTAGAATTTGATGGTGACATGCTCCACCAACCGTCTTCACTCATAATTTTTTCTTAAAACAGACAGCTTCAATTTGAGAAAAAAAGATTTTAAAGCACAATTTTAGTCTCCTGAGATAACTGAGATATCTACTCCTCCACAGTTTCAGTGCCTCATCCTTCCTACAGGAACAGACAACTGGGAACTGTGGTTTTTATGAATGTCCCAGTCCTACCAGACTCACATTGTCTTCATACCCATTGGGAAAGAAAACCAAAAGTTATCTGTCTACACTACTACTCATTTTAAGAATCTGCTTAATGACTTTGCACACAAGGAACCACTGAGGAAGAAAGACTACAAGGTATATAAACAGATTTTTTCATGATGAAGTCTAAAAATGTGAATTATTTTCACTGCAGTGAAAGTTAGGGGAGCAATGGAATCAAAGGCTTAATTAAAAAATGTAATACTCTGGATAGATTCAAATGGAGCTATCAATGTTAATAGATGATGAAGTTCTTGCTAGTGGCACAAGCTGAGCACATGAACAGGAAACTTAACAGAAGATAGAATTTGAAGTTAAAAGTTATAATCTTATCTCGCTTGGGAATACTGTTATTGAACAGTAAGTCTAAAGTATCCTGCCTTGCAAAAAAGAGAAGATGAGCACAATAACAGGAGAGAGTGCATTACCTCCTGCTGTCTAAACTGAGTGCAGCAAATTTGGCGAACCTGGGCATTTGTACTTCATCCTCAAGAAGATGGTGCTCTGGCCTAGACCAGCACCACAGCTTGTAGCTGGAATTACAAGTGAGCACTAAATGAAGCAGCCATAGACACACAAAACACAGGGTAATGTCTACTCCTCACATATTGTAAACATCAAAAATTACCTAAATACAAAAAAAGCACTTAGATTTCAGTCACTGAGACTTCAGTGATAGTGGGTGGCTACTATCTAAAGATAAAGATCTCTTCTATGCTATTCTGCTCTGTAGTTTCATCTGGAAAGATTCAAGCTAAATTAATAAAGGTCTTATATCTAAAAGTTAACATGCATGCCTTTCAGGTTTTAATAATTTCAGATTATCATTACATAAAGCAGACTGACAATGTAACACCCTGAAAGGCTGAAATTTTGCTTCATCCTAAAATTCTTTGAGATAATACACATTTTTTGCAGCTGCTAGCACTTGAAAAATGTTTTTTACTTACTTCCTCTCTTTTTACTTTTAATAACAAGCTAGAGACAGACCAATTTCTACACAATATATAACTCAAAACACACTGTGACTATCAATGAGTTTTTTCCTAAGAATATATTTTTCCACCCTGATTGGAACATATAATGCACAATTTATTCATCACAGCAATTTCTTATGAAACTGATTTTTTTTTTTATCTGTTTAAGTAACTTTACAAACAGTAAAACTTCATCTTTTCTTCTTCAAAAAAGGGACACCCCATTACCTCTGATGGCTTATCTCATGAAATATTGTATCACAAAGCAGTCAGTAGTGGGGGAGAGAATATCTGTTTTCTTGCAATTAGGTTTTTTTGGTATTTTTAGGCTACAACCACAGAGAAAAAACTATTATATTATCAATCTTCTAAGTAATGCAGTGCAATAAAATTCAGCATATTAGTCCTATACTGAATTGCACTTTTCATGTTTGTTTGAAACATTCATTACATATACGTTGGTCTTCTGGTACTCACTTTAAATTGACCAACTTTTTCACTGAAGGCCTTATTATTCAATGTTAGGTACCTCTGCCACGAAGTGGAATTGTTTTGCTGTTGTTGTGATTATTTAATAGTAGTTTCACGCAGCCAGAAATGTACAGTTTTGTAAAATCCCGTGTCCACCAATGTGTTTTCCAGGCACATAATTTCAGCTCAGTTTGGCAAATTTACATGTATATTAGTTGCGCATGCCTAAAACTCATGGAATAGAAATAAATACCAATTATCCAAAATCTGCTATGGTGAAATGCATAAAATCTATTATGCTGAATGTGATTTCCAAGTTATCATTTAAGTTAAACAAAAGTCTCGTAATATCTTAAATTATGAATTTCTAGGTATGTCTGTGAGAGGGGATGTGAATCAAGATTTTCAGCTCTCATTTCCAAAAGTGAAAGGATCATAAAACTTTGAAGTTCCCTAGGTCTCAGGCAGCTCTTCAAGCAATTTTCTACTGTGATGCATTGTTTCATTATATATATAATAAAATATATATATATATATATACTCACACACATATTTTAACTTTTAAGTAGGTATAACAATAACTTATAACAGTTTTGGTACTTTTATACTAAATACCCTGCTGTGAATTCATACAGGGGTATCAGATTTTCTAGCACAGACATTTTAGTATTTTACCTCATATTGCCAAACTAACAGAAGAATAATGACTGATGATGACTGAACAACAGAGATATTCAGTCATATTAGGATGCAAAATTCTCTAAGATAGCCCTTACTTAAGCATGGAATGTAATTTAAAGGAATTCTCTGATACAATAAGACTATTGTATTTAAAGTTTTTTTTAAAGAATGAATTAAGGATATACATTTTAATACAATATTACAGTATTGTGAAAAAAACTTCTCCAGAGTGAGACTTTTTATCTCTATGAACAATCTTGTTGTTGCTGTTATTTTCAGAATTTTGCTTTTTGGGATACTAAAAGAAGTGTTCTTTTGGCTTTTTCCTTCTGTATGGGGTTAGAGGAGCATAGAAAATGTAAAATTTCTAACAGAACTGAAATCTTTATTCAACTGTCATGTGTTCTCTATATACTTAAACACTCTTAAAAATTTATTTCAGGGAACACTATGTTAATTTCTTAAATTTTTATCCTGCCAAGTTTTTTCAGAACAATCTGTGACAAGCTGAATCACAGTATAATAGAATAATTTAGATTGGAAACAGCTCCTGTAGGTCATCTGGTCCAATCTCATGCTCAAAGCAGGCTGGCTTCAAAGTTAGAGTGGGTTGTTCAGTCTTCACTGGCTTGGTTTTGAACATCACCAGGGTGGAAATTCCACACAGCCTTCATGGGTAACAATTCCCAATGTTTTTACCATCCTTTAACTGAGATGAGGTAGTGATGTTTCGAACAGGGGTTTCTTGCTATCCCTCTCCTTGCACAAAAGTACATTTAAGTATTCTATTCATAACTTTTCCTCCTCCTAATAGCTTTTATTCTGACTCAAATTATTTGTCTTAAACTTATATTACATGCCTCCCCACAGCCCTATTTCCACTCTAATGGCCTCTGTAACCCTAAATCCATTTTTCTTCAAGCTCTTTCTGAGCTTTTCTCATAAACAGCCTTTTGCATTCAGAATTATATCTCAAAAAAAGTCTCTTATGCTTCTTGTTAATGCACCATTTTGTTATTCTCTTTCTGAAGCAGTAGCATCTGTGGCACAATTAATAATTCTGAGACCTTTATTCATTTTGCTGAACACAACCACTTCATGTTTTCATATGCCAGAAGTGATCTACCATATTTCTTTACTATTTCCTTACTTGAATTGTCACACAGAAGAATCATTAATTTTTAAGAGCCGGATGAAGAGCATACATAAACAGCAGTTTGATCTTTTAACCCTTGAAGGTAAAGCAAACAATCAGAAAATACAGTAATTCTTATTTTGATATATTATTCCATCTCTGATGGGCAGTAGTACAAAATTAAAGCTGGAAAAGAAATAGCTCTTTACTTCTCCCAGTGCTTGAAAATCAGGTTGGCAATAGAGTTTTAAAGTAAAATAAGGAACACTTTGTACTAGGCTTGCGGTTTTAGTAGCAACTGCAGATAATCTATCCTGCTTCCAGCAGTAGAGCAGCTAAACATGAACAACCAGATAGGAATATATGACTAACTGAATTTTGATTGATGACTTGACTGGAAAATTATTGCCATTGAACTGATTTTATTTCCTCAAATTCTTCTTTCCAGAATGAACACCCCCCAGATTTCATTTGTTTTATGTGAAGCATTCTTCTTCACATGAAATAAAGCACTAACTTTGGAAGACTGAGAAAGATGATGATGCTAATGCATAAAATAATGTATATTATGTTGGAATTTTTTTCGTATCTCCTTATGTCAAAACATCCAACAATTTGCTCCTGTTTTACTCTCACAAGGCTACTTGTCAGAACCAAATATATATAAGTACATTAAAATGAAGATGCACATCTAGCAATTAACCAGCATAAGAAAGTTCCACATATCCTCTATGCCTGACAAAATGCAAGAACTGTCACTTTGACTTGGTCGTATTTTTAAATTTCATGCGGTGTATGACAGGGAGAGGCTTCAAGACTACAAAATTCCTTCATAGGCTTCAAGACTAGAAAATAATTTGTCTTTTCTCAGGACTTTAATGATTTCATTTATATGACTAATATTGTGTTATGATATTTAGGTAGGCAAAGGTTTGTTTTCTTTTGGTTTTCTTGCCCCTGAGTGGAGTAATTTAATATGTCACTGGAGAAGAGTAGAAACCATGCCCTGAAAATGAGGACACGGTAAATGAAAGACAATATAATGAAAATATAATTAAAATAAAATAAATTAAAATATAATAAATATAATAAAATGAAAGACAGTATAATATTTCTACAAAAATGTCAAAATGCACACAACTACCATGACTGATGCCTGCAGTTGTACCATGTGTCACGATCCGCTACGACAAGCGGAGATCGTGGTGGTTCGTTAACCGATCTCGGAGTGCAAAAGACACGAACGGGGATTCCAGCTTCAGTCACAACAGTGCACTTTTACTGAGTGCCAATAGTATATTCTTCCAAAATATAGGAAGAAAAAGAGAGTGAAAAAGGGGATTGGGATATAGCTACCAACAGAAGAGAGCGGAGTCCTCGTGGCCCAGCCAATAGACCCGTCGTCATCTGTGGGGAGATCTCATTGAAGTTGATTCAGAAAGTCCTTTTATAGTCCTTTTTGAAGCGAGGGGCAGCTGGCCAGGAGGTGAGGAAACCTGCAGCTATTGTTGTTAGGCCCATTGTTCAAGGATGTGGTATCAGGTGTACAGGACAGGCCATTCCTTCTCGCTTCAGTGCAGTCCTTCCCACCTAGGCAGCAAGAACGGCACCCGGCGACCTGTTCCTCAGGAATGCCTACCAGTCCTCAGTGGGTGCACCTGCAGGCAACAGTTGGCAAACATCCCACCTCAGCCAGGCCAGGCCCCCTGTGCAAAAGTCCTCTTTTCCTTTTGGGGTTTTTAGGGTTTTCAGTCTCTGTCTTAGTCAATGATCGTGAGGCGAATGAGGGATTTTCGGACCGTCTCTTACACCATGACACTCATCTAAAAGAATTAATCCATAGAAATGAATGTGTTGCAAGAGGCATATAGACAAAGTGATCAAAATGTCTAAAGATGAAAAATCCTTTACAGAGACTAAACTGAAAACACTTTAAAAAAATTGTGAATATTCAGAATCTGTTGATTATTTACTTTTTGAGAAGTTCCTTTAACTCAAGTCAAGCATGCAAGGAGTTACTGATTTCTAAAAGTATTGACAAGAATTGTTCTGTGTCTTTATGTTGAATATTACTTAGGTTATGGAGTACAATCATACACTTTAGCTTACGGTGCCTTAGGGAATGCACTTCATGCTTTCAGATGAGGCAAGATGCATTATTTTATTTTTCTTTCCTCTGAAAATTACGCCTAATGTTAAAAAATCCCCAACCAAACACAACAAAAAACCACAGCAAAACCCAACCCATCACATATGCTTTGCAGGGCCTTTATACAAAAATAAATTTGTTTTTTGATGACTCTTTTTGCTGTGATGATTTTACAGTAGTTACCATAACAGATTTCCTGATCTGAACAAAGCTCTTTTATTCATCACAAATCTGCTCTCCCTCCCACCCAGCTGAGTGATGCAGAATTGTCACTTACAGCCACGAGAAAGAGAAGTGCAAGCAGAATGTTGTATGATTTGTTGATTCTGGCTTCTGCTGTCTTCTTGCAGCTGCTGTGGTCTGAAGCATTAGAGGTTTGCTTGAGCTAGGTTTCAGATTAATATTTGCTTGCTTGTAAATTGACAACAACAACAAAGTTTTTAAAAAAAGTCTTTGTCAATGATGTATGCCTTCAGCCATGAATGCACTGGAATAATTAACAAAAAAGAAAGACAGTTTCAAGAATTAGACATAAGAATCACAGGAAAATATTATGTTTCAATATACCCTATAAAATATTAACCGGGATATTATAACTCTACATTGACTAGACAAAACAGAAATTAATTAAAGATGATCAGCTCTTTCTTGCTGTCAGATTAGTAAGCAATCTAAAGAATGTCTAAAGCATTTCTTGAAAAGGAAAACCTATGTTTCAGAAATTTTCTGTATTCACTCTATTCTTCTTCAGTGAGGAACAGCTGGCTATTTAGAATTATTAAAGGAAGAGAAGAATTAAATCATTGAGAACTTTGGGTAAGTCTCATCTAGCAAGATTCTTGCTTTTACAAGAAATTACTGAGGCAGTTTCTGCTTCAGTCATTGGTACACGGCATTATGATAATGAACTTGAAAGTTTTAACCCTAAAAACCGAAGACTAATTTTGACTAAGCTTCTGTCAGTTTTATTTTTTTTTTTAATCTATGCAGAATAAAACCACTGTGATTATGGTCTACCTTTCCTTATATCGTAAATCCTAACATTATAGGATTTGACTAATAGTCATCCTGCACTATTGTTTTACATCAGCAGTTAAGAAATCTCATATTAATTAATTTCATATCAAATATGAAATATTATAGCAGCATTTGTCAAAAGTGTCTCTGTGGTATCTCTGCTGCCTTCAAAGCTTTGCAAAAAAGCCATGGTTTAGATGGAGTGCGATCTTGAAAGATTTAACACATGACTGCACACTACAGGCAGGCAGGAGGTATACTCCAGCTCTTTGAATTATGTAAATGGGATCAGGTCTCTTAGGACATCCTTCTTTTTATTGACTACTGGCACCACACACATGTAATAGAGAAATAGAAAAAGAAGCTTTATTTGGTGTGGCATCCATCTCACATAAATTTTGATATCAGCAATTGTCCTGGATTTGGTAGTGATAGAGTCAGTTTTCTTTATAGTAGCTAGTATGGGGTTGTTTTGGTTTTCCAGTGAAAACTTGTTGATAATACAGATATTTTTGTTATAGCTGAGCAATGCTTACCCAGAGCCAAGGGGTATTCTGCTTCATGCCCCACCCCAGCAGGGAGTAGGCTGTGTGTGCAAAAGAAGTTGGGAAAGGACACAGTAGGGGCAGCTGACTCCAGCTGACCAAATGGATACTCTGTACCATATGGTGCCATGTTCAGATAAAGCTGGGGGAAGGAGAAAGCAAAGGAGTACTTTTGAAGTGATGGCATTTGTCTTCTCAAGTACCCATTGTGTGTGATGGAGCCCTGCTTTCCTAGAGATGGCTGAACACCTGCCTGCCCGTAGGAAGTTTTGAATAAATTCCTGTTTTTTCTTTGCTTGAGCATGCGACTGTTGCTTTACCTGTTGGACTGCCTTTATCTCATCAACCCGTGAATTTTCTCACTTTTACCCCTCTCTTTCTCTTCCCCATCCCACTGCAGGGAGAGTGAGCAAGCAGCACACACAGCATCCTGTGTGGGGATGAGTTGCTGGCTGGGGCTAAACCATGACAGCAGTGTAGATGTCTAAAATTACCTTGGTCACTATTCTCCAGCGAAACAGACATTTCTAGCGATGACTTCCTCTGACCTAATTTAGACTGTTACAGTAGAATGAATTAAATTTTTCCTCATGTTTTTTCACTTTATTGATTATAAAGTGATGTCAGAATTATTAGCTCATAAATAAACTGCATAATAAACATCTAGAGGAGGAGAAAATTAATCCCACTGGGTTTCAAATTTAAGAAACAAAAATAACATATAAAGGATATCCAAATAATCATTCAACATAAAATTTCATTCCAGACAGTGCTCTTTGCTCTACATAATTTCCCTTAGCTAGATTGCCAGTGTTAGATTTGGAGACTTGGGAGTCAAAGCAACATATTTAGCTCTGAATGCCCTCTACCTCTCTCTCTTCACACACACACTCTTTATCAAAGAAAAAAAAAAAAAAAAAAGGAAAAAGTAAATGACTTCTCTTTGGTGTGACATTTTGTATATTTAAAGAGCTTGTCCCCCTCATTTCCACTGGGAAACACAAGAGCAAATCCCTTTATCCACCTAAATTGTCAGCAAGGAAGGTATCTGGTTTGTATAATTCAATGAATGGGGTTTTTTTCCCTGCAATCATTTTTCCTTAATTTACAGTTACTCATCTGGTTAACCCTTAGTCTAATCAGGACTGGTTTTTTCATGTTAAAATTTCCCTATAAGTCTAAAGAAAGTTTATATTGCCACCTGTAAATATACAGAATTTATAACCTGTATAATAATTTGGGATTAAAAATCACCACTTCTTCAATTACAAAAAGAAGTTTTATCCCTCATGTTAGTACAAGCATCTGACATTCAGGTCAAAAATCCTATGCCCTTCTCAAAGGGCAAGAGCCTAGTCTAATACGTCCCACATTATTTATAAGAAATGGATTCTATGTTATTTTTCATATCTGCAGTACTGTTAAACATGTAAGACTCCTGCTAATAGCTATGCTTGTGGGAAGCACTTTGTCCTTGTAGCATTCTTGAGCAGTGGAATGTATGCAGCATATCAGAGGTTCACATGACTTGGTGTGAGTTTCAGCACTGAGCACTGGCACAGATTGCTCAGAGAAGATGTGCAGTCTCCATTCTTGGAGATTTTCAAAGGTGCCTGGATGTAGTCTGAGGCCACTGGCTCTAGGTGGCCTTGCTTGAGTAGGAGGTTTAGACAAGATTAACTGTGAAGGTTCTTTCCAACCTCAAGCATCCAGTACTTTTGCAATATTTTTTTTCTAAGTTTAGCCTATGTGAGAAAAAAATGCAATTTTTATGTAGTCAGACTCTGTTGATTTATACAGAACTTAATTTTTACCAGGCATGGATCATGGGAAGTTAAATGTTCAAGAGATGGGGAAGAAAAGTGAAAAAATGAAACTGAAGTTGAAAAGACTTATCTAGAAGCTAAATACTGAGATGGGAAGGACAAAAACAGAAGAAGCAATTATTACTTACTGCACCCATTTTCTTTATTCATCATAGCTTTAGGACTGTTACGGAGTTATCAGCGATTATGTTAAAAGAAACATTGCTGAAAGTTGATGAATAGCTATAACATAATCCAAAGCACCAAATAACTAATCAGGACACAGCTTTTAAGTGTCAGTCATGTCCTAAAGTGGATTACTGTAGCACAATTATGAGTCATTAATTTTGACTTTAAAGATGTAGATGTGAATAGTTTAATAGGGTTTGTGCATACCTCCTGCTGCTGTGGAAGATAAAACTGAAAAAAAAGATAGAGGAAAAGTTGAAAATTGAATTTCTACTTTATTTTGAATAAAATATTCTTCTTCCTCATTCTTCTTTTGTGCCTTTTTGTTCAATCCTCATATGAATCTGTATGATCAGTGAGAGATAAGAAACTCCAGCAGCTCAGAGAATGCTCACATATTGTGTAACTGAGCTCTTTTTTACTTGCTCAGGACTCTGACTTCTTTCTTTATTTCCAATCTGTGAAATTTAATGTCCTTCCAAAGAAGAGATTTGTTTGGGATCAATTATTACTTTTATATCTATTTATTGTAAAAAAAATTTGAAGTGAGCAGTACCTCTTTCAAAAAGTTACTTAAATGTTAAAAAAATCCATAAACTGTACCAGAAAAGCTAACATCATTCTTTATTTGGTAAAAGATACTTTGGTGATTTGCCTTTCACTCCTTTTGTCCATCGCTATGGTCCTCCTAAATGCTGATGTTTTTCTGTACAGATCTTCATCTTCTTAAAAATGAAACCCATAAGGGTTATTTTTCTATTCATTGGATACAGCTCACCAGCAGCTGTTTTGAAACTACCCTTGATACTCAAATATCTCTGAAGATAAAGGCTAGTGTTCTCCTAAGCAGTGGGAGAAGGTATAACCAAAACCTGAGAACTTTTTTTTTGGGATAGGACAGCCAAAACATGAGAGAATGGCAGAATTTTCTGATGCAGTCACCATGTAAGCAGAACGACAAAGTTTTTATTTCTTCAGCTATTTCTTCTACAACTGTTCTTAGACATATTATCATTTTGGAGGTTATCAATAAGGCTTCAGTTTACCTTTTAGTTTCACCCTTATCTGGTGTGATGAGCATGTGATTTCAGGTCGCTGAATGACTCCAAGCCATTCTTTATCCAGGATATTTATTTAACCACGCTGCCAGAAACTGGGGCTGTGGGAAACTTAGCAAATGTCCTAGTTCTCCCAGGAGACTCACAGCTCTATCCAAAATGTGACTGAGTGTCTTGCTGTTGAGCCACACAAGTTAGAAAGCGAACTATCACTACAAGGGTTTGAGGTGCAGAGCTGTCTGCCACAGACATTGAAGGCTGTCCCTCATGCTGTTCAGACACATGAAGGCTGCAGGATAACAGGGAGTCTATTACATTTTATAAGTACTGTATTATACAGTGCTTTACACAGTGTATTTCTTGATGATGATCTATATTGCTTGCTGGCTCATTCATTAAACCCTAAATAGCCATTTCAGGATGACAATTCAGAGAGAATCTGATACTAAGTCTAAAGAAATCAATTAAAATCAGGCAACTGCTAGCTGGAGTTGGCGTAAAAACGGAACGGAAGAAAGGTGACATCAGTGGGCTGTAAGAAGACACGTCTAGATTCTGAATACTAGAGGCAGGTATATAGAGACCATCTTTCAAGAAGAGACAAGGTCAAACACTGAAACTGTTCTGAGATTAGAAAGTAGCAGAATGTAATTTGATGTTATTTATTCAATAAGATATCAGCTCCTCAGGATATTCTTAACACGAATTGCTTGGCATCCTCCTTTTTCTCTCACTCTTTCACTTTGTTGCCATTGAGAAATGACCATCTTCATTAATCTAATGCAAATGTAACACTACCAATACCACTTTAATTTAAAAATATGGTAAAATATTCACCAACAGCTGATTTAGCCTACAGAGGTTGTTCAAGACTTCTGCGGATAAAGTATGTTTTTATAATTCACACGGAGGGACTCATTTGATATAGATAGTTTGGATAAAACATTTTTATCCTTGTGAATGAGTTTACCCATAGATGTTAAGGCAGTTTTTGTTACAATCAAAGCTTCATTTAGAGAAGCTTTGTTTTTGGTTTTGTTTTTGTTTTGTTTTGTTTTCAAAATAAGTAACACTTAAGCTTAATTTTTTAAAAAATAAAATCTTGTACATATATATTAATTTATTTTCCATTTGGTGCTGCCTTGGATGGAGGCATTTGAGCTATTTTACAATATAAAGACAATATAATTCTCTTCTTTGTGCTAAAATACAAAAAATGCAGTGATATTACTATTTATAACATGAACTTATATCTTTCCTGGTAAAACAGCATGTATTTGTACATTAGGTGTTTATTCTGGTAAGCAAAAGCTGAATGCAGAATTTATTAGTGACTTTTAGTAAATAATTTACTAATCACTTCTGTACAAGCAAGACAATATTGATTCACTTTGTGTGATAATGTGCAGCTTAGAAAGAACTTTGATCCAACATGTTTAAATGAAAATTAATTGATTGGCAAAGTGCTGATAATGAGGGGGGAAAAAAGAAAATTAATGAAGATGAGATCAAGTTCTCAGTTGTAAACTATGTAATATTTTTACTTCAAAATCATATGAAATTGATAGCTAAAGGAATATTTAAACACATGAGAAGGAAAAATGGGTAACCAGTGATCCAAAGATTAATACGTTAGGAGTCCTTGCATATTGTGACACTCCCAGTCATAATGCTTGAAAGCATGTGCTCTTGCTTGGCTTTGTTCTTCACAGTTATGTACAAGAAAGACCACAACTACTGCCCTGATGGGAGAGTTAAATAACAGTAGAGGGAATGGAATGGATGCTATCTGCTGTTACAAAGGAGCACATTATGATAATCCTGATAAAAGAAATAGCATGCAAAAGCAGTAACTTTTGCCATAAGCAGTGGCATGTGCTAATTTTAAGACAGCTATGCAATTGTAAGGCACAGGGTAACAAGAGAATTATGAGAACATTGATGCTGACATGTGAGATCAAATATTTTTCAACACCACCCACGTGTCAAAATTCTATTGTTGTCTGAAAATTTATGTGAACAGAGTTTGAAAATAGAGTAATATTGCCTTGGAAACCAACCAATACAGGTAAAACTGAAACAGAAATCAAAAAAAAAACTTTTTACCAAAGCAGAAACCATCAGAGTTTGTTGTCTGAAAAATACTTCAGCATCCCTTTTTATTTCAAATTATTGTTGGGTGGAAAAATAGTGTTGTAAAGACCATGACTATTGACTGCAAAACATTTTCTGATTTTCATAGTTAGAAATGCAACAGGTTAAGAATAGCAAGATGGTTTAACTCAGGCCATAAGCACCTTGGTATATGGCACATTACCCGTCAGTGCCTTCTACGACGCAGCATCCAGTACTACAGCTACATGAAAAACAAAGTTAAAGTACTCAGCAGAACAATTTACATCTAACATGGTAAACAGAAATCAATGGATACACCAGTGATTAAAATGTCAGCTGAACCAGCTACCCTCAAATTAAGATCATTTGGAGAATGCACATTTGTGACAGTTAAGATTCCAGCCAAAACTTTGCAGAAAAGGTCAGGTAGTAAAAAAGTACAGAACTTGTCATACCTGTCAAAGTGTAGACAGAACAGAAGTACCTTATACCAGAAGGAAACATGAAATTTTGCACTGTGTTTCCTGATTTCCCAAGGTTGTATCTGAAATAAACTGCATGGCTTGTATCCATGGGTTACTGAAGTGGAAAGTACTAAAGACTACTTACATGAACTTACAGGAAATGGTGCAAAGAAAGTCAACAAAAGTTAACACCCCTACAAAAACTCTTGTCTTTTTTCATGGTAGCAGATCTGTACGGAATAGATTTCAGTAATGCAGATAATGTCACATGAAAAACATCTCTCTTGCTTGCTTTGCAAGAGAAATAAGGATTTTTTTTTCCATTGTTACTGCATTTTATTGGACTTAAAGAATTACCTGATTTACTTCAAACAATATGAATGTATTTCATCCATAGCAACTGGGTTTCTGTTAAAAAATGTGATGCATCAAATGGAATTCATTAAATCCAACTGTAAATTTCAGCTATCTGAGACAATTCATTCATAGGCAATGAGAAGGTGTCACTCATGTCTGAAAATAGATTTTTGCAGAGTGTGTCTCTATTGACTTTTTTTTAAAGGAGATAAATCAGAAGTTAGTATGATCTGCATTTTGGATTAGGAAGTTGTCTTGGTTTGAGACAAATTGGAGGAAAACATCTGAGATGAACACCCTCTGACAGAAGGCAGGTTTCAACAGCCCCTCCCCCACCAGGTTCAGAAAGAAATTTTCTCAGAGGAAAGTGAAAAAACTATTTATTTAACAAGCAGTTTGCACACAGGCACCAAAAAAAAGAATGAATAATGTTAAATAATAAAACTTCTCTCTGTGGAGAAAACCTGAGTCCTTTCTGTAGATGTGGCTTTGCTCTCTCCGGAGCTGGGGTGCGGCTTGGGCGCCCCTGGGCCTCGGTGTAAGGCCACCCGGTGATGTTCTGGTGTTGCTGAACAGTCCAGAAGAAAAGAAGAAGCCAAAGTTCCAGGGAAAAACTTTCTTCCCTCGGCTAGCAGGCTAGCTAAAAAGCAAAGAACTTTAACTCCTCATCTCTCTCCTGAGAAAACAGAGCCAAAATCTGGGGAAAAGCAGGAAAGTTCTTTCCTGCTCTCTGCCGCAGCAAGAACGCAGGGCAGTGTGTGTCCTTGAGCACAAACTGCTCTTAAGAATTCACCTGGCTTCTCTCTCCTCTCTGCTGGACCCAGATTAAAGACACAGGAAGGCACAGGATTCATGTCTGGGCATAGAGAAAGTGATAGGGGATACAGCATCATAAAGTCACCCCAAGACAGAAGTGTGGCTTTCTGAAATTGTCCATATAAATTAATAGTAATCTGATTTTTTAAACTATATTCCTTGAACTTAGAAGGAAAACCTTGGAATCTGAGCATTAGCAAAATTTAATTTCTTTTTTTCCCTTTACTGATAGATTCACATCTTTTCTGACATTGTGTATATTTGAGGTTAAAGGATACTTTTGAAAATCCTTTTCCTACCATTTGCTTGAAAAAAAAGCTCTTGAAGATTATTTCAGGTCATTGTGTCCACTGTCTAGTTCCAAATATATAGCAGAATACTTGTGTTCTACCTTCAATATTTAATAGGGAACACAAGAGTAGATCCTTGTTTTGTTAATGTATATTATCCGATTTCTAGATATGTTGCTCCTTTCCTTAGTGAAACTTTTAAAAAGTTTTTGTTTGCTTATTTTTATTTCTCTCTTTGAGTGGTTCCAAATCACATATTTTCTGAAAACACACATAAGCCTAGTTAGGAAAGAGTGTGTTAGCCAAAACTCCTTTTGATTTTCATAATATATATTTATTGTTTCAGATGAAAGTGTTTGAACTTATTTTTGTAGATACATACTTTCTCTGACAGCTTTCTGCTGCTTGATTGGACACTGACAAGTAACTGAGTGCTCTACTTAGGACTTTATTTGCATATTTTAATTACATTCACAATAATACATAAATAGTTTTGTAGAAGAGATAGAGCTCTATCATCTAGTGGTTTTAGAAGTAAACAAATTATCTATTCCTTTTACCAGAGCAATTAACCCCTTCATTAAATTTTGTGCATTGCAATTAATTTTATTCTTTTTTTGAAAATGTCACTATGCAATTGGGAAATTAGCTTAAGGGCAGCAACTTGGAAAATTGGGACATAGGAGTGTGGAGTATAACAACATAATTAGTGAATGATAAGGAAGGGTATTTAGTAAGATGGCAGCAAAACAGATCAAATTCTAAAGATGCTGGACTGTAAGACTAAAAGTATTTGTACAAAAAAAGATAAGAACTGGTGTAGGGAATGAAAAGATAGATCTTGTAAACAGATCAGTGAATATAGATGATTGTTGCAATAGCTGCTTTTTTTTTTTTTTGCCTGTTGTTCATAGTGAACATTCCAAGGTCAAATGAGTGATTACAGCAATCAAAAGCAAAGATAAGATACTGGTCTGAATAACATAATTTAGGTATAAAAAAAGGATTTCTAATCTGGAATGAATTTGAAAATAATTGGAGGAGTGTGCATGCTAGAATATCTTAATTACGAATTCTGACAATCTAAATTTAAAATATTTAGCAGTTCAATCTAATTCAACTAAAGAAAATGGCCAGTCTTTCTCTGGAACCACAAAAAAAGATCTGCTAGGAATCAACATCATATTGTTGTTTGCATGGATTCCTTCAGTGTGCCAACTGATACTGCTCAGGTGTATTAGTAAACAGTTTATAAGGCTCTCATACAACATATTTATGCATGAAGAGCTCACACGGGTAATGAGATTCATTTCACCTCATTTTAAATATCTTAAAATTAGACATCTCTGCTATTCATCTAAATTTCCTCCACAGATATTAAAAAGAGAAACATCTCCATAGATATATTTGTCATGGTTCTGGTAGACACCTGTTTAAAAAGGAATTATTCACTCTCTGTATGTCTCACTCCTTCTTTCTTTCCATTGATTACATGGAGAGTATAAACATCTGACTTGAACTACATGCCTGACTTGTAAATGAGTTAAGTGTGATGAAATGGATGTCATTCACAGTCACTTGTCCCATTGTGAGCTGAATTTCTCCATGAATCATTCCAATTTACATTATACTACTCAAGCTTTTAGTGTTAAGAGACTGTTTTGAAATTTCCATGTCGAAACTTTATTTCTTTGTTGCTTTTACCATGAAAATGTTTTTTATTTTTTCTCTAATTAGATATTATTACTAAAAGGGAAATGTTTTGAACTTTTATGTTCTAAATGTAAAACCAGTCAAAATGATATAGACTGAGCAGAAGAAGCAAAGAAACGTGTCAGTTAGTTTGAGGAGAGAGTTTTCCCTTATAATAAACACTTGAGGCACTTGAGTTCAGAAGTAATGGTAAATACTTGTGACTAGTATGTGTAGTGTGTGTGTAATTAATACCAAAAATAACAAAATTACTTTAAATCTCACAAATAGACACAAACACACATGAATACCAACATCCAGTCTTCCTCCTACACCTCAATATAAAGTTTTCATCCAAAATTATGGTAGCAAAAATAAACTCCTTAGACTTCAGAAGTACATATTTCAACTCATAGGAGAGTATTTGCTCAGGGAACTGTTAAGACTCCCATGGGAGTCTGTTTTAGTGGGCAAAGGTGCTGAGAAATTTTCAGAGACAGCCTGCTCAAAGCTGTCCATCCCCCTAATGTGGGAGGCTGGGGCAGGGGGGCGGAACGGGACAAAAAGTAAAGAAAAAAGGAGCAGGCCCAGAAATAAAAATAAACTAGACTTCTTGATAAGCAGATAGCACATAGAGAGCTCAAATACAAAAAAAGAGATGTGATAGATGGGAAAGTGGGCACATGCCTAAAGTGGAATACAAAATGTATTATTTGAGCTTGTAGATATGAAGTTAGGAAGAGAAAAGTTCAGCTGGATCTCAGACTAGAAAGACTTCTATAGGTTGGTTAGTACTGAGTGGAAGAACAAGGAAGACAGACTGCTGCCAAATGGAGCTGGCAACTTAGTTAGAAATGACACAGAAACGAAGTACTCAGTCGTGTTTTCACCTCGATCTTTAAGGTTGGTGTCAGCTCTCAAGTCTCTATTCCAAGAGGAAATGGAAAAGCAAATGGTGAGTCACTGACAGTAAGAGAGGATTGATCTAGCGACCATCTGTAGCAATTGTACAGGAAGAGGTTTTTAGGACCTGATGGGATGAATCTGAAGACATCAGAAGATACTAGTGCAGACCTCCTCTGTCATTTTTAGAAGGCCACGGAAATCGAAGAACATCACAGATAAAAAAAAATAGTCAAATATGTCCCTCAACAACAGCAATAAAAAAAAAATATCTAGGAAAAAATACTGACCAGGTAGTCGTTCCTGGGAAGGTAATAGAACTAATCCATGTGGAAAATTTGTCCATACAAATGAAAGACAAGAAGACTAGGAAGCGATAACACAGGTTTACAAAGATTAAATTGTGCAGAGCCAGTCTTACTGCCATCTGTGATGAAATGGCTTCCTTGGTGAATGGAAGAGAGCAGTGGATATCCATTTAATTTGACCTCTGCAGGATGTCTGACATGATCTCTCACATACTTGAAGCTGATTAGACAGCTGGACAAATCAGTCTGAAGATGGATGGAAAAGTGTCTCAAGTGCTAAACTCAAAAATCATCAATATCTCAGAGTCAAACTGTCAGTTGGTCATGAGTGGGATTCCTCAGGGTCTTTAAGAGCAACCATGGTGATGGTGCTGACTACACTACCATCAACTTTGCAACTGACACCACATTGGGACAGGAGACAGATAACACCGGATGGAAGAGGTAAAATGCAGAATCCTCAACAGTCGAGAAAATCAGGCCAAAAGGAATTGCACAAGGTTTATCAGAGTAAGATGTGAAATCCTGCAGCCAAGATGGAATAATTCAGTCAGTAGTACTGACTGGGGACTGACTGGTTGGGAACAGCTCTGATAGAAAAATTTGGGGCTGCTGATGGACAGTGAGCTGAACACGAGTTAGTGGTGTGCCTTTGAAGCAATGACAGACCATTTCAGCGATGGCACCAGCAACTGGATCGCAAGAGATGGGATTGTTTCACTCCACACAGCACTTGTTAGGCCACATGAAGCATAAAGTGTCCAGTTTTGGTACCCCCCCCAGTAAAATACAGACAGATCAGAGGAGGAGCCACAAGACGATGGGAGCATTGGAGAATTTGATGTATGAAGAAAAAAAACAGGAACTGTGAGGGAAGAACTGAGGGAAGAAAGGGTTCAGGAGGGATCTAATCACAGTTTTCCATTACCTCAGTGGTAGTTATAGAGGAGATGGAGGTATTCTTTCCAAAAGTCTGCAAAATGAACGGACAAGAGATAGCAGGCATGAGTCAGTTCAGGGAGAATTCCATTTAGATGTAAGGAAAATAAATAATCCTGAAGACAGTTAAACATCAGAGAGGGTGCTCAGACCTTTCCCTTGCTGGAAACACTGAAGACAGTTTGACAAGGCCACAGTTAGACAAGACTGAGGCCCTGCTTTCCATAGAGGGTATCCAGAGGTCATTTCCAATCTAGACTCTTATATCATTCTATAATTGTATCTTTCATTCAAAAATGTATTTTATTCATGGAAGACCATCAGTCAAATTAATCTGAATTTTTTAGAGAAATAAATTTAAAGTCTAGTTTTATTGCATCCAACTCCTTCATGGGTACTCTCATTTACCATTTAAAGGGTCTTAAGCTGATTTGCTGTAATTCAATTTCCTTACAGTCAATTGAAATGCTAGTATTTTCTCAAAATTTAGGCATGCTCCATTTTTAAATGTTTACATTTAAATTTCAAATATATGCTCAGCATTTTGGTAAATCACATCTAAATAAATAAACACATGTTCAGAAAATTGCAGCTCTCTCTACTCAGAGCATTAAGATACCTCTAATACTCACACTCTCTATCATCAGTGGATAATAAAGGGTTATATTAGTATTGTACAAGTCTGGTCACTTGATGAAAAATCTCAATTGATACATCCTCATCCAGACAGTTATGTTGTACTGGTGCAGATGCCAAGTTATTTGACTAAGTGTCCATCTGCAAGAGACACATTATGATTTGGAAATACTGGTGTATTTGGAACCACACAGATGTTAATCATTACAGAAAAATGCTCTTTGCCACCTGAATACTGAGTTCCACTGAATAGCACCATAAGGACAAAAGCATCTAACATCACCCATTAATCACGTCTCAGTCTGCTGAAATGCAGACGCAGCATGGATATTTATATGACTTTCTTCTTTATCAGAAGAAACATGGACATTTAAGAAGGAGTCCTGGGGAGGCAGGATGAATGCTGATTTTCACTGATACATAACCATAAGGAGAGGAGCAGTGGACAACTCAGAAGTTTGTCTTCTCTGCAGTAATTTTTAATCTCATAGAAATATCATGCAGTGGCCCACTTAATCTAGGCAGCAGAATACTTGTCCTGCAGAGGTACAAACTATATCATATCAGCTTCTTTTAACTTAATTGGTCTCATTTTTTCTGCGTGGAAGCGAACACTTGAAACTGTATAGTGACCTTTTGAACTCATCTGCAGGCCTGTGTGGAATATGAAACTTCATTGTATTTTACGTGATATAACAAAATGACCCCGAAAAGAAATGCAAAGCATGTTGTATCAATGCCATAAAGAAAAAAAAAATACTACGATAGAGAAATCAGGTTTTTTACCGTTTAATTCAATTTCTTTGAATTTTGTTTTGGATTTCAATCCTTGTTTAAAGAATGTTTGCACCCTGAAGTAAGAGGTTTACTTTCAAAATAGGGTAATAATGATGCATAAATTGCCTGCTTTGAAGCTTTGTTAAAACCTCTTTGAAGCTTGGGGCTAATCTGGATATAGACACTACAGAGACAGGCAGAGCTGATTGGACAAAATAGTAAAAAAAAGCTTTCAAGTTCTTCTGCTCATTCCTATGCACCAGTGCACCTAATTCGCATTTCTTAAGCAGTCTGTAACCTATGTCAGTCTCCAAGAACAATGATGCTTCTGTAAGAGCTGATTCAGCAGAATGAGAACCAGCAAGAACAGCTCTGCAATATTTAAAGACATGAATACAAAAAGGAAAGGAGAAATTGAACTAAACTCTCTATTCTGAACTGCCCCAATTCAGAAATACCTTTGTTTTGCATATGGTCTTAACAATGAGTTGTATGCAAATGGTATCAATTTAAAACATTATAAATATTAGAAATATCTTCAGCACTTCATTTTTATGCACAGCTGCTGTGAGAGTTCACCTTAAAAGAAAATGTAATCTCAGTCTCTGAGAGTACATTTTAATGAAAGAACGAGGTTCCTCTATATTTTATTATTCCTAAAATGAAATTGATTTCTACTTTATACTGTAAAAGGCTGGTGAAGTGACCTCATTTACACCAGGGACTTGTCATTAATGGATCTTCCCTTTAATAGATCCAGAGTTCCTTTTGATTAGACAACTGGCTCATTTAGCACAACACATTTTCTGCACCTGGGGCTTATGTTTCTAATGTTGCAGCTGCTAGACGACTCATCTTAGAGAGCAATCCCATAAAGTAGATATTCTATCAAAAAGTTTTTAATACAATGTATTACATACAATTATTTTTTCTGTGGTGAATAAAGACCTAACCCTAAAGCAGAGCTCTTTTCTGTTGTAAACTGTAAAGAACTGTGGAAAAAAAGAAAAACAAGAGAAGAAACTAGAGCCAGAGAAGTTAAATGTGCAGCAGGTAGCAAAAATGACGATAGTGAGATATTAAATGTACAACTGGAGTGCCCTGGCTCATGCTCAAGTGTCGTCTTAATTTGGACTCGTCACTTCCCTGCAGCTATCAACAGATGCCTGGCAGAAAAATATAAATTCCACATGATAGATAATTATGCACTACCATATCCACATGGGATCATTCCCTTTGCCTTCACAAAATTAATGGGATGCCTGTGTCCTAAGCACGGGATTGTCTTTTGCACTTTTCTTCTACCAAATATATATACTAACTTGTAAGTATCATAAATTCAAAAGGAAAACAATAAAATTAAGAATAGACACATTCTTTAAAATTCTTCTAATACATTAGAGATGTAGACAAAACTGTGAAAAAAACCATTTGACAGTGATTGTATATGATATAACATGATTCATATGACCAAAAGGAGGTATTTGTGCAACATGCAACTGATGCAAGCTCGTCATCTTAATTTTCCTTTATAGTGGGGAAAGAAATCGATCTCCATTAGAATATGGTTGATCTCATTCTAAAATAAGTATCTTCACAGGTCAGATGAACCAAATCTAAAAGGTTGTTCTCTTTTGGTTTTTTTACCCTATTGAATACAAAGGATTTTTAAGGTGATAAGCTCAGACACTGCCATTTTCCCTGAAGGCACCTTAGCTGGGGTGAGATGAAACTTGCTTTGGAAGTCTGTTCAGAGATTCAGTGAGAGCAAAATAAGTAATTATCAAAAATTAAAACATTTATTAATTTTCTGCTATATGGCTTTTGGAACTTTGTTTCATTCTAATTGCTGAACAATAATTTCTAAAATACTTAAGCCCAACATACTGTTGTATGTGTGTCGTTGTCTCCTTTCCATAATATCCACATACATGTATCCAGATGTTGTGGCTTAGCAATGGTACTCCCCAGTTTAGTGCTCCCCCTGAGTCTCCATACCATGCGTCGTTTGGGCGTTCCCCCACTTTCTTCTCTCCCTCCTCCTTGCTGCAGGAGGGAGAGGAGAATTGGAGGCTCAGAAGGCAAAGATCACAGGCTGAGATAAGAACAATTTACTGGAAACAGAGGATACAAGAGATGAATGATTCACACAGGAACCCCCTGACAACAGACAGTATGCGACTGTTCTGTCTATGCTTACTTGGCCAGAAGGAACCCCTTCTCCCCAGTAGAGACTCCCTTCTTCTCTCCCCGAAATGACATGACTTGGTACAGAATAACCTCCATTTCCTAGCCTGGCCCCTCCTGGCTACTGCAAAAATTAACCCTGTTCTGGCCAGAACCAGGACAACAGATTATTTTACCAAAGTTTACAAGATTTTTTAATCTATACTTTACTTCAAGAGTCTTACTGTCGTTATCTGCATGTAAACTGGAAAGACATTCTTATAAATACTATATTAAGAAAATTAAAATCACAAGAGAAAAAAGTCCTATGAAAAAATAACTGATTATACTTTGGAGTTAAGTAATTGCATGCCCAAATATTATTATTTTATCTTGTAGGAAGAGAGATTGCCATACATAGAGCAATGTTTTGAGGGAAATGTCTATATTCATAAGACACTAAGACCTGAATCACTTATCTTCAAGTAATCTCAAGTTAGATTAAAAAAATGTACTGACAGCACTCTCAAGTAACATTGCCTATATTAAAATTCCCAGGCAGTTTGGAAGAAATTTGCTTAATATAAGAAATAGGAGCAGAAAGTGACACCCATTGAAATAAATTCATTTCCTTGAAAGATGGTGAAGAAAACTCTTGTAGAAATAAAAGAACTAATGGAAACTGCTTAGAAAGTATTTTTGCTACATTTGTTTTTCACCAAAATTTTTTTGGGAGTTTCATGAGTCTTGCTCTTTTCTCAAGTAATATCTTAGGGCTGCAGAGGCATAGGAGGGCATAGAATTAAAAAAAAAAAAAATATTTACTAGCCAAGATGCTGCCCATCTAATTCATTGTGATAAGAACTGAGATACTCAAAAAAACATATTACAGAAATAAGATGTTAATCCAAAAAGATACTTGAACCCTTAAGAAAAGAAGTCATGCCATATTAAGCACATCAGGTCCTTGTTTTTTTTAAACAAGGCAATGTTTTCCGAGTCACTGAATTGTTACACTTTGGCTTTTCCTTAAATTCAACTCAGTTGAAATATATGTGGTTTCTAATATGTTAATTTTAAAGAAATAAGTCCTCATTTTATTAAAAAAAAAATAAATTAAAAAATGACCATCTTATGTTTTATTCATCTGTTTCCTAGTATGCAGAACAGATTTTGGAAGGACACAGTGGGAGGAGAAATCACTGGTCTGGAATATATAGTACATGTATAACACAAGAAATGAAGCTGCCAGCAGTGGAATAATTGTGGCAACATTAAGATTTTCAAATGCCAGATCATGCTTGCCTCTGGTAGATAGATGGGAAGAGCAAATATCTTTTGTTAAAAAAAAAATATTATGACTTGGTTTGTTTTTATTACTTTTTCCCCAATCACTTCAACAAATTTCTAATGTATTGTTTAGTAAAATGTTTTACAAAAGCATGGCAACTTAACAATTTTAAGAGGTAATTTTATTTTTTTTTTTAATACTTAACCAGGACTGTTAAATTTGGGCCATCTGAGCTGAGACATTTTTTAGTCATCGATTATTTTTATTTTGTTTGCTTTTCTTTAGATCAAAAGCAAAACAAAAAAGCAAACCCTGGTTGAGCAGCATACCTCAATTTTTCTGGAATTCAATGTTCTTATAGGACATTAATGAGCTTGTTACCTGTCCAACCAACTTTAGTTTTCATCTCCATTTCACCCATCAGACTCCACAAATTATCAATAGCACAGTATTCAGAATCAAAAAATCAATTAATGCTTTAAAACAGCTGTTAGGAAAAAATATTATCTCTAAGGGAAGTAGCGAAGTCATTCACAGCAATGAAGACGAGGAAAGACAACTTGCACTTTTTATTTATCCAAGAGCTAGTAAGTGTAAATGGGGAAGGCTGGGTTGCCATTTGTGTATACTGATTTTTTACCTTTCATTACACAACAAAAATCACAGCAGTGAAGAATCCAATCTTCTTACTAATTCTACCACAAATAAAGTTGTCATGAAAATAATAGGGAGGAAAAACGCAACGACCCTCAAATAGAAACAACTTTTGTTACCTAAAACAAATAAACAACCCCCCCACATTTTAATTTGTTTTAACTCTCTTACATAAAAATATCTATCTAGTAACTATGACTCTCTTCAGTAAGTGATTTTTAATTTTTTTTTTAATTTTTAAAAAAATAGGGAATTTTCAGGAAACAACGAACATAGTTTGTGTTTTGCTTCTAGCATTAAAATTCTCCTCAATTATAATGATTTATTCATTTTTAGACTTAAAAAATCTCCTTTCTATAAAACACTACTCATAAAACGAAGTGATTTCTGGGGAATGCTCATTTTCAAGCTTGCCTTCTATTGATGATCATACATTCTGTAATTTACCTCTTCAAAATCACTGTGATGATAGTGTCTGCTTTGAAGGGAAATAAAATGTTTTCTCTGTTTCTCTGTTTGTATGAGAAATTTTAGTTGGACTGTGATGCTTCTTTTTTCCCATCTTGGAGAAATTTAAAATCCTGAACTGAATATGAAAATGGTTATTGCTGACTCAATCCAGATCAACTAGGCCATTTTCTTACAGTCACAAGATCTTGGAGTCACTGTTGCTTTCCAAGCTAGGAAAGATTTCCCTCTAGGGTCTTTTGGAGGGTATTGCTACACAAATAAACAATGGGAAAAACAGAAGGAAAAGTTAAGACTGTGTTTTAGAAATTCAACCAGTCAATAACTTAAATGCCTACTCCTGTCCAAGATCTTTATCTAGTTCCTCATTATTAAGTTGTCCTTTGACATCAACACAGTTCAAAATGTATCTTGCCCAAAGAAGAAAATTACTAAGTAAAAATATCACTTTATTGAGTCTACTTTGCATTTCTTTAAACTAACGTATACTTATGGAAATTGCTTACTAAATTTAATACTTCCATAAATGAATTTTAAAACAGGAACTCTACAAGAACATTCCTGAGAAAATGAATTAATTAGAATGTGTTAGAAATTGCTGTCAGTTATAGAAAATAATCTCTGTAATAAAAAAAAAAAATTACTAGCATTATCAATAAAAAAATATCACTAGCATTATCAATAAAAACACCAACTTTTTGTAACCATGAAAGCATTGTACGTATATATAAGTATAAAGTTATAACATTGATAAAACTCAGCTGGTTTGTTTTGTAAGTTTCTTCCTTTATTTTTAGCTTCTGAGTGTATATCATTACTGCAGAAGTCAATCAGAATACCAGCACTTTTTCCCCCCATAAGGATGTTTCTCTGCATACTTGAGCTTCATTCATAAAAGAAACATTGTTTTGTTTTGCTTTTTCTTAGGCTTATTCATAATTCAGAGATAAATTTTAGAACTACAGAAAATCTCCGAGAATGACTGGATGAACCACTCTGGACCTTAGATTCCAGAACAACAGAAGCCACAGCTGGAGCCTACAGTTCAAGCCCAAGTAGAACTTTTTGTACTTGGAGAACTACAGAGGAATTTCAGCACTTTTTTTATTCTCTTTGGACTATAGCAAAGAATCTGAGGAAGAAGGAAAGGAAGGGAATGCAAGCAAGGGAAATGAGAAGTGTTCCTTGCTAAAAGTAAACCTTGTTCATACTTCATATGTTTTCAAAAAAGGATCAGATCAATTTTAAATGCTCCATTTCTGAATTTGAAAGAAAACCACAGTTTTACTGGTGGTTGATGGAGGAAGGGATCTCTCACCCTCTCTTTCGTAGAGGTTTGCTCCCAACAATCCATGGAGCATTCTAAGCAAGCAAAGTTACAAAAGAAGTCATATTGACTTATGGTAAAATAATTTTTAAAATCTTAAAATAAACTTACATTTTGAAAAGTGACACTATTTCCCAGACAGCAATTTTTCTTAAAGATGTAAAAGAGGGATAAGAGAATTATTAATACTGTTTATCATCTAAACCTCCCCGGCCAAACTTGAACTAGCTTCTTTACTAAAAGGCATTCAAGCAATTTCTGTGCTTTCCTGCCAAAACTGAGTTATTTGTTACAGAATTACACAGTTGTTGTACAAAGTTATTTTATGTAAAAGACTGTCACAAATCAACTGAGTAGAGTCACAGATGGTTTTTAGGTGAATGATTCTCAGCCATTCCAAGGTGGTGATCTCTTAGGTGAAGAAAACAACACCAAATTACATTTCCTGTGAAAGCAAGAGTATATAGGGAATAAGCTGAGTTATTCTTCCCTATATTTCAGAAGCTGGCAAAGACTAGTTGAATGAGAAGAATAAAATGCAATAAAAATGTAAAGGTTGGGGTTTTCTTTGCTTGATTTTGTATTAGCTAGCTAAGTATTTTTGAAACCAAACTAACTTTCCTGATCCATTGCTGTTGTGCTGAGAAATACTGCTCTAGAGGTAGATTTTTCATTATTAGTTTAGAGTTTTTCCTTCCAAATCTACAGACAGTAGGAAACCTGTCCATGAGAAACGTGAAGATCCATTTCTGCAGTACAAAAAACCTCAAAGTTAATTTCAATAAAATAATGTCCCCAGATGTGGAAGAACACTACACCATGTTTATAAAAATTGTATTAGATATAAAAGAGAGAAAAAAGTAAAAAAGGCAGATGAAGTTATAAGAACTAAAATTTGTAGGTAGTAGTTTCCCCAGTCTGAAAGTTTATTTTATTCCACTGGAAAGCACCAACCTGAGGCATTTATCTTTACACACACTTGCAGAGGCAAAGTGTCAAATCCTTTTCAGAGAGGAATTTCATTAAAAGCATCAAGGTACATGACCTTAATAAGCAAAAAGTCAACTCCCCACCTTGGAAAGTCTAGCAGTTCCCGCATTAAATAGAGTTTCCCATAGGAAATGCACTGCTTCTGTCATTTGCCTTTCCCACTATCTGCTGTCTAATTTCAGGTAAGTGTTGAAGTCATTAGAAGCATTGAACAGTTTCCTGCTTTTGTTTAGACAACTAGCATAACATTGATCTAGGTTTACCTTTCTGAGTGGTCATTTTCTGTCATGCCTTGACAGTTCGATCAGAATAATTGCTGGATTGATGAATAAGGGTTTTCCGAGTTTGTTTTGTTTCAGTGCTTCTTTTCTCCTGCCACATGCTGCTTCTTTCTCACAGCAATTAAATGATCTATGACACTTCAGCTAATGGCTCAGTAGATTAAGTGAAGGGTAGCCTTTACATAGCCCAGTCTTTTTGAGGCATAATCAGCTCTGGAGATTTGATTAAAGTCTAATTGTTTTCAGGCCATGAAGTAATGCTAAAACTTAGAATAAAAATATCTAGCATATCTGAAAATCTATCAATATTTCCAGTGAAAACTGATCTAATAAAATATATTGTTTTCTCATTACAGACCATATTTTATTCCAAATATCACTGTATCTAAATATGAATGATGGTGTTGTATTTAGATTTGGTATGAAATTACTGCAGTATCATGGAGGATACACTATGGAGATGAGTGGCTGAAAGAGTGATTTATTATAGCTCAGAGAGTTTGATTTTGTTTGGAATTTCTGTGGGGTAAGGTGCACAGTTACCTTTTAATACATTTGTATGATCTGTAATATAAACATTCTCATCCAAGATTCTTGATCACATTTCAGTCCTGCTCACAATAGAAACACCTCATCAAATGAGATAGTTAATACAATCTAAGTTCAGACTCTCACTTGGCAGTTTAACCTTCCTTTAGAGCTGATGAAGAAAAACAGGCTGTTCCAACAGATGCTACTGAACAGATTATATAGGACATTTGCTCTGCATGAGTATAAGACAAGAATCTCAGGCTGCTAAGCTTGAGAAAGTTTGTAGCTTTTTATAAAGGATCTCTAAAATCTTTAAGAGGAAGTGTCACCCTGTATATTGACATGATATCTAGTTCAGATGTGATTTTTGATGGAACCTGCAAATAGTACTGCAACACCAGTAGAGATATTGTCAGTAGAGATATGAACAGTAAACCCTCTGGAAAGCTGCTCATCCCTTTCAAACATCAATTTTTAAAGCAGATTTAAAATTTTTTAAAACCAATGTAAGGAGACCAGGAGACAGATAGTATAAAGAATGGTAATAAACTATTTTTCCTATGTCTTTAAAACTCTTGCTTTTTAGAGTGTTGTTTCTACTTAGTTATATGCTCTTTATCTACATTCATTTATTCACTATTTCAATTACACACAGCTCAGAGTTGATTGTAACTTCAGATCTCCAGTTATGACTTGGATCAACTGCCTACTGTAATTTAATTATGTTTTCAGCAAATTAGTTTCATCTGCAAATCAAAACATTTGCATCAGCTGTGCTGTTGCAGACGTGTTCGAATACTTGCAGCAAATCTGGATGTTCTTTTCTGCTAGTAAGAAGGGACATTCAAGTTGTTTGTTTATAGACTTTATGAGCCTAAAGTGTTGTGAACATTCTAGTATGTGCAAAAACTACTTTAGTTCTTACAATACAGAAGTTGTGCAGCCTCAACAAATGTGACTTGCATCAAACAATTTTTAAAATGTATAAATATTGAGTTTAGAAGATGAGAAATCTGAGAGAAATACTGTTTCCTAGTATAATGTACATCATCTGGTGTCAGCTCGTGCTTAGAAACCCCACAAAATGCAACTGGAGACTTGCTGACTGCATACGGTCATAAAACAGGAAATAAGAAAACATTATAACAAAAATTAAGTATAATATAACCAAAGTACAGGAAATAAAAGAAAAAAATAAAAATAGACCCATTGTAATAAGAAAAATGGGGGAAGAAATAAAACTTAAGAGAACAAATAAAAGATTTCTACCGTAACACAGCATGACAGACTGCCAGTAAGATGGAGGAAGGATAATGCAGTGGCTGGTCTTGAAAAGTGATGTCAAACTAGAGATACAATGGTAATACAGAAAAATGCCTACTGGAAAGAAGAATAGACTCCCTTTAACTATGACTAGAACATGAACTGCAAAAGAGAGAATTGGAAGATGTACTGCATCCACCCAGCAGTGAAACCAGCACAGTTTCCCCTTTGCTCTTTCAGGTATGAAAAGATAATGACATTATGCACCTTTGAAAAGGAAGGTTTAGAGCAGGTCTACACTCTGTGGCCATGGTGTTCATTATATATTAACTGCCTTTACGTGGACTCTAAAACTTCCATTTCTCTCTCCTGTGCATCTGAGCTCCTTCAGCTCTCAGAACACGTTTGTTTCATTCTCTCTAGTTGATCTGCTTTTCTTTTCAAGTGAACTGTGAGCAAAAGGGAAAAGTAATGGAGTGCTAACATTTGGAAGCAAAATATATAGTACAATGTAGCGGATGTAAAAAAAAGGACTTTGACAAGATAGAAAGAATGACATTGTTATAAATTGCATCTAATTTTTAGAAACATG